>WWET01001448.1:356692-381312 GCA_011038615.1 Limnodynastes dumerilii
ATATATACAGGGCCGTCTAAACAGAATTGTAGGCCCTGGGCAAAGCAATGCACAGGGGAACCCCCCTCCCCCCTGAGCATCTGCTGCCAGCCTGCTGCCTCCTCCATGCTGTGCCAGTGCCCCTATAGTTTGATGGCCCTACCCCCCTCTGAGCATCTGCTGCCTGCCACCTCCTCCAGACTCTGTGCCCCTATGATGCCCCTGCCCTACCCCCTCTGGCCATGTGCTGCCCCTTTTTCCTTTTTGCCTTACTCAGTCAGCCTCTAAAAAAAAAATTATCTTACCTTGTTGTCCTCCGTGGCTTCTATGTCTGTGCAGTGAGCGTTCACGTCTGCTTACAGGTGCGCCGCTCAGACCGCTGCTCAACAGGGGGAGGAGCAGCCCAGAGGTACAGAGTATGCTGGGCTGCACTGCGGTCACGCCGGCAGCCGGTCCTGGCCCATCTGCAAAAGGTATTTTCAGCCTCTGCTACAGCCCACGCAGAACTACATTCAAAAAATATAATTCTGCATGGGCTGCAGCAGAGGCTGAAAAAGCTTTAGGGTTGGACAGGGCTAAAGGGCCCCTTGGTGTGTTGGGCCCTTGGGAACTAGCCCAAACTGCCCAGTCATTAAGACGGCCCTGCCTGCAGCAATGATATCTCTGCCCACAAAGGAAGTCCTACTTCAGGAAGAAGATGGGGAATCGTCTAAAGCAAGGTAAGACACACTATGCTTTTCACCAGACATTGTAAACTACATTGTAGTTTAAAAGATGGGAATCAGGAATAATCATTGCACCGTACACACTTACACAATATTGTCTGAACTGGTCTTTTCATCGTGTGATTGGACCAATTATTGGATGAAAAGGTGCAGTGTGTACCCAGCTTAAGTCAGATTCAGCCACAATTCCTTCAATAGCATCACCATTCTCATAGCACGTTCTGAAGCTACCCCAAAGATGGTAAGAGAAACCTTTGTAAACAACAATTAAAACGCTAATTTTGCCCCTGAGCTTCCCTGCCTGCTACAAATTCTCTATAAACCAGTACTACCCTTAGGGTCTTTGAACCCAGACCCGCAGCTCCAGGCCCCATTCAATGGGTGGCCCTTTTGAAAATGGTGGGGAGAAGGTGCAGCATGGTAAGGCAGGTTGCTGATCCACAATTGTCTGACTGTATGCCTGAGGAATCAACTATAGGTTGTCATGTGCAAAATAATTGTATGTTTATTCCAATGAATATCTAAACAATTCACACTGAGAATATTTCTTACAACCAAGGGGGTCATTTAATTGAGGGCAGATTTGCAAAACAGCCTGAAACGTATTGTTTATATGAAAAAAGAATTGCTGCACACAGGAAGGGGAACCTAATGCCCTTTTGTAACTTGCATACTGCTGCTACATTATAAGGCCTAATGCTATCCAGTGTCACAAGAATAATGTATTCCCTGTTCCCACCATCCATCCAACACTAGAATGATGGGAAAGTGTTAGTTAGTCTTCCACAACTCTGAGGAAAACCTTCATCGAGGGGATATGCTTTGTCCACCACTTGATTTGGAATACCATCAGGGCTGAATTGAGGGCCATATTGGCCTAGGGCTGATCCTATTTGATCAGGTCCATAAATTTGGTCAGGTAACTGCTGTTTGTGTGAATGTTCAGTCCCAAGTTATAAAGCACCAATCGCCAAACCACAGGAGACTGGCAGTGACATGGTACATGCCAAAGTACAAGTAAATGGGCTGGGAATCTCCACAAATTATCATTTGCTGTTTTCCCCATCTGCTCCCCTTTATTCTCTGTGATTTTATTTTTTACTGTAACCTTATATGGGGACTATAATGGCTCATTTGACATCCAATAAACATAAGTAGAAACATATGCCTTTTGTCCATTTTTATATGTCAATTTAAAACATGGCCAACATAACTTTTAAAGCTATTTCAATCCTCTGACATATGTCAGTTTCAGAAAGTAAAAAAAGTTCCTTTTGAAGCAACAGTTTCATCATTTTCTTATTGTAAGATAACTTTAAAAATGTCACAGTCTCAGCCATTGTTCAACGTGAACCTTTAAAAAGATATATAAACATACCATTTGTATTATCTTTAGATATGTCCTACATTCCCTATTGAACCTAGATGTAAAGCTGCACATTCCCCAACTACTGTTCTTATTCAGACATGTCATATAATTGGTTGTCTAAAATTCAAGTATGCATTTCTCCTTTAAACCAGACATGAAAAAAAAATTGTTTACATTATGCTCTCCTGAGGAAAATGACAGAAGGGGAAATACTAAGCCGCAGGAAAGGAAAAGTGGTGATGTTGCACATAGCAACCAATCAGATTTTAGCTGACATTTCCTAGTATGTAATAGAAAGTGAGAGCTAAAATCCGATTGGTTGCTATAGGCAACATCTCCACTTTTCCTTTCCCACAGTTTAATCTGGCCCTTAGGGTCGATATACTAAATTTAGAACATTTTGATTGCTGGTGTTAACCAGTGTTTCCATAGTGATCGCTAGCAATAACACCAATGATCACCAGCCCATTCTTATGAATGCAGACCAGAAGATCATTTGATTCACGAAATGTCACAGCTGTGTTTGTCGCTTTGCTCCACCACTTTAAAGAACACTATGTGAAGATGGTGATAGATGATGATATTCTTATAGGAAGTCCATTGGTCTCCGTATTCCTCCCTTTTTTTTACCATACCACCTATTTTTCCCCCAGTCAGCACTGGCACGCCTCCTATTACTTAAATCACAATGTGCAGTCTTTAAAGATCACACATAGTGGATTTACATACCTAAGTGGTATGTAGATTTCTTAAATATCCTATCACACATGCGTGGTTGGTTATTTATGAGAAATGCGCACTTAAGAAGCTTCTTAAATGTGAATCAGTCCCATTATCTTCAAACAAATATGAATAAATGTGTTTAATCAGCGTCATGAGATCATGTATCCAACTTGTTGAAAAAAATCTAAGTTTTGTATAAGAATTTTCAGTGTAGACAAACAAGGCTATTCATAGCACAGCACTTAATTATCTTCAATCCCCAATCAAACATTCCTAAGCTTTCCATAATTTACTAGCTACTTAAACAGGGGATTTACAGCTTTTAATTATGAGCCACTTGTTGATTTTGTGACTTGTTTGTTTCATCTAAGCAGATAACTTTAATCACTGATTTAAATATGTTTTTGAAAAAAAACATTTAAAAAAAAAATGAAAAAAAAAATCTTTTTTTTCCCCTTAAATTGGCTTTGAACTAAACCATGTTTTTGCAGATATGGAGCCGTATTCACAGATCCGGTTTTGCGTGGGGTTGCGTGCGTATTTTTAGGAGCTGATTAACTGCGCATGCGTAGTAACTTTTTCCACGCTAATTACGTAGTATTTACGCATGTAAGTACTTTAGGCACAGAATTGTGAATCGCATTTAGGGACATATGTACGGAGGGGCATGGTGTTTTTTACGTACAGTATAACTTACGTGAAAGTGGGCGGGGGAGGCATTTAAATGGGCATTTGGGGGCGCGGTTAGATAAATACGCACGTACATAAGTAACATATGCGCATAAGTACACACGTAGAGTTAAGAGTGCCCTATGGAGGCGTAAGTCACAGAAAACCCGTCCGGCCGAGGGGTGTGTCATGGGTGTTGCATTGCTACGTGCGTGCCTAAAAACGCGCACATAGTACATACTGATCTGTGAATTCTTGTCCATGGTCACATAATACTATTGATAGCTTGTTTGCAGTGACATATTTAAATATCCATCATATTTTTATACAGTGTCTATTGTACCTTAAGACACCTCTTTTTCAGACTTGGAACCAATTCCAGGGACAGAAACTACAGTGTTTTACAATAGCAGCAAAGACTATGCTTTCAATAAACTGTGTGGGTTATCTGTGCACATGATTTAATATTCGTTTTTTCTTTTTTGTGGAACTACCAGTGCTGGTGGGCCGTGAAACACAAGCTATATTGCCTGACCAAGCTTAAGCCAAATTGTAAGATTACTTGGCATGGGTACAAGATTTAGAGGCTACTCTCTCCATGCAGCAATGAGAGACTGCTTTTTCCTCAACTTTTTAAGCTTACGAGATGCATTGATCGTGTTGAAAGTCAAGTTAAGCTTCATGCCTAAATTTCACACCAGAACATATACATTAGATATGGCCTTCTCAGTCCAAGTCATGCTAGTGTTTGTGTGGGGAGGATAGTGACATATTCCATGTTTTCTGGGCATGTCCAGTCATTAAACCAGATTTCCCAGTTTGCTTTGAGTGTATGTAAAAAGACGTCATCCTCACACCTAAGATCTCGTTGCTGCATCTATATTACTCTAATCTCCCAGAAGAAAATTGGTATTTGCTTGGCCACATTGGCCAGTGCTGGAAGCCTTCTTTCCTACCTCGCTTGTTAAAGTTGTAACAACAATTTGCTTTAACTACAATATTGAAACTCTGGATGTTCATTATTCCACTAAACCTTCTTCTCCCTTAATGCGTTGGCTTTGTTGGGCTGAATGATCCCTTGATGGTTTGATTCTGGGTGTCTCTTAGAATATGTAGAGGGTATTGCTTTACGTTGCAAATTTTGAATGTAATATTTTAATGTCTCTCTTGGAATAATTTGTTCTCTCCTTTCCTTAAACTCCTTTCCCCTTTCTCCTTCTTTTTCCCCTCTTTCCTCCCCCTTTTTCTTTTTCTTCCCACTTCTCTTTCTTACTTTTATTTTCCACATTATTTTTTTTCCTTTTTCTTATGGTTATTTTATCTCTGCTAAGTTCCATCATGTGTTATTTAATCTTGTATGTTCATGCTTATGTCAACTTTATGAGTAGTTTTGTAATTTGTTGAAAATCTTAATAAAAACCTTAATGTGAAAAAAGCCTTCATTTTGCCAAGTTTATATGCTACTCTTTGTGTTAAACCTAATTGTAAATCTTCTGGTACTCTAGAACTATGAAATACTTCCCCTGAAACATACCACAGACTTTAGCTGGCCATACACTAGAATGATTATTGGCCCGATCTTGCAATTATTGTAATCAGCCAAATTATTGTTCAAGTGTATGGGAACAATTTTTTCTCTGATCATCTAATAATTATCCAAGAAACTCATTTGAATGATTATTGGATCTTTTGACATCTGACGTTTGATTTAAATCGGGCTAAAGCAGACGATAAAATGTATGGGCATATTACAATGATCGTGCAAATCTTCGCCAATAAAATGCTAGTCATGTTAGTATGAGTAATAAAAATTATTGGCAGGTGTGTGGGCAAATGCTATTTTTTAGGGACGATAAAAGTAGATGAGTAATCTGGCTGAAAATAGTGTATGGCACCGATATACTTTGGGACTCTTGCGGAATAATCGTGAAGGTTTTCGGGAATTTTATGCTATTTTCGATAATTGCTCGTGTTTGGCCAGCTTTAAAATTACATTTCCCAAATAAATCATGATTTTCCAAATTTTTTATATGGGAGACGAGTATTTTTGTTTGAGTTAATTGAATCTGTATGCCTAGTCAAATATGATTTCTGAAGAGCAGTTCTTTATTTTGTTAGCTATAGGAATATCACATTAGACGCTTTAAGGACTGAATTGTACTCTTAAGATTTAGCAAATTTGATGACAAACTTTTTCAGGAAGGTCATTAGCACAGTGTCAGGACTTCCCTGTAGGCTGTATAAGGCAGGGCCGCTGGGACTACTGTCCCGGGCCTGGAAATGATGAGGGCCCGCCATCATTATCGGGCCAAAGTGCAGGGAATAATTTCCTTGCACACCGGGCAGATGCTAACGCAGGTCAGTGGGGCCCGCCCATGTGACGTCACCAATGACCTAAAATAAGGGCGGTGCCCCACGGATTTGTCCCAGGCCCCACAACGTCTGATGGAAGCCCTGGTATCAGGACTATATTTTGTTCTATCAACAGCCCAGTGTCCTGTGTAGATTTAGGTAATCTTAGTTAAGACTTTCTCATTTATTATCATATTTTAAAAGACCAACATTTCTATTCTAGTTATTCTCTTTAACAGTATTTCGAGGTAAATCAACCATTACTGTCCAGCAATAACATCATCACATTAACAATCAAAACATGCATTTACCTTACATAAATGCAATCTAACAGAAATATTTTAATAATTACTGTCTTTCAATCACAATCTCTAGTAACTATGGGCCTGATCCAGAACTACAGCCGCCACCATAGTTACGGCGGCCTTATGCGTAAGATCGGCAGTTTTGCCGATCTGCGCATGCGCCGGGCCAGATGTTGCCCGGCGTAGCTAGGGAAACCCATGCCTTAGGATCGGCATCCCTAACTTTTGCGTAGTTGTGGTTGAGGGGAGCGTTCCTCGCCGTAACTACACAACAGTTGGACAAGGAAGGCGGGGGGAGGTAATGTAATAAGGGCGGATTTGGCCACTTTTGCTCCTGTGGCCAGCGTAATTACACACTGTTCTGCCGGCTGAAGTTAGTTCCTATAATGAGGTCAGTTATAAATCTCTGTTTGAGATAGATAGATAGATAGATAGATAGATAGATAGATAGATAGATAGATAGATAGATAGATATACCCTCCAACACACACTTCCCAAGATTACAAAAACTAAAAACTGAAGAAATAATCCCCACTTAAAAAAAGGAAAAAAAAGTTTAAGGCGGTTGGGACAGCAGGACAGTCACCCAAAATCTGGACTATCTCTCGCTGGAATCAGGACAGTTCAGAATTATGCTCCAACATGACCCATTCTGTTTGGTACGCTCCTGAGCTTACAACTGTCAGATACTATGGTAACCAACTTTGTGTTTTTTTTAAATACCAGTTCATTTATTAAGACCACATGAGTGACCATTGTGTGTGTGTGTGTGTGTGTGTGTGTGTGTGTGTGTGTGTATAAATATTTTTATTTCTATACACACAAATGATTTTCATATTAATATTCCTAACAGATTTTAAAACATATTTATGACAGACATAGTGGGCTGTATGCAGAGCTCCGGCCGCATTGCATTTGCGGCCGGAGTTTTCAGAAAAGTGCTACTGCACATGCGCAGTAATTTTGTAACGTAATCTACGTTACTTCTTGCAATGTAGATTGCGTATACGCGGTCTTTAAGACCACGTATACGCAATTTACGTTGCAAGAAGTAACGTAGCTCTGCATAAAAGGAGATTGATTATTTCAGTGCTACTGTTTTTTTTTATTCTGTAAGGATTTGTTATTAAGGATCAATATGGTAATGAGATTATATGATAACTTAAATGTAACTACATCTTGAGTACAATCTTTTGTGACATATGTAGAAGTTAATGTACAGCGGAATTGTATTTCCTTTATTAACTGGATACTATGTTTGTGAATGATTATTTAATGAGATTACCTATCAAATTGACTTTAAAATATTTGCCCTGTTATTGGCCGTCTGTGTTATCAGTGCACATAAATAGCATATCTGTCTATGAACAGAATGTAATTTATATTTAACATAAGTATACAGGAAATACAAGTGAGGAAACATGGAAATAATTGTTAATTATTGTTAATTTGTCCTAGGAGGCACACTGCATTTGACGAGCATGAAAACATTTTCCAATATATTGTTAACATATGCACTACTACAAACATTCAGTGCAGCATTCAGTGCTAAGATGACAAGATTATTGAGAACATTTTAACTATGTGATACATATTAGGCAGCCTCATAAAACAGATACAAATACAGCTATATACAAATAGCAATATACAGGGTTAGTTTAACCAGAACTGTCACTGAGCTGAACAAACACAAACCACTTGTCAAATAAACTCTAACTTAGGGTTGCCGACTCTCCTGGAAATCAGCAGTTCTCCTGGCATCGTGGGAGAGCAGGCAATTCTCCTGCAAGTCCTTCTTATTACAGCAATCCCTAGTGTTACTAGTGTCAAATTATCTCCTGTTAAGGGATATGATGTACATAAATCCAGCATGACTGCCATACTGTCCCTAAATGCAGAGCATATAGATCTATTGGTCTTGTAAATTTTGAAAACCCTAATTCTGCAGGAATCTTCTACCCAGATAAATAGCAGGTGCAACCCTGATTCTCTCATGTGTACACTGATGCTTTGCAAAAGCTGTTTCTTTGACATTTATAGTGAAGACCCCAAGACGTAGCTGTACTGCATAGAAAATCCCCTTGGTTGCCCTGTAGCAAGCACTCGGTGTCTGGACAATGTAACTGGGACAACATAATACAAAAAAATCCATAATTTTTACATGCAAGTATTTATTATTCTCTGTAACAAATGAGAATAAGTTTTCAATAATAGCAACAACCATGACTCCAAAAATTAAACAATAACAAAGCTTTCAAAGAATATAAATCACATAATATGATGTATAGTATAAATATTTGTTCTAGTTTTGGGGGCTTTCACTGGTACCTCATGGTTCTTATTGACCCAGCACCGTCTTCTTTCTAGAAACGATTGCCACCTCTCCTCAGGCAATGTTTCTCTAAGTCACAGTGTCTTTGGAAGTTTTTTGTGATTGGGATACACAAACTGTAATTGACAAGGTCACTTCTGGAGTCAGGATACTTGTTATGCCTTTCAATGAGATTACTGACACTTCACACCCTGTTATTACTCAAAGTCATCTTTAATGATACTCCTTTCTCCCTTAATACTGTATTGCTCAAGCCATCTCTTCCAGAAGGTTCTCTGCTTATTCTCTGCCAACTGCAATTTCTTATCTCTACAGTGGGACTGAAAGATAAAGTTTGCACATCCGCAATTTCTTTTTTTAATGTCTTGAAATTTAGTCCCTTCAGGACATTCTAATGCATAACCTCGGCATGGAAATCAGAGTATATAGCATTTTATTACTCACCTATAGAGAAAATAATGTAATTGAATTTACCTCATTACAGATGATTATTATACATAATTTTCTTTCTTACTTTAACCAGATCCTTTCAACTGTTATATGCCACATTCCATATTTCAAGGTGTAAAATGTTAGCTGCATAATATGATAATGTCATACATCATATTTTTTTTACATAAATTTTTTTTTATTAAAATAAACAAAAATACAATACCTTAAATAATTATTAGCAAATGGAATTAGGAGCATTTGTTCTAAAATAAAAGTATAATATATAAATTGCACAGTTACATACTTCTATTACCTATTTCTTAATTCTATGTATATAGGATAACAGTAAACATATTAGAACCTTTCATTTGGGTGCTTGTATAATACTGCTTTCAGTTCGCCGCCCCGGCAATATCCTGGGTCTGTGAACCCGGGATATTGCCATGTCAGCAGATGATCCCAGGGTCACAGACCCTGTTTCATACTGCAGGGCAGACCTGGGCAATTCCAGAGGATCCCAGGGTCACAGACCATGTTTCACATGAAATTCCGGGACCCGAGTCTTCACACTGTGTAATTTGTTTACTGTTGCTCTGGCAACACTTGTTGCCAGGCCAATAGTAAACAAATTACACCAATCAAGTAGATTATGTGCTACCCGAGTTGAAAAACCCAGGTAGCACATTTCACACTGTATCCCTACCCGGGTCTGACCCGGGAATAACTCTTCATAGTCATAGTTTAGAAGCTTAGCACAAATTCTTAATGTTAAAAACACAATTTTTTATAACACTAATTATACATATCTTTGCAAGTTACCAAGTAACCTAGCATACTTCCCAACATTTGAGTATTCAAAAGAGGGACAAAATGTTGTGGCCTGGTAAAGGATGTGTGTCTTGTGCCACCCCGTGGGCGTGTCTGGGAAAGTGGGTGTGTCTTAAACCACCCAGACCAGCGAATTTAGTACCTGCCCCTTTTATTCAGCTATCCAAATGTCTGCCTCTTATTATTAGGCCTGCCATCCATATGTCTGCCTCTTATTATATGTCCAGCCTTCATATTTCCAGCTTCCATATCTGCCCCTTTATTTGTCCTACCTCCATGTCAGCCCCTTATTATTATTATGTGCAGCCTCCATATGTCTCCCCCATGTTTATTTGTCCAACCTCCATGTCTGCCTTTTTATTATTTGTCCAGCCTCCATGTCTACCCTTTATTATTATGTCTGGCCTCCATGTCTGCCCCTTGTAATGTTTAGTCTCTATGTCTGCCACTTGTAATGACCAGCATCCATGTCTGCCCCTTGTAATGTCCAGCCTCCATGTCTGCCCCTTTTAATGTCCGACCTCCAGGTCTGCTCCTTATAATGTCCAGCCTCCATGTCTACCCCTTGTAATATCCAGCTTTCATGTCTGCCTTCCCCTTGTAATGTCCAGCCTCCATGTTTACCCCTTGTAATGACCAGCCTCCATGTCTTTCCCTCGTAATGTCCAGCCTCCATGTCTGCGCCTTTTCATGTCCCGCCGCCCCTTTTAATGTCCGGCCTCCAGGACTGCTCCTCATAATGTCCAGCCTCCATGTCTACCCCTTGTAATATCCAGCCTTCATGCCTGCCTGCCCCTTGTAATGTCCAGCCTCCATGTCTGCCCCTTATAATGTCCAGCCTCCATGTCTGCCCCTTTTAATGTCCAGCCTCCAGGTCTGCTTTTTTTAATGTCCTGACTCCATGGTCCGGATTCACAGTTAAGTAGATTTCTTCTTAAGTATGCTGTTTCAAGAATTGAGCTACTATGCATGCATAGTAGCTCATTTACACTATCCACGTACCATTTTGGTACGTAAATTGCGAAAAAGTGGGTCTTTAATGACAGCACTTACGCAATCTATGTACCAAAATGGCATGTAGATAGTGTAAATGAACTACTACGCATGCGTAGTAGCACAATTCTTAAAACAGCGTACTTAAGAAGAAATCCACTTAACTGTGAATCCAGACCCATGTCTGTCCCTTATGTCATGTCTTCTCTTACTTACCTTTGATGTCTTCTCCCTTCCTCCGCGGTGCTCCCTCTCGCTGACACTCCCTCTCTGGTCTGTTATGTGATGCAGTACTGGTGATACACCAAATCTGTTTCTAGAATGGCAGTGACCGTATAGGTTAGGTCATTGCAATTCACATTAACAGATTTGGTTCTACGGGGCTCCCGTAGGAGCCCTATATTACTTGTACATTGCTGTGAAAAGCCCTGCCGCATATACAGTGGCACAGGCTTTTAAAAAAAAAAAAAAAACTTTGTCCCGAGAGTATGATCTCTCGGGACAAGTTGTATAGTGGGCGGGACAGCGGGACAGTCTCCCGAAAGTGGGACTGTCCCACTGTAATTGGGACACTTAGGATGTATGACCTAGTGCAGAGTATCCCATATTTAATACCCAGAAGTTTTACAGGATCTTCTTATGAACCCACTAAGAAATCACTAAGGGTTAGATTTACTAAACTGTGGAAAAGTGGAGACATTGCCATAGCAGCCAATCAGATTCCAGCTGACTTTCTCTAGTATGTATTAGAAAAGTAAGAGCTAAAATGTGATTGGTTGCTATGGGCAACATCTTCACTTTTCATTTTCCATGGTTTAATTCATCTCTCCCCAAGTCTATATTTGTATTTAGACTTGGATGTCAGTTAGTGCTATAATCAATGGTAAGTATGATGTTAAAGCAGGGTAAAAGCTGTAGCTTTAGGATGATAGAAAAATGTAAGAGGGTATTATTTTTTTATTTTTTTTTTACTTGATCTAAGTTATTTATCTTCTTGTTCCTTATCAAGAAAAATACTCAATTTTCTTATAAATTTTAGCTCTTTGATAAAAGGTGATACTCATATCTTTATTTTCTTAGCACTTGTTTTTGACATTTGACATCAGTGAATGTGTAATGCATTACTGACCAATTAAAATAAAGCTATTCTTTAATGCCATGTTTAACAATACAGTAATTACAGCTAACCAAATATTAAACTGTAATTACATGTACATATACTGTGTCTGTGCTGATATTTTTGAGAAGAAAATATTCACTTTAAAGTGTAACTTAGTTTTTTAATTCTTCTTTGTGAATAATGAGGAATTTAAAGTTACTACATAAGAAATATTGATTTTACTTAATGAACTTTGTTTTGCTGATCAAAGATAGAAAAATCTTATTTTATTTTATATACACTTGTCCATAAGACATTTGCCACAGGGAAAATAAGCAATAAAAATTGATCACTGTAAAATGTATGGTTCATATAATAACAGGAGCTCAGCAGACTGTATAAAAAGTAAGTGCAGTTTATTTCACCTTAGATGATTTGGGAATAAATATATATTAGGTAATTCAAATACTTGGGGGGGGGGGAATTATTATTTTCTTATTATTATTAAGTAGTACAAGTCTCTAATATTATCAATATTTTTATTTACTATTCTCGGATATTAAAAATATAGTTAAAGTTATAGTTACAAGGATATGATATGAGAACTTTTCTTTCGCAGTTCAGACATAGCCTCTGACCTAGAGGGCCTCTAAAGCCTAAAATCATTATCAGGATATTTACCCCGGCATTGCTAATCCTAAAGATTACTTCATTAAGTAATGCTACCAAATAATTACATTTAAAAGCAGCAAAGATGACAGCAGGGTGCAAAACAAAACCTAAAATTTGCCACCCTCCGTCCCTTTAGTTTCTTTCCAGCCCCCACAGGATCCCCATCAGGTGTCTCCAGCCCCCCCCAGGATCCCCATAATGTGCCTCCAGCACCCCCCAGTATCCCCATCATGTGCCTCCAGCCCCACCCCTCAGTATCACCATCATGTCTCTCCAGCCCACCCAGTATCCACATCATGTGTCTCCAGCCCCCCAGGATCCCCATCATGTGTCTCCAGCCCTCCCCAGTATACCTATCATGTCTCTTAAGTTCCCAAGTATACTCATCATGTTTTCAGCCACCCCCGCTGCAGTATTACCATCATGTCTCTCCAGCCCCCCAAGATCCCCATCATGGGCCTGATCCAGAGCAACGCTCGCAAGCGAGCGTACGCTCATCGTAAGCGAATTTTCGTCAAAAAATTCGCAATGCGCATGCCCAGTATGACAGGTTCCGGTCGCCCGCGCGTCATGAGCGAATAGCGGGCGTACCGTTAGCGTATTTTTCGCACGGCGAGCGTATTTTTTTTACGATGGTCGGCTGGGCGCCCGTTTTACTACAGGGAGGCGGGGATAGCCATTTAAATTGTACAGTATGGGCGTGCTAAGCGTATTTTCTCAGCGTATTCTTTGCAAGCGAGCGTACATTTCCAAATGCACGCTCGCTGCAACTCTCAGTGAGCATTGCCCCTCTATTCGTTGAATTTACTGTTTCTTACCTGTCCGGTGAAGTCCCACGATGATCCGCGGGACTTTCACCGGCATCAAGTGAAGAAGAAGTGCCCACGCATGCTTCCCAAAAGGCAAAGCCTATGTCCCAAAAGGCAAGCAACACTTTGCATGCGTGGGACTCCGAGGCAGAAGCGACGCCGGGACAGGTAAGTAAACTGTTTCTTTTGTATTGTTCTTTTTTTTATTATTATTTTAAAGTATTTTTATTAATAATTTATTAATTAATGTATATAATTTCTTTTTTGTATTATTTTTTTGTACATTTATATATGTGTTTTGTATTACAGCGGTCTCCCTATATTTACCCCCCTTTTCCTCCCCCTAATAACAGCTATTAGGGGGAGGAAAAGGGGGATATAAGCGGGGACCGCTGTAATACCTACCCTAACGCCATCTTCAGATGGCGTTATTTAACTTGTCGGTGCGTATTGTTAAAATCCGCGCCATCACTTTGTAATTACAAAGATCAGCTGACCCGCATTCATTAGAGCGGGCCAGCGATCGTGGCTGTGGAAGCTGATGATCACCATGGTTTCTATGGCGATCATAGCATTGTAAATTGTGCACATACCATTTTCAGGTGTAAAATGGTCTTTATCTCCTGAAAACGATATAGTAAATGGGCCCCTCAGTCACTAGGGTAACTCTAGTGACTGAAATGTTCACACATGCAAGGAAGGGGCGGGTGCTGGGTCCTGGTATCTTTACTCTTCTCCTGTCTTCTTACAGTTCTGACATGGTGGTGGGCGCCGCTGGCTGCTCCCTCCCCCTCACATTCATATTGCTGGCCAGACAGTCTTGCACCAACTCACGGTGCTGACAGCTCAGGAAAGTTCAGACCCCTCCCCCTTACTCCTTCCCTCTCTGTCTCTCACAGTTCTGGCAGCCTAGCAAAGATTTCCCTCCCCCTCATATAAAGATATACTGGGGAGCTAGTCACCACTCTATTGAGAACACTGGTCATCTTGTATCATATTCTCTTTTTGCCACATTCTACATCAAGCTACCATTAGCTAATTATCCACTTCCACCATTGGATTAACAACTTAATCTCTCCCCACACTCTCCAGCCCTAGCTGCCTGATCAACAGCTGTGGTTAATTTTAGGGTAACTTACAGTGTTTTTAATTGTATTTTATGATGTTTGCCATTATTAAATATTAAAATATTAGTGAATTTCAATCCCAAACGCTTATTGTGTTTTTTAGTATGTGACAGGTGAAGTGGCATGTGATTGACTAATCAATAGCTAGGGGACAGCTGTCCATCAATGTCTAAAACACTGTCCAGTCCCTGTGCATACTAGAGGATTCCCTGCTGGGATTGTGCCAAGGAGTCTGCCTGAGGCATGGGCAACTTCTTTGATGGAGATAACCTGTGCTCTCTTGTAGATGGCAGATATGGAGCAGTCACTCCCAGATTTAACCCTTGCCAGCCATTTGTGATGTCACACACCTCTGGTTTCCTGTAGAGGGGGAAGGGGGAAAAGAGTCCCCCCCTGGTCTCTTCTCTTCCCACATCACACATTATATACTATAACTACATGCTACATAACACACTACTATAACACATCAGACATTATATCCTATAACTACATGCTACATAATCCTATAACACATCACACATTATATACTATAACTACATGCTACATAACACACTACTATAACTACAGAAACTTCATATGGTAAATGCAAAGTATAACACACACAGTCTATACATTCCCTGAGGTCACAGATAAGAATGGGATATAAAATGTCCAAGCATGACAGGGATAAAAAGTAATATGTCCGGGACCCGTTTCCTCACAGAGGAGTCTGCCAAGGACTACAGTAGGAAGAAGAAAGTAAGGTAAGTAAAGAAGGGGGATTAATGGGACTCTGTGAGACTGAAGAAAAATTGGTGGGATTATTTGGAGGCTGAGGGTAGATATGAGGGGGATTACTTAGATGTTGAGGGGAGACATGAGGGGGATTATTTGGAGGCTGAGGGAAGACATGAGGGGGATTATTTGGAGGCAGGCTGAAGAGACATGAGGGGGTTATTGGAAGTTGGAGAGACATGATGGGGATCATTGGAAGATGGGGAGACATGAGGGGGATTATTGGAAGATGGGGAGACATGAGGGGGATTATTGGAAGCTGGGTAGACATGAGGGGGATTATTGGAAGCTGGGGAGACATCAGGGGGATTATTGGAAATTAGGGAGACATGATGGGGTTATTAGAAACCTGGAGACAACACATGGAATATGCATTGAAAGGCATGGGTGATGATTTCTCTATGGACACTGACAACATGGCTCTTGTGTACCAGCTATTTTCTTGGGTTGCCATGATTGCTGATGCCGTTTGGCCGTCACTTCCTGATATCTATATGCCGTCTATTCCGGCTCTGATGTTTTGCATAGCGTGAAGACCTTCTATATGCCGTCTATTCCGGCTCTGATGTTTTGCATAGCGTGAAGACCTTCTATATGCCGTCTATTCCGGCTCTGATGTTTTGCATAGCGTGAAGACCTTCTATATGCCGTCTATTCCGGCTCTGATGTTTTGCATAGCGTGAAGACCTTCTATATGCCGTCTATTCCGGCTCTGATGTTTTGCATAGCGTGAAGACCTTCTATATGCCGTCTATTCCGGCTCTGATGTTTTGCATAGCGTGAAGACCTTCTATATGCCGTCTATTCCGGCTCTGATGTTTTGCATAGCGTGAAGACCTTCTATATGCCGTCTATTCCGGCTCTGATGTTTTGCATAGCGTGAAGACCTTCTATATGCCGTCTATTCCGGCTCTGATGTTTTGCAGGCGCCCAGACCTTCTATATGCACTTTGCTATTTGCATGTAGAAGGTCTGTTGGCGCGATGCTAAACATCAGGACCTGACCAGACGTCATGGGGGTCGGGATTATAACTGTAAGTATTTATTGTGGGGTACTGCTTAGCGGGAGGGTTTTTAAATTGCCGGTATTTTTTTTTTGCCGGTATTTTTTATGCGTCGGTATTTTTTGGGTGCCGGTATTTTTTTTATGTCGGTATTTTTTAGGAGGCGGTAATTTTTTTCGCCGGTATTTTTGGGGTGTCGGGTTTTTTACCGCCGGTATTTTTGGGGTGTCGGGATTTTTTCCGCCGGTATTTTTGTGGTGTCGGGATTTTTGTGGTGTCGGAATTTTCACTGTCGGTACCCTGGTGGAGGTATTTTTAGCGTCGGAAATTAGTACTACACCCATAAGAATATGTGACATCTATTGGTTACAGTTTGTGCTAAGTGAGTTATAAGCTCCAGGGGCCAGATCCAGAGCTACGCTGGGCCGCTGTCCGTAAGCAGAGGTGTAGCTAGCTGCCATGGTGCCCGGAGCACGGGTATGTGGCAGCGCCCCAGTACTGTTTTTTGGGGCGTGGCCAACATGGGGGGGTTGCATTTGAAGGGAGAAAAAGAGGAAATTCCTAAATTGGCGAGAGTCCATTCTATTGTATTAATCATAAATACAATACCTAAAGAAAGTGAGGCGCTATAGTTGAGATTGACTCAAAACAATGAACAGTTGTTTCTAATATTTATTATATCGTTTTTTAGTTTTAGTTTTTTAAACAATCAAAACTTTACAAATATAAACAGATCTTAGTTTACATTTTAATGAAAATGTGACTGCCCGTCTGCAAGAATACCTCATTTAGATAGGTCCCTACACTTAAAAATAAACTTCTATAACACAGGGGTAGATCTAGAACTACGTGTGCCGTACGTTTATTCGTGGAGCGTATTTTCGTGCACGTAAGTTCGCTACACTCCCCTCGGCACACCCCTTGCACGGACGTATTTTGTCAAGATACGCTTCCCAAACCCTACCTAAACTTTTTCCAACGTAACCGCTGTCATACGCACACGTACATATGGGCAACACGAATTTACGCAGCTAAGCACGCCCATACTGTACACTTTAAATAACACCCCCCGCCTACTTCACGTATTTCACACGTATTTTCGATTAACGTAAATTTGGCACGCCCACGCGTAAGTATTTACGTGACACATACGTGAATGGCCCATACGTTCACAATTACGCTACTTGAATGTGCGTATTTTCTATGGTGTGCATGCGCAGTGCGTTCTAAACAGCGATTTTACGTGTCCGCCACGCGTAAATTCGCTCCGACGCATAGTTCTGGATCAGGCCCACGGTACTTACTGCCCTCTGTAGTAACTGCCTACATATTATAAATTATTGATGGCAGGACCCAGTCACGTTTTAATACAACACAATCTATGTAAAACAATCTATGTACCAAAATAAGATATATATAACTTACCGGCCCTCTCTCAGTGATAGGGTGCAAAGAAATGATTGGTTCACCCACAGTACTCTGTTATTTAACCTGGAACACATAGGCAGCTGATCTAGATGGTTGTATTCAAAGAGCAAAATAAAATATATCTGTAATAAATATAACTAAAAAACACCTCCTCTATTCTCTGCATCATCTCCCCCTCCCCATTCATCATCTCTTCATTATTCTCATCACCCCCCTCTCTTTTCCCTTTATCATTTCTCATCTCCCCATTCTCCTCATATCCTACCTTTCCGCTTTATCATTTCTCTATCCCCTCATCATTCCATTTATCATCGCCCCCTCCCCATTCTTCACCTCCCCATCATTCTCCCCTTTATAATTTCTCTATCCCCTCATCACCTCCTCCCCATTCATCTCCCATTCTCCTCATCACCTCCCCTTCACCATGATCTTTTCTCTATCCCCTTATCATGTCCCCCTCCCCATTCATCACCTCCCCTTCCCTCTCCACTTTATCATTTCTCTATCTTATCATCATCCATAATCTCCCCATTCATCAGCTCCCCCTCCCCCTTATCATTTCTGTATCTCCCCATTATCACCATCTTCCCCTCTCAATTAGCTTTATCATTTTTCTACCCCCTTCATCATCCCCCTCCCCATTCATTGTCTCCCCCTCCCCCTTTATTTCCCCATTTTCATCACCCCTCCCCTTTCTAATTTTTTTTATACACTTCAGTTTTTCACTTTTCCCCTGCTCTTCATCAGCCCCCTCCCCATACCTCCCGCCCCACCATCACTACCATTTTATTTATTTCATTATCCACTTCATCTTTTCTTCCCATGTTCATCTCCCTGTTCCTCATATCCCTCCCTACTATACTTACCTGCACCTTTCTGCACTCCGCCGCGGCTCTGCTACCCATGCGTGTGACGTCATGACATCACACGCATGGAGCTGGGTAATCTGGCCACAGGAGTCCGGCAGCTGTTAGATCTCTGACAGTCTGCCGGCTCCAATATTTCTGATTCTTTTCATTGGTGCTTCAGTGGATCAAAGGGGGGGAAACATTGGTGGTTCAGGGAGATCGCAAAGAATTAAAAAAAAAAAAAAGCATGAAGGAATCGACAGATTCCTTAATCCATTTCCTGCGCATGCGCCGAGACCGTACGGCGCATGTGCAGGATTTTACTAGTATCGTCTGAGCTTTATTAATGAATGAAGCTCCGGTCAGGATGCCCCTTCTATCGCAGGGCATCGCGGTCCTGCAGAATGAAGGGCATCTCTATAAATTAGGTAAACAAAGTGTCCAGGCTCACTGCGATGATAAGCGAGCCTGGAGCACTATCGTTCACCTATTTTTAGGGATCTCTATAGATAGAGCCCATAGTTGGATAGTTGGAGCTATACATAACTGTTTTTAAATATTTCCCTATGCATGGCTGATGATGTAAAAAAAAAAAGGTTAATAGTTTAAGTAGCACAGTACTAAAAATGTTATATTATCACCATAAACAAACACATTGTATGGTACTTCCAAACATCTGTTGGCTACCATAGAGAATGTACTTTTTTCTTTAATTTTTCATATTAAAATATAATAATATATTTTTGCCATTATTTTATGTTCAAACCAGATGATTAGACATTAAGGCTTTGTATACTGCATTTGGATACAGAGATTCATGATTCTCAGGCTACGTACATACAAAGTGTTATGTCGGTATGAACATAATCAGCAGAGAATAGCCATTTAACAATGCTATTATTAAACATCGATGGGCTAGATTTACTAAGCTGCGGAAAAGGAGAAGCGGAGATGTTTCCCTTAGCAACCAATCAGATTCTAGCTAATATTCTCAAGTATGCAATAGGAAAATAAGATCTAGAACCCTATTGGTTGCTATGAACAACGTCTCCGCTTTTCCTTTTCCACAGCTTAGTAAATCTAGCCCCAAGGGTCTAATCCAGAGTTTGATAGTGAAGGCAAAACAAGTGTAGAATTGGGCAAAACAATGTTGCAATGTGAGAGGTACAAATTAATTTTCATTCTCTTGCATACTGTACAGGGAACTATGATTAGCACACAAAATTCACATACTGTATAGCTAATGTTTAATATGTGAATTGGAGTTCATTAAGGAAATTTAACTATAATTTACAGTTTATTTTTGCCTTCCTTTGCATTTCAACATGGTTTTTCTGAAGTCTACACTTGCATCTACTTTTCCCTTTCAGTCCCAATGTGTGGCAAAAGTAAACTCCACAATGTATCAAAGGATTAAAAAAAATAAGGATTAAAAATCACGCACTAGCCAAAAGTCATAGATGACACAAGGGCTTTAATAAAGCATTGCAATCAAAGTGAAAAAATTCCATTCAATTAATGGTTTTTGTAACTGTTCTGAGCTGTGGAAAGTTGTGTCTTATATTTCCTGCTTTACTTTTACAACATGCTGACATTTTGAAGCTTTGATGATGGAACATATTATTCCACAGTAAGATATCCTTACAAGACGTTATTATGACTTCAAGCAACATGCTATCTGGAGCTCTTGTGCTCGCTGTAATTTTTTTTTACTACATCTCCATAAATAAAAGATGCAGGAATTTAGATATAAAGTACACTGAAGCAATGCAAATCATTTATGCTCTACACTGAAATATGAACTTCCGTAAATAAGTCTCTGCTACTTTATTTTACCTCACTGCAGCTTTATGACCCAACATGTTATAAACCTTGCATAGATAACTTCAAAACAACTTGTTACAACTTACAGGTACCTGGAAAAAGTACTCATGACTAGAATGACGCATTTACTATTCAGTGAGTTATGTCATTTATAGTAAGTCACGCTTCTATTTATTGTAATATACAATTTACTTATGTGTAAATACAAGGAACCAAAAACTGGTCCTGCACTCCATACCAAACAATACAAAACACTACGCCAGCACATACATTATACTTATATTTAACTTAAAAATGTATTAGCATTATTATTATCCCATATTTATAGGGAGTCGTAAGGAGTCAACAGCAACAGCATAATAGTTAATATTTATTTTCCATTTACATGAACATGCTGGCTGTGTATTTTAGCGGTCTCCCTATATGTACCCCCTCCCCCTTTCCTCCCCCTAATTACAGCTATTAGGGGTAGGAAAAAGGGTGTATATGGCGGGGGGGGGCAGATCACTGAAATATTTTCACTAATGCCATTCTGAGATGGTGTTCTATATAATATCGGTGTAGACTGTTAAAATCCACGCTATTAAGTAAATACAGCGATCACCTGGCACACATTCATTAGAGTGGGCCAGTTATTGGGGGTGCTGCTGTTATTGATGGAAACCAGGGGTGAATTTGCTATAGGATTTACAGGGTATTTTCCCAGTAGGCCAATGACCTTTGGATGCCATCAGCAGGCCCTCTTTTTGTTTCAAGGTAACTAGAATGGTGACTGTAGTGGGTGGTGGCCACAAGAATGCTCTCTGAATTGGGTGGTGGTCAATGTGATGAATCACTTTATTAGGTGGTGGTCATTAGGATGCTCTCTGTATTTCATGGTGGCCACTAGGATTCTCTTTGTATTAGGTGGTGGTCACTCAAATGCTCTTTGAATTGGGTGGTGTTCAATGTGATGTTCACTGTATTAGGTGGTGGTCACCAGGATGCTCTCTGTAATAGGTGGTTGTTATCAGGATGCTTTCCATAGACGTATCTTTAATGGGTGCAGGGTGTGCAGTGCACACGGGCCCATCAGAACAGGGGGCCCTGTGGCATGCATCCTGGCCATTCAGCATCTATTTCTTTCCTCTAAGATATTCCGGAGGGAAGAAATAGATGCCAAATTAGTTCCCCTTCCCCTGCTGTGGGACTGTCCCACTTTGTGGGCCCAAAAAGGGGTGGAGTCTAACATTGTTGTAAGCCCTGCCTCTTTTCGGCCCATACATTGGGTCACTTCTTAAAATGCCCCTGATGCTCTCTGTTTATTTTGGTGGTCACAATGTTGCTCTCTGTATTAGGTGATGGTCACCAAGATGCTCTCTGTAATAGGTGGTGGCTCTCTGTGTTTGGTAGTGGTCATTAGGATGCTCTCTGTATTTTTTGGTGGTCACAATGTTGCTCTCTGTATTTGGTGATGGTCAATCGGATGCTCTCTGTGTTTGATGGTGGTCACTAGGATTCTCTCTGTATTAGGTGGTGGTCACAAGAATGCTCTCTGCGTTGCAATGATCACTATACATTTATTGTATTATGAAATACTACTTAATATATGTTGTATTTAATTATAGCTCTTTTATTTCAACACTTGTTCTTGTATTGAATTGGCTTTATATATCCAGCCACATTATGAGCCAGATTTACTAAGCTGTGGGTTTGGAAAAGTGGAGATGTTGCCTATGGGCACCATTTCCACTTTTCCAAACCCACAGCTTAGTAAATCTAGCCTTATATATTATCACTGCTCTTATTAAAGTTCTTTATTATGTTATAATCCCATTTACTTTTTTCATTCTATAGTTGCTCCAACTCACATGTGGCCTATTACAGATGTTTATCCGGGGCCACTTTAAGTTCCCAATCCGCACCTGATGGAAACCATGGTGATCATAGCATTGTAAATATGAAAAACCTGAAAACGGTCTTTATCTCATGAAAACAAAGTTTTCAGAGCTTAGTAAATGGAGTCCAAAAGCCTAACTCCCATTTATTTAGAAGACATTTTGCACAGGAAGATTATAGAAGCAGTGTGCACCAACTTCTTTTACCTGACTGGCGGTTGTACTACATCTATGTCAGAGAAGCCTTTACAGTATAATATCTTCTGACTTACATTTAATCCATTTCTGCTTAGTGATATTGGGGCATTCCATCAATTAAATAAAGTAGGTATTGGTTACCTCCTCCGTAGCCAAATTGTAATGTTCTATCACAGGCACTTCAAATCGCTGTGCCAGCTTACATCTGGACCAGGTCCAAATGGATAGCAGGGTGGCCCAGTGGCACACAGCACTGAGGTCATGAGTTCTATTCCTAGACAAGGATTTGGTCGTGCACTCCCCACTACAAGTAGTAAATCTGGAAACCTAAATCTACCCTAACATTTACAACAAGGTCTGCAGCCTTACAGCCACAAACCTAGTTGTAACTTGGCTTCTCCTGCCCCGTCCCCTCATTTACATGTCGATCTGCGCCTTCACGGTGGAGATTTGACTGTTGTAAAAAGGGGACAGCCCTTTCTCCGTAACAGCCAGCGTACGTACGTACGTTACGTACCCCAAACATTACGACATTGTAAGAAGGTTGTGCGCATACAGGGGCACGCACAAGCTTGCAGACAAAAAATCACGGCATAGCTTTTGGCTGGCGATTTATAATCGTAAGTGATGTGTGCCGATTTTTTGCAGGCTAAATTGCAGCAATTTTCTGCTTATAATCACGGCAATTCAGCTGTAAAAATCGCCACACACACTGTCCTGTTAGGACAGTCAATATACATTAAAAATGTATAGCACAGCATGCAAATAACCCTTATCCTGCAGTCGCATGTAGTACTATAAGGCACAGCATGATGATGTTTAGCAGGGCATGCTGTGCCTTATAGTACCATAAGCAACATGGCAAGGGTTAAGTGCATGCTGCCGCTTAAATAATGTCATGCATTACACAAAAAAAACAATACATTTCCCCTTACAAAAATTACTCACAACATGGCCATGTACATCAAATAAAATAATACATTGCCCCATTCACTAATAACATAAAAAGTATTTCTCCCCGTTCAATGTCTAAAATAGTAGTTGTCCCCATTCACTCCAATGACACACTAGTTGCCCCCATAATAGTACCAGACTCATTAGATGGCCCGGTAATAGTATCAGACTCCTTAGATGCCACCGTAATAGTAAAAGCCTCCACAGATGCCTCTGTAATAGTAATAGCCTCCATAGATGCCCCCTTAATAGTAATAGCCTCCACAGATGCTACCGTAATAGTAATAGCCTCCATAGATGCCACCGTAATAGTAATAGCCTTCATAGATGGCTCTGTAATAGTAATAGCCTCCATAGATGCCCCCGTAATAGTAATAGCACCCATAGATGCCCCCATAAATAAACATACACATTAGATGCCCACATAAAAAATAAACACTCATTACATACCAAGGGTAATACTCAAAGTTTAGATAATGAAATGAGCATAAAGAAAATACTCACAGTTCAGAAGTCCTCAATGTTCCTCTGCATAGAATAAATATAAGGGTATCCTAAATTGTAAACAAAATTGAGGGTAAATAGGGTCTAGGGTCAGTATAGTTTTGAATAAACAAATGGGAAGACTAGATGGGCCATGTGGCTCTTATCTGCCGTCACTTTCTATGTTTCTATGTAGAACGGGTCTTCAGCTCCGGCTCTTCTTCTTGGTTCCACCGGCTAATGATTAATGTCATTGCTGAGGCCCTTTTATAGTCTTTGCTGCAAGTCTTTCCTTTGTAAATGGAGCCCTTTTTGTAAGAAAGCCCCAGTGTGTACCGAGCTTTAGAATTTACTACCTATTTTTACATCATTCTCAATAAACTTACACTATATCTATGTGATCCCCAGAAATATGGAAAAAGCAAATGCAACACCACTCAAAATTAAAACATTATATCTGCAACCAGAAACATGTTTCTTCTTGACTACTGAGAACAAGCACAAGAGACAAACAAAGAGTAAAAAATTATATTGGTTATTTTGAAGTTTTAAATCATGTCAGAAGGCAAAAGACTCTTCACCCAACACAGTTTCTGAAGCTACTGGAGAAAACAGAGAGCTAAGCCTGAATATGTACAGTGAATGTGAGAGCATTACCACAACCACCAGTCAGGGCATAAGGCACACATAGGGTCTCATTTACTAAAATCGCTTTTTGGCAGCGATTATGAATCGCCAGCTATTGTAAATTCGGTCACTAGAGGGCCCCCTTTTATAGTGTCTATGGGCCTGATCCTGAACAACGATGTAGCGCTG
>WWET01001449.1:14307-29891 GCA_011038615.1 Limnodynastes dumerilii
CAACCCCTGGATTGGACTTCTTTAATTCAAACCTGAGACATAAATAATGTTCATATGGGGAGAAATTTTAAAGATTCTGTACACTCAGTTGCTGAGCATATGAACATACTGGCTTCCACCCATGGTACCCAGAAAGAAATGTTCTCTCCGTGAGTATGGGTATCTCACCCCTTGATCCTAACAATTTTGATGCTCTGCATCCGGTAACTGAACATGTCTATGTTTGTTATTTTTATTTCTGTTACCCTGTGACATGTATTGAGCTGCCTATTTTCTGTAATTATTGACTATTGTTTACTCTCTTTGCCCTATCAATTCTTGTCCCTTACTTATCATGCTAGTCCTAAATGATTGCATTACATGTGTCTTTGGTTTCCTTTTTTAATGTTACTAGCCAAGAATTTTTTTCAATCTACATATATGACTATGTAACAGAGGGTGGTAGGTGGTGTATAGGTGGAGGGGTTTACGTTGAGGATGACTCCCAAGCATTTCATCATGTCTGAATGCCACTTCAAGGGAAAGACTTCATGAAGGCAGGATGGTATTCTTTCAGGGATGCCAATTCCTTAACTGTCCCTGCCTAGTCCTTTCCTCTGGTTGTGATTGTGTGGTACCCCTGTGGTGCCTCTGTGTTGTTTGTCAGAGCTAGTTCCTTCTAGCTCTCGTTTATTTTTCCCGATTTCAGTTGTACCCCACCTTCTCTGTCCTGCTTCCTTCCACCTTTGCTTCCATTTCTTCTCTGGGTGTCACCTCCGAGGACCGTGACCTGCAAGTTCAGCCTATCCCCATCAGGGACTCTAGTGAAAACCAGGACCTAGTTAGACTCCATGCCCTGGTCGAAGCACCCGCTCTTCATAACATGATGAAGGGAAAATGTTAATAAGTTTTTGGATCCATCATTTACCTGACTCTAGGAGGCAGGGACTGGTATAGGACTATAGGCCAGTTTGTGCAGGACCCTTCTCCAGTGGGGGAAGGAGAGATGTTGTATAAGTGAAATATTACTAGTGGAAATTAGTATAGAAAGAAACACTTTACCCAGAGCTTTAAAATGAGCTGCAGCTGCTACAATTCATTTACAACTGTGTTCAACTTAACACAACAAGACACTAAAATAAATGTAGTCAGAATTTTTTGGAAAATAAATAAAATGTCTTAACTGTTTATAGTGTTTACTCTAGTCCCTAAGATACTTATAGAATCAATCTGTGAAACATCCTAATTAGCAGGTGGGTGCATATCGGAATGTGCAGTCTTTCTTCATCTCAGAGCAAAGTAGAGTCCGAGAGAGTTAATAGTCTGATTTATCTCCCTTGTATATTTTGAGCCCATAAAAAGCCGTTTCTAATCCCAAGTGTCTACAATAGTAGACAGATGTAAAAGGTGACAAGATGTAAAGGTAACCCAGTATGCTCTGTCTGGGATACTAAGTGTCAGCAATTGCAAATCAGTCCTTAATGAACATGCCCAGATGTATTTCCAATGCGTTTCAATCCACATTGACACATGCGCCCTGAGGAAAGTTCTGTGTGAAGCTGCACGACACAAAGAAGCTATCAAATGCAAAAGCAAGGACTTCCGGTGCACGGCTGAACTAAGAAGGCTGCTTTTTACTGAAGCTCTCTGTATCAGCTCCATGAAGGGTGTATTTCAAGTTGCCCACACTTGTTTTAAGTGTTTCTGGATGCTGCTAAAGTGGAGGGGAGATAGTGGCAGACAAGAGGAACGTTTTCTTCTGGCTTCCTGCTCACTTGCACCGAAGCTCCAGCCCGACAGTTGCGGACACCAGGCTTGGCGGCCATAACCACGTGGCGAGCCCCATCTTCTACAGAGATCCTGCAGATACCCCGTGGATCTAAATAAACTGTGGGTACCAGAGGGGACTATTCGTAAGGAAGAGGTAAAGACAGCTTCTCTAAAGGGGCCACATTCAACTTTGGTCCGAACGGGACTTAAAAAATCTTCCGGCAAAACCCTGCTGTAAGGGGCGCCAAGCCAGGCTGACATACCGCTAAGACGGGCGGAGGCTGACATCCCGACAATTGATGCTCAATATCCTGCCTGAGCTACCTTATCACACGCTGCTGGAAACTTGGTACTTGCCTGGGGTCACCTGGAGGCTCAAAGCGCGTCGGTAGAGAGGCAGAGGCCGCGATCGCAATTGTTCCTGGCCGGAAGATTGGAGACCAAGAGCTGAGGTAGGACCTGGGCGCTGACGGAAGACTGATCCCGTGTATACTGCTCCTGGTGTGGATGATGAGGCTGAAGTCCTGCAACAGATCGACGGGGGTGAAGCTGGTGACTCCATTGCTCTCTCTCCCTTGCCTGTGACATCAGGAAGCGGTTTGGCGCGGAAATTTTACAGGCTCCAACGGCATTTTGAAACGTGGTTTTCTCATGCTGAAGTAATCTACCTAATAAGGTCAGCTGCCCTACAGAAACATAGCGATTACTTACTTTAGCTGGACACTGATCTTTCACGGGGGTAAGCAATAAATACAAGTTAATCTAACTGTTAACACACTGTTATTGTTATCATCGATTCACTCAACCTTATACAGAGTTCAAGCAGTAAAGAGACCGTCCAAGTAGTACATTATTACTTTATTGACCTTTGTACGTAACATGACTCAATGTGACCTGCGGTCATTACTGGACACTGTGTATACTATTGTCTAACCCTTGGAAATTGATTTGGGCCATAAATCCCCTAATAGTGGGACACTTGTTCTTCAAGTACCTGCAAATACCTGCTTGCCATCCTGATTGCTACAAAAACCCACTCTAAGACCTTCTGTTTCTGACGGTGTTTATGGTCCAAAGGCATTAATGTGGGAAGATTTAGCCTCGGATGATTGACCACACATTCCCTCATATTTATGTTTAACTACAGAGCCGATATAGTAGAACTGTGATCGTGTTCTTTACAACTACAATTCACGACTCTCACCTTTTTGCTGTCCTGAATGTTGTCTACCTTGTTGGAGAACTTTCATCTTCTCTAGGACAGTAGTTGTGTGGATTAAAATACCAGAAGTACTGACTGTAGAGTCATAATACCAACTGTCAGACCATATTTGCGCTTTGAAGGGGTCTAGATAAGATAAGGTTTTATTGGATATCCTTATAAGTGTTGTGGTCTGGAGCATACATATCTTATATAATGCACGTGTGGGTATAGCTTGTTAAGATACATATGATGCTTTCCAGTTGAGGAAATAGCTGTAATACAATCTCCCTAGCTGTGCTTCTGAGTAGGTTCTAGCTTTTATTGATTTCTATTACAAATTTCATATTTGTTTCTTTAACTATTCATGTTATATTAAGACTGTTTTATATACGGCAACCCAGATCTATCATATCGAAAGGGTTATGAAGAGGTATTTATTCTAGTCAGAGGATCTAAAAATGGGAAAATCAAGGGGTACAGGTACTGCTAGCACCGCCCAGCGGAGCCACCATCCCCCTCCCCCCCACACCCTCACAGTGTCCCACACCGTCTCAGGAGGAGCATATCACTAAACCTCTATCATTGGCAGATACTGCTAAAGAACTTTCATTACATTTACTCCTTCTGCTCAAGCAGAAAATTCTGCCAGTTATAGAGACCCGCTTTGATACTCTACAAGCATGTATTGATAATGATTTGGAGAATCGCAATATAACTTACGATTTATAGGCATACCTGAGACGATCAAAACTTCAGAATTACTCCCCTTTTTGCAACACGATCTCCTCAATGCCTTACAATTAACAGAGTAACTAAAACATATGGTAATAGAAAGGGCACATAGACTGGGACCTGAAAGATCATGAAATGGAGATAGGCCCAGGGCGGTGATAGCACGCTTCCTTAATTACAGAGATAAGGAACTAGTCCTACGTACATACAGATCGTTTCCCTCTTTGAAAATTGGGGACCTCAAGATACTCATTTTCCAAGACTTCTCCATACAAATTACACAAAAAGACGGGAGTTCGCTGAGATATGTAAAACCCTTTATAACCATCACTATAAGTTTATCTTATCATATCCCGCTCGGCTGAGAATTACCATAACGGTCAAACCTATACTTTCGATAACCCAAAAGAAGCCAGGGACTTTGTGTCCACTTTTGACATGTCTACCCTGAACCCTGGCTCCGGTTAGAACTACAATCTCCCTCATCTATCTGGGTTGCCCCCGTAGATACTGTTTATTGTCATAGAATATGACTGTCTTTAATACAGATATGTTAAGTATGTTATCTAATGTATTAAGACTTAACTTGCCCTCTGTTATGGGCTTTCTTCCATTTCAAGTAGGAAAACTTAGAAAACTGTCGGTTAAGAGCATTAATATTGTTATGTTTCAATTACAAGAGCTTAGCATTTTTGTGTTATCACTTCTAAACATTGAAATCTTGAAGCATGTTCCGACCTGCACTCACAAATGTGTAGAGACCCTCGGGCAGAATGCAACACATGATGTCAAGGATCTCCTCTTCAGGCAGCAGGTAGAGATTACACTTACACCCATTGCAGCACTTCTCATCCAACTTACATACAATCATGACTAATATGACTAATACACCAATACTGGTACCTACTGTCCCTTCTGCACCTGCCAGAACCCCCCCCCCCAACTAAACTTTATATCTTGGAACGTGGGAGGCCTTAATTCTCCAGTCAAAAGGAAAAGAGTCACCTCCCATCTCAAAACGTGTGACCCAGATGTAATTTTTCTTCAAGAGACCCATTGGTCTACCCCAGAAAACACACTAATGGCCCGCTGGATTGGAGACTGCTTTAAAGCTAACTATACTAATAAATCTAGAGGCGTTGCCATAATATTTAGTAAGTCATTGCAATATGGGATACTGGAGCAAATCAGTGACCCACAAGGACGCTACCTCCTTATTGATGTAGCAATAGGACAAAAAACATTTACGCTATTCAATATTTATGCCCCAAACTCTCCTCCCAAGGACATCTTTGTTAGTATCTCAAGTCTATTGCTACAACGACAGGTTACTAACCTCATATTAGGTGGCAATTTTAATCTAGTTGCGGAACTTGCCGTGGACAGATCCTCTCCCTCAACCCACGCTTCCCTTTCCCTTAGCACTTATATGCACCGTCTAAAGACTACGCATACCATATCTGACCCCTGGCGCATTCAGCACCCGGGAGAAAAGACATTTACTTTTCACTCGTCTGTACATAACTCATTCTCCAGCATCGATTATCTCCTACTCAGTGATCATCTATTTTCTAGGCTCCAAAGATCAGATATTCATAGTGCTCTGATCTCTGACCATGCCCCCATCTCTGTGTCCATACACCCACGTCAGCTTAATCCGAATGATCGAACTTGGAGATTTCCATCTCATTTATATAATTCCGAAGACTTTCAAAAATCCCTGATAGCCAAATGGACTGAATTTGCCTGGTGTAACTCAGCACACACAGAGACTCCAATATTATTCTGTGAAACTGCTAAAGCAGTTTTCAGAGGACAAATTATCTCCTATGCTAGCAGTAAAAGAAAGGAGTATAACAAACGTTATAGGCAACTTCATGACACAATGGCCACAGCATTTGCTACCTACACAACTGACCCTACAGAAGCTAACTTACTCATATACAAGAACGCTAGACAATTGCTAGAAAGTTTATTACTATCCCAAGCACAAATTACTCAAGAATATCAAAGACACAAATTCTATAGATGGGGTAATAAATCTGTAAAGCTTTTGGCAAATCTGACCAAAATGTATAAAAAAAAAAAGGAAACATTTGAACAATTAGGGACCCACACTCGCAAATAACTTTTAATCAAAATAGTGAAATTCAACGTGTTTTCCATAGATATTACTCTCAGCTATATGCGAAACGTCCTGAGTTTCCGGACATGCACCAAGATCTATTAACTAGGGCTAAACTCTCTAAGCTCACTCAGGAACAACGTGATATCTTAAATGCCGACATTACTGAAGGGGAAGTCAAATACGTAATTTCTACTTTAAAGAATGGTAATTCACCTGGCCCCGACGGTTTTACGGCCGAGTTTTATAAATTACTAAAACAGCAAATCGCCCCCGCGCTTACCTCCCTATTCAAACATCTACACATCGATCAACCCTCATACCCCTCCTTCAACCAGGCTTTTACCACATTGATCTTGAAACCTAATAAGCCAGCTGACCAAGTCACCTTGAATCGCCCGATCACTCTTTTGAATCAGGACTTTAAACTGTTAGCTAAAGTTATTGCTACCAGATTGCAACAAATTCTCCCTACCCTTATCACCCCCCATCAAATGGCTTTCGTCCACGGCAGATATTCCGTCAAAGCTGTTAGGACTGCGATTGCAGCTCTTGTAGCCACTAAATTATTTAAAAAGAGAGATGATCAAAATATGCTTTTAAGCTTGGATGCCGAAAAAGCATTTGATCAAATTTCATGGAATCATTTACAACAGATCTTCCAGGGGAGAGTTTGGGGACAAATTTACTCAGTTTATTTAATTTATATAAACTAACCCAACCACGTCATTGTGGGTCAATGGATCCCGTACGGATCCAATATTTATGTTCAGAGGCATGCGACAAGGATGCCCACTTTCTCCGCTCCTCTTCAACTTGGCCTTGGATCCCCTCCTTAGGCTCTTACAAAGTTGCCCATCATTCTCTGGTATCCAACTGGGTACTGCTGTTACAAAGATTATGGCGTTTGCCGCGATCTTTTATTTTATGTTTCCAATCCTAGGAAATCCCTGTCAAGGATTTTTGAGTTGATTGAAGAGTTTGGGAAAATATCGGGCTTTGTGATAAATCAACCGAAATCCATTGCGTTGTGGCTGGGCAACGATTCGCGCCCTTCATTGCATCATCAGTTTCCAATCCAGTGGGCTAAAGATTCCTTAACATATCTGGGATTGCGGCTACCCAAGAACCCTTATCTTTTATATGACCTAAACTTTGGCAAAATACTCAAAGAGGTTTGTTCCTCTAATACCCAATGACAGACTCTTGTCTTTCACAGGGAGAGCAAATCTAATTAAGATGCTGATTTTCCCAAGGCTTCTCTATCCGCTCCAAATGCTGCCAATCATGATCCACCCAAGAGATTGAGAAACTTTTGAATGGGGAATTCAGGAGATTTATATGGCAGGGTAGGAGGTCGAGGATAGCGTTATCTAAATTACAACAATCCTCTTATAATGGCGGTATTAATCTCCCAAATCCAAAACTATATAACTATGCTAGCCATTTTCGAATAATTAAGGACTGGCTCCCTAACCTTTCACAATATTGCTATACTGAGGTTGAACAGATGTTCGTGCCGGGCATGTCCTTGACGTCCTTTTTGCATGCAAAAAAAATTTCTTTGACCCATGAGCAGTTGGATAATCCTCTTTTGATGGCTAGTTGGAAAACCTGGAGGCAAATTATACGCAAAATGGGACTAAATCCTAATCTGTCTTTGTTCCTCCCATTTTTAAATAACCCTGCATTCCAAAATGGCCAGGCGAGGTACCAATTTACTAAGTGGCCTCAACAAAAACTGGCATGCTTGAGGGATGTCGTGGATGTGTCTGCTAGGAACACCTTGCCAATACAGCAAATAAGTACATTATTCCATATTCCAGGAACCCATTCCTTTGCGCTGCATCAAACTACACACTACGCTAACACGGTAATAAGGCAACTCACCCCCCTTGATTGGTCCAATGATCTTGACAAAATGTAATTGCAATTACCTCGGGGTAGAGGAGCAATATCAAAACACTACCAATGCTTGCGAGACATGTTAGATTATACTTTGTTAAATCAAGAATTAACTAATTGGCTTAATATATTCCCACATCTAACAGTAGATGAAATTCTGGACACATTTCGGTACTCCAAAGATGTCCTAAAAGCCAGTACTTACCGGGAGATGCTCTAGTATATTTTTCATAGAGGGTATATATCTGAGTAGGCGCTTTCAAATGGGTTTGTCAGACTCTGCGGGATACCTTAAATGTGGGAAGGATCCAGCAACACTATCACTGCTTCTGGGATTGCGTCTATGTGCGCAGATTCTGGAAGCAGGTACACTCTTTTGTCACTGACCAGCTTCTCATTTCTGTGCCCCTAAATCCAGAATGGGCGGTCTTGGGAGTCTTGGACCCAACATCTACCCTCCCCAAAAAACAGAAACATATGCTAGCTATTGTTTCAGCGGTTGCTAGAAAATCGCTGCTACAGCAATGGATACATGAGCAACCCCCATCAATGGCACTGTTTCGCGAAAATTTTTATTATTTATTCAGAATGGAATGGCTTGACACTACATTATCGAAAGAGAAAAAGGTACAAAAATTATTTTATATTTGGAATTAATACATCAACACTCTAACACCTACCATTAAAACATGTATACATGATTGTTTTATAAATACTAAGTGGTATGGCACAAGATTCTTGCTGGATGGTCCTCCAATTCAGCTGGAATTGCCTGCGGCACTCATTGCCGTCGGATAAGACTGTTGTTTAATATCTTGTACTATTGATTGTCATCACAGTCTGCAAATCCAATGCTCTATATATGAATGTAAGTCTCTAGGGATTTCGCGAACTATTTATACTCTGCTTAACTGCTTCAAGATACTTTGAAAATTCTGTTATTACTTGAAATGCTCTAATAAAAAATATAAAAAAAAATGCAAAAGCATTGTGTAAAACCAGCAAATAACAAGTAGAACTTATTTAAGGTAACCTATTACAACTGCATAATACCAGTGAAAGTAGCTTAACTATTTTGGAATTACTATCCTACTTGGGTGAATGCCAGTCTGACCCGAATTGTATGTCAAACACATAAGAGATACAAAAGAAAAAAAGCATGCCCTGTTGGCCTAAAAATGGCTTGGCAATCCATACAATTGAAGGGGCATGGTGTTTCCAAGTTTACCACTTTAAAGAACTATGTTCAGGTATGAAGGAATAGCATGGCATCTGTGGAACAGTTGCACTTTTTATATGGATTTATCATTTAGGTTGCTCTACTTGCCTGAGAACGTTCAGTGTCGCAGACTGTGACTGCCGATCTGGTCCCAATGTTGGCACTGAACAATGTAGTTGTGTTACACGGTGCGGAAGTCTGTAGGCTGTAAAGGTTAGCAGTGACACATCTCTCTTACTCTGTGCCGGATTGCTGGAACTGGGGGCAGTGCTAATTGGGAGCAGGTACTGAGAAGGCAGTACTGACCTTCATTTTCTGGCTCAATTCCCGCACTGTGACAGGCACTATTTTCCCCCTGCACCTTCGCATATAAATCATTGACCTGCAGAGAGCTGGAACGCAGGAGACTGCTGATACAGCTTACAGTGTGATGAGACTCACAACTTACTGTATGAGGGGATAGTTTCTGGAGGAAACAATCATGCTTTCTACATAATAAAATCCTTGCAGAACGGGCCAGATCCTGACTTGTGAATGTCAGGCCACTTACGCACATGCCTGCACCCTCTAGATGCTACAATACTAACAAGGAACTTAGTTCTGATCTGCATGATTCACTTAAGGCAGGCTTATGGCAGCGTAAGCTCGCACAAGAGAGGTATGTGATTTCTTCAAACAGCCTCCTACAGTTTATTGCATTATATTTAGAGGGTGCTGCTCCCACTTCTGCTTCTACAAATATACTTCACTGGGTGACAAGCAATACGGGGCCTGCGCCGTTCTTCTGTCTTGGAGAGTATATTCGCCTCTACCTATAATGAATAAAAATATTCTTCAAAAAAGTCTCCATGCATTTTATCTCTAGGGTGCTGTTTATGATTCTACATTAATGCCTAATTGTGCGTAATTGGACTACATCTCCAGGCAGATGTTAATTAGGTGCATCTTATGGTGTTGCAACATATAAGGAATACAAATATTATTTTCAAAGTCTCCTGCGGTGTATTGCATAGTATGTGGAGGACACTGTTTGGAAATTTTACAAATACACTTTTCTGTGGGTATTTGGTCCGGGTAAATGGGAGTCCTGTGCTTAAGGATTTCAATTAATCTTTAGTCAAGTTTGCACTCTGCTCCACAGTCTGAATGGGAACATCTCACAACACCGCTGTAACGGCAGCCAAACTTGAGAAATACGTCCGTGCTACTACTACAGCGAGGTCTCCAGACATGGCATCATCTTTATGGGCCGCTATTCCTTTTTCAGAATCAAAGCCACTGGTGGACTCTCCTCCCACTCCAACTTGCCACAAGTACTGCAGGCCATAAAATGATTCCGAATTGCGTGTCACAAGCAAGATAGGCAAGGTCCAAATGGATGTATCCATTATCAGGCATGAGCTGCAGAAGGTTTGAGAGCAACTGCAAGAGATGAAACATCAGATCTCTGTGCTTGAAGACCTAACTAATCCTATGCATGAACAACTTGACACCCACTATTCTCATGTTCATTCCATAAAGGCTAAAATAGCAGACCTGGAGGGCCGTCTGAGGCGCAACAACGTTCAATTCGTGGGCTTTCCCGAGAGGGTGGAGGGAGCAGACCCCCCTCGCTTCTTGGAGCATCTTCTGGTCTGGGAGTATGATAGAGAAGCTTTTTCTTCCCAGTTAAACAATGCGGTAAACATTGTTAACCTCCTCGGGCTCCACCGTTGCGGGACCCACCTCATACATTATTTGCCAGGATACTTCATTTTCAAGATCGTGAGGTCATTCTCTGTCTATCAAGAACCCAGGGTCCTATTAAATTTGATACTTTCATATCAGCTGATTTTACTATAAAGGTGCAGAAATCAAGGGCACAAAGAGATGACTCAGAGGCATACAATACTGTATGCCATGATGTTCCCAGATAGACTGAGGGTTGCTGTGGATGGCACCTCACACTTCTTCAACATCCTGAAAGAAGCAATAGACTGGATTGAGCAAAGGGGCACCAGGAGACACCAACTTCTGCCTTGAAAGGGGACTGCTGCTATTTCTTCTTGAGTGCCTATTTCTGCCATAATTTCACAATGTGATAAATATATACAACTGTTTATTCTCAGACTACTACTACTGATGTTAAAGTGGATTAGCCATCCAAAGGGAGCTGCTACTTAGATATAGTTTTTATGACTACTCCCACGGTTGATAGAGGTGTTATAGGTGTTTTATAAGCCTAGGCAGCTTGCTTCTTAGTCTAGCTCTTGAGGGGTTTAAAACTTATCAAAAAGAGATTCTCTCTATATTCTCTATACAATGTCCAAACAGACCCTTATGGTCGATATGTGTTAAAGGGTATACTGGATCTTGCTCCAGTTCTCCTCCTTAAGAATGTCCTCGATGCAGATCTGGACAGATGGAGGGAGGTCCCCTCTAGTTTATCCCCTTCCACTACCTCTTTTTCTAAGTTGCTTTACACTTTGGGGTTGACTAATGTTTGGAGGCTTAGGAACCCTGCATCCTGTCAATACTTCTTTAACTCAATTTCTCATCAAGCACTTTCCCATTTTAACTTGATTCTAGCTTCTAGATCATGTGGTTTCAGTAGACTACCTTCCTAAGAGTGTCTCTGATCACTTTCCAATTGTGATGGATATTATTGTTATTGCCAAAGACAGTGGACAGAGATTCTGGAAGTTAAATTCCTTCTAGCTGGAGTTGGCGGGATCTGATACAGATCTAGGACCATATTCAGACTTCCGTTTTCACTGCGTTTTTCTTGCTACCTTTTAGATACGTTTCAACTGCGTATGCGTAGTAACTTTTTGTACGTAGTTGGCGTAGACTATTCGCACGGAAGTGCCTAACAGATGGATGTATGATAGGCACGTGTGTACATACATCCGGATATGCAACGCAAATATACGCGCGGGAGATTTTAAGTGAAAATGGGCAGAGCTTTGCATTTTAATGAAGGAAAGTGGGCGCGATTATCATGATACGCACGGACGGAGGACACAGACGCACGGGACGGCACACGGAAAGTTAGAGGTGGTATAGTGCAGGTGTTCTATCAATATCTCAAATCAGGATATGCCTCTAGGGTTTCACACTCTCTTGATGACCTGATGGTTTATCTATATGGCATTGATTTACCTAGATTTTCTATATAGGCTGCATCTAGACTTGAGGCCAGATTCATTGAGGAGGAGTTGGAAGATGCATTGAAAACCTTCCCTATTCACAAGGCCCCTAGGATTGATGGTTTACATATTGTGCTTTATAACAATTCATATCCTTTTTTATTCCGTAGCTGCTTGAGTCCTATTGCAAGAGCATGACTCCCTCCCCCATCTATGACTGAGGCCCTCATAGCGGGTATTCACAAATTCGATAAGGATTCTCTGCTGCCGGACTCTTACTGTGCGGTTTCCTTGCAAACAGTAGAAATTAAAATCCTTGCCAAATTATTAGCAATAAGATTCTAATTGTATTAGATTCCGACAGTTGGGAGCAGATTTCTGGCATCTGGGTTGATGCTGTCTTGTCATTCAGGATTTTTATAAGAAAGGTAGGAACTGTGTTCAGAGCACTGTTCCAGGGCTACCAATATTCAACCTCAAAGGCATTGATTTAGAAAAATACTCCATTGTAATATTTAAGTATGTTATGATACTCACCTCTCTGACTCTGGCCATCATTGCTAGGGCTTGGGTAGATGTGGATTCTCTTTCCTTTCACAATTGGGTGGCCCTGGTTAACAACACTATAACCCATGAGCGTTCATTTGCACACTATGATGTTCAGGACTTACAAAACAGGCTGCACTGGTCCGTTTAACAAAATCACATAAATTACTGACCCCCTAAAAATCATTTATATTGATTATGGAGGAGTGAGTACTACCATTAGTCAGAAAATAGTAAATAGAACAAAAAAATCTAGTCTGAATGATACCAGAAATAGACAAAGTTTAGGTGTACACCCAGCGTTCCAAATTCACACGTATTTAACAATAAATTCTGAGAAAAAAGAGTGTTTACAAAAATACAATAGCTATTATCCTGATACTGAAAAGAAATTTAAATAATATATAACTTTTAATATTGTTAAAATCTAGATAGAAACATTTATTTCAAAGGGTAAAATATCTCTAAATGTCACACTGCCAAATTAATATGTAGTGTGATTGTACTAAAAGAAAGGAAAAACTATGCACAGTGGTGATCAGTATTGCTGAGACTGCATGCAGCTCCTAGGACTGATAACAGCCACACTACAGACTACAGAATGGAGAAGATTACGGAAGGGCGACAAAATTGATAAAGGATAGGGAGACATCAAGCTATAAAGAACGGCTTATGCAGCTTTACTTTAGAAAAAGGCGTCTAAAAGGAGATATGAATACTATATACAAATACATCATGGGTCAATACAGAGAACTTTCATGGGAATGTTTTACCCCAAGGACTGTACACAGGGCACGGGGGCACCCACTAAAGTTAGAGGAGAGGAAGTTTCACAACCAGCGAAGGAAAGGGCTCTTTACAGTAAGGGTAGTCAAGATATGGAATTCACTGCCAGGGAAGGTTGTGATGGCAGATTCACTTGATATATTTAAGAACGGGTTAGATAAATTTCTAGCAGAAAAGGGCTTGGTGGGCAATGGTAATAGCATGTAAACAGTACCGACAGCACAACCCGCTTATTGCATATAATACTGCTGGTACGGTTTACATGTTGTTACCATTGGCTACAAAGCTGTTGTAACAGTGATTTTTCATATGCATCTTATGAAATTTCTATATAGACTGCAAGTGCAGCACCTCTGGAATAAGGGACTGTGATTACATCACCTCTGTTTCTGCCGATAAAAATATATTACCAGTAATTGTTATTTCGGCATAATAAGGCATTTTATTGTAACTTAGTAAATTGCAGTGAAGTAGAACAATTATGCATATATAAGAATTTGGGGTTTTGGTGGCAGCTGCACCGTCCGGACGTGTGTCACAGGAGCTCCGTTTCCCTGGGCCCAAAATCACCCCTATTTTGGGCTTCTCCTCCTGCTTTTGAAGCCATCCGGATCCCTGGCCACCAGAACAGTACTGGCACCGACTACTGACTCCTTCGGCGGGGGTTCGGCGGTTGTTCGGTGCAGCGGGGCCTGCACGCGGGTGACGGCCATTACATCGTCGGCCTTCAGGCTCTGCTCCGGAGCCGGCCGACGGGGTGTGCACGGCTCCTGCAGCGGTCCTGCTTACCCTGGGTGCCGATCACACGGAGGGACGCAGTGCAGCCGGTTCCACTAGGGGCTCTTCAACGGCGCGGACGCCATTACCGCACAGGTCTGTGGGACATCCTCTACGGTGTCTCTCCTCTCGGGGTGCAGCTTTCCTGACGGTGGTGCCAGCGTGCTGGTGACTCCCTGGACCTGGCCTGGCTACAGGAACTTGTATTTGCTTAGTGGCAGCGGCGGCAGCGGAGGCTAAGAGGGGCCCTTCAGTCAGTTAGCAAGACGCCATCTTGCACACCACGTGCTGCTCACTGAGGTACTGTACAGACCAGGGGGAGACTGTGGCTGAAGCACTCAGTAAGGAGAGCTCCTTCAGGTTAATTGCAGCTCACTACCAAAACCATCATCAGCAGTGAAAACTCCTGATCCCCTCCTGGGCTGGAGCTGCCTTTCTCACTGGCTCTCAAACCTGCCATTAGAACTGTGTGTGTTTCATATACATTTAACTGGCTTGCACCCTCCCTTCTCTTGTTGTGATATATATTCTTCTCAATCTATACCGATTTTTTGCTCCAGTCACACCTCAGATTCATAATGTCATAAAGTCATTATAAGCACCCAGATGCACACCTAGATACCTTTTCGCTTACATGGAAACAAGCAATATTTAAACTGCTTCTCTGAACACATCACCGTCTACGTATTGTCCACTTACCTTATATTCTCATGGCGGGGAAGGGCCAAGGCCGCAGGGCTCAGTCTAGTGCCACCGCGCCTATTTTCCACAAAAAGGCCGCAACACCATCAGTAGACCCTGAGATGTCGCCCTCTAAATCGCAATCACCGATGGACGCTGAAATTGACCCTACCATACAGGCGGCTATTACCAACCTTGCTAATGACATCAAAATTACGTTCCAGCAGGAGCTAAAAAAAGCCATGAATGAATTTAAATCAGAACTGGCCTCTCTAGGCTCCCGTATTACCCTGAGATCCTCTAAATCGCAATCACCGATGGACGCTGAAATTGACCCTACCATACAGGCGGCTATTACCAACCTTGCTAATGACATCACATCAACGTTCCGGCAGGAGCTAAAAAAAGCCATGAACGAATTTAAATCAGAACTGGCCTCTCTAGGCTCCCGTATTGACACCCTAGAAACAAGGACGGACGAGATATGTGCATATCAGGAGTCCGTCGAGAAAGAATTGTCCGGTATTCACGCCGACATAGAGCTCCTTAAGGACAAACAAGAGGACCTCGAAAATCGCTCGCGGCGGAATAATCTGAGACTTCGCAACCTTCCTGAGAGCATCACTATGGCTTCCCTCATGGACTTTCTGTGTGGATTTTTCCAAAGCTTACTACCAGACGCCTCAGAAGAAGCGCTCTTACTGGATAGAGCACATCGGGCGTTACGGGCCC
>WWET01001449.1:33390-53314 GCA_011038615.1 Limnodynastes dumerilii
CGTTAATCAGTTCAAGTCTTTTGACACTGTTCTTTTAAGAATGTCTTTTTTTATCCTTTTAGAATTATTCTTATCCACAATTTTCACCTTCTAATTGTTTATAATGTTCCCACTTAGTGTCCAAAACTTTTCATTGTTGTCCTCTTCTTCCCTTCAACAGGTATTCCCACTCTCTAGGGGATATATGGGGAGACCGCAGGAATACTTGCCCTAATGCCATCTTTAGATGGCGTTATATAGCTTATCGGTGCAGATTGTTAAAATTTGCACCGATACTTTGTAAATTCAGCAATCAGCTGGCCCACATTCATTAGAGCGGGGGGCCAGCCATCGGGGGAGCAATGCTAAGGATCACCATGGTCTCCATGGCAATCATTGCATTGTAAATGGCGATGCTTTCATTTTCAGAAGACCGTTTTCAGGTGAAAACGATCTTTATCTCATGAAAATGGAGTCCTTAATCACATCAGGGTTGCAGTGCATGAAGCTCATCACACCTGGCATCCAAATGCAGAGGTGCACAAGCAACAGACTAGTGCTTGTTTCTCCTATAACTAGTACTGGTGCTTTCGTTATGTTTGGGGCAGCCATTCCTTTTAAAGGTAAGGTGAACAATGCTGATCATCTACACGCTATGTAGCTCTATTTCTGTTCTGACAGATTGTAGGATTTCAAAAAAGAAAACATAAAAATAAACCAAATATCATTCGAATGTAATATAAATGTAATAAATAATAAAGCATCTAAAAGGCAGATTTTCTACGTGTCTATGGTATTCTACAAAAGCATGTTTCCAGATTCAAATGCTTCTTAAAGTATTAAGTTGTAGATACAGGTGATAGTTTTATAATCGAATTTTTGCCATAAATAGAGTGTCATTTTTTCCATGGGTTCGCCATTACCAGTCCACTAAAATACTTTACCACATCTTTAATGCAGATAACTTCTCATTGGCTGTTAAACTTAGTGTTTTAGGAGAACATTCATCCCTGATAATTCATTTTAGAAGTACGAAGTTATATGAGATATGCACAAACCTGAGATAGGAATCCGGGCCAAAAAACACAAACAGGAAACTACAAGTGAGTAAATTTGACATTCTGTAAAGAAAGTATAAGGTTTCAACACCAAAAACATTATTTTTTAATGGCATTTTTCCATTTTAAAGTCAATGCTCTCTCCTAAGCAAAACATGGCTTTTGAAAGGCAGAACGCTAAGCCTTCCGAGTATCCGCTGGTCTCCGAGCAGCCATCAGATTGGTAGTTGAGGCAAAAGTAATTATTGAGCTGTCTAACATATGTGCAAATATGTCGTCTGCAAACATCCTTTTTTTAACCTTGTTATTGCCAGACGTGAATTAATTGCAAGGTGCTTAGCGTATACGAGTAACGCAGATTGAATGATGACAAAAATAATTACAATTTCCATACTCTATGGGCCTGATCCAGACCTAGGCCTGGGAGCGTTTTTACGCTTTCCGTAAGCGTAAAAGCGGTCATTTGTACTTACTGCGCATGCGCGAGGCAGATGTTATGCAACAAAACACTGAGCGTATGGGCCTTGAGCATACCAGCTTCGTAACAACGCACGAAGGGGCGTGTCAAACATACAAAACCCGTAATTACGCTTCGAGGGCGGGGAGAGGTATTCAAATCGTACAGTATGGGCGTGCTAAGCATCGTAACTATGCAAGGAGCCTACGGACGTCCGCGGTTACGCTCAGAAAAGTTAGGGTAGTGTTTGGTCGGCGTAAGACGGCTTAAATACTGACGACCAAGGGGAGTGCTTCATAGGCATGCTGGCGTAAATACGCTACGCACAAGGGCATTTCATGAGCATAGGTCTGGATCAGGTCCTATGAACATATAGTGCTATATTCAATACTGAAAGGTAATTGCAATATTAAAAAGAAATAAGTCTGTGAAAACAGGCTTTATCGCATGAAATCCAAGATTCCATTATTTACAAAGCTATAATCACCATGGAAACCGTGGCAACGATAGCATTAACACTAACGATCGCAGGACCACTCTAATGAATGCGGGCCGGTTGATCGCTATAGTTACAAAGTGTCAGCCTGGATTTTAGCAATCCGCATATACACGTTAAATTGCGCCATGTGCAGATGGCTTTAGGGTGAGTAGTCCAGTGGTATCCCCCTATATCCCTTTATCCCTCCTCCTAAAAACTGTTATTAAGGGGAGGAAAAGGGGCCTATATATCGGGAGACCACTCAAATACAAAACTGAAATGTTAATGCTAAAAAATATATGTATTTACCTTTTTTATATTTTATTTTATTAATAATCAAATAATAAATACACTTTTAATGAAAGAAAAAGTAAAAAAATACCAAATAAATAGTTAAAACTTACCTATCCAGCCGTCGCGTCTGCCTCGGAGTCCTAGGTATGTGCAGTGTTGTTTGCCTTTTCCGGACATTAAATTTTAAAAGTGACAAAAGGCAGCTACTGTGAATGCTTGAGCCCGGGTCACCGTCAGAAAATGTGGGCCCCAGGACACAGACACGGGGCCCCGTCCCCATGTGATGTCATTGGCGAAGTCACATAGGGGTGGGGTGCCTAGCACCTGCTTTAACAGCGGGCCAGTGTGCAGGGGAGCTCTTCCCTGCGCATTGGATATTGGCAATACCTGCTGCTACAGAGCTAGGTAAGTATCGGCGGGCCCCATCTACTCGAGGATCAGGACAATAGTTCAGGCTGTCATCCTCTGATGGCTGCCCTGGCTTGGGCACTTCGGCTCCGAGCGAGGCTAAATGATGTCGGCGAAAGTCCCGTAGATCATTGTGGGATTTCGCCGGAGGCATTGGCGTATCTATAATGGGTGCAGGGTGTGCAGTGCACACGGGCCCCTCAGAACAGGGGGCCCTGTGGCATGCATCCTGCACCCTGGGTTGGCAGGGGAAGGGGGGCCATTCATCATCTATTTCTTCCCTCTAATATCTTCTGTAGGGAAGAAATAGATGCCAAATTAGTCCCCCTTCCCCTGAGGTGGAACTGTCCCGATTTGCGGGTTGAAAGGGGGCGGGGCTTACATCGCCATTAAGCCCCGCCCCCTTTCGGCCCGCGAATCTGGGCAGTCCTGTCTCAGGTAAGGGAAGGGGGGGGCCCATGTGCAAATCCTGCACACGGGTCCCCTCACTTCTTAAAACGCCCCTGTTACTACTCACTATATTATTTATTTCTATTCATTTGTCAAATTAAGCATTCAATTAAAGCATTTTAATTCAGTCAAATATTGTTAGTAATAAAAAAAAAAATTGGAAAAAAAGGAAAAATGACCCTCCCTAAATTTAGTAACCATTTTAACCTTAAAAATTATCTTAATAACATCCAAGTTCGGCTTTGGACCCTGCACGACCGCCCCATCGCACACCCCTAGTTATGTTAGTGTATGTATATTATACCCAACCCCAAGATCCATATTCATTCTCTCCACATTTCCATACACACACTTCTAAATTCCAATTTAAACCACTAATATGGAGACAGGTAGTACAATGTACTGAAGTAAATTAGTTTTTTTTATTATCATTTTTAGATTGACCATGGAGTCTGTTAAATATAAACAGATGAACCTGTGTAAATATTTTAATAAAAGCCGCATGTCCAATTCCAGTGAAACTAGCAAGGACAGAGACACTGAATAGGGTACTACTGCAACTACAGTGTTGCAGAATGATGTTGAAATTGAGCAATAAGTTGAAGAAATAGTTTCTTTTAATTGTGAGGAGATTGCCAACAGTAGTAATAGTGAATGTAGTGCTACTGTCACCCTGGAGTCGGCTAGTGAGTTGGTTGCTCCCCCTCCTCCACACAAAAAAATTAAGCAATACAACAATTTTTTAAGCAAGTAGCTGCGAGAATTTATGTGGCTTGAATACGATGAAAAAAAGTGGATGTGAATTCTGCCGTAACTGCAGGCCAGCAAAAATGAAAATGGTTATATGCTTTATGCTCCATAGTTTCCTTGTGATGTACAAAGTTGGACATCACAAGGAAACTATGGAGCATAAAGCATTATTATTCTCTGTAAAACAAAAAGATAATGTACCTAAAACATTTCAGATAGCTTATAACCAAGTTAGTGCTGGAGAGTTAGCAGTATTTAAAACACTCTATGCAATGGCAAAAGAAGAAATCCCTCAAAGTAAATATGAACCCATGATGAGGTTAATGAAATCATTGGGAAATGATATAATTAAAGAAAAGCACATCAATCTGTATAATTCTACAATTACTGAAATTGAGTGTTTTTTTCTAAAACTTTGTCCATTGACATCGATGACAAAGAAAATGCCCATGTATTTCTTTATTAATTAACGAATCTAAAGATATTGCAGTGCACCATAATTTTTTTTATTATTATTTATTAGCAACAGATGACAACTATTAAGACAAGAATAGCGTACATTAAATATCAGATTGACAAAAGGCATGATTGTACACATTGGAAACTACTCATGATTACCAGTGGTCAATTAAAGGCATGCATAAAAAGTGAAGGAGAGGTAATGAGAACATAAGATCTCCAGCGGGCAGGAAGCCCATTAGCCTAAAAAAGACTTAAGTTGTCGTAAAAGAAAAACCTAAAACCGCCATAGATTCAAAAGTAAACAAAAGGAAAAAGTAGAAAGAAAATAGGAGAAGGAAGCAAAGAGAAAAGGGCAAGAGGCAGGGGGGGGGGGGGGGGGGGGGGGGGAGAAGGGTCAGGAAGGCAGTGAGGAGTAGAGAAGTACAGCTTCATTCTGCTTCTAGTGGAGTTAAGTCGGGAGATGTGGGGAAGCAGCTATGCTGGAGAGTTTGAAGCAGCACGTCAAGTACAGGGGGTATTAGATTGGATTAAATTACCAAAGTCAGGGGAGATTTTAAATTGCATCCATGGGAACAATGTATCCACAAAGTCAATGATGCTGTCTTGAGCCGAGGACCTCTTCTAGGTTCATATAGAGATCTATGCTTTTGAAACATTCACCAATAGAAGGGAGGAAGGAGGATTTCCAATGAATTGGGATGAGTACTTTTGCAGCACTACTGAGGCTTTGGAACAATGACCTTATGGCAATAAAGGGGGGTGACTGGGTCAGGCAGAGGAGCCAGGTTTAAGAAGACATAGGAATGTTCTGGCCAGTAATTGGCTTGGTAGAGATCTTTAGCGTTGGGGGGTTAAATTAACTCCAAGGTATTTGAAGCCAGCAGAATTCCATTTAAAGGGGAAGGCCGACTCAAGGCCTTGGAGGGTTTCTGGGGGAGGTTTAAAGGGAGGGCAACAGATTTGTCACGGTTAATTTAAAAAATACTAAGGCCGAAGATATCAAATTCTTTCGACAAACCTCTGACAGATGTAACTATGTTAGAGAGGAAGAAAAGAGCATCATCAGCGAATAATGCTAACTTCACTTCAGTGGAGTAAATTTTTATTCCAGTGATGTCAAAGTTATTTCGAATGGAGCAAGCTAGTGCCTCTATGCACAGGGAAAAGAGAGGGGGGAAAGCAGGCAGCCTTGTCTAGTCCTGTTTGTAATTTTAAACAGGTCAGAAAGTCCTCCGTTTATTCGCACTCTGGTGGATGGGGTTGTGTAGAGGGAAAGGACCCTGTCAACAAACCCGAGGCCCAGTCCCGCATGCTCCAGTACCTCTCTCATGAAGATTCAGTCAACTCGGTTGAATGCTTTTTCAACATCTATGGAAAGCAGGACCGCTGATGATTTGGATATATGGTGAAGTACTCCGATAGCTTTGGTGGTGTTGTCTCTAGCTTCATGACCGGGGACAAAGCCCACCTGGTCATTGTGTATTAAATTGGTAAAATTTCTTGCAGACGGTTAGCAAGAAGCTTAGCAAACAATTTAAGATATGCTTTCGGCAGAGATACAGGCCTGTAGCTAGAGCAAACAGAGGTCCTTACCCTCCTTAGGTATCACCGAAATGTGTGCCAGTAAGGACTGGGGGGAGAAATTATGGTGTTTAGAGACCTCATTGAATGCAGAGAGGAGTAGGGGAGACAGTTTTGTATTTAAAGGTTTTATAGTAGGCAATTGTAAAACCATCTGGCCCAGGACTTTTCCCGCTAGGGGTGGAATTCAGTGCAGTAGTTCAAGCTTGGAAAAAGGACATTCTAACTCTAACCTGGTTTCGGCTGAGATAGTCGAGTGCCTCGTATTTAGTAGATAATTTTGTATGTTCCTTTCTCTATCTACCAAACCAGGTTTAATGGAGGAGGTAAGTGAAGCGGAGATGTTATAAAATTTGGTGTAGAAGTCCTGGAAGGACTTGGCGATGTCTAATGCTGAGTGTGCTGGGGATCCGGAAGCTGTTTTAATTGAGTTGATATATGTTTGCGACTTTTGGATTCAAAGAGCTCTGGCCAACATCTTCCCTGGACGATTGCCATTTAAGAAAAATTGCCACTTGCATCTTTGCATCGCCCACTTATGTTTTTCATTTAAAAGTTGGGTGAGTTGTCCGCGTGCCGCAGTGATCTCTAATAAGGTCTGGGGTCTTGTGTCTGTTTGTGATTGACCTCTAGTAAGTGTATGCGAGAGAGAAAGGCTTCTCGTTGCAGAGTCTTTTGTTGCTTGAGGTTAGAGGATAGCTGTATGGCCTTGCTCCGCAAGACACACTTATGGGCCACCCAGGGTGTAAGTCTCGAGGTTTCGGGGGTATCATTAAAAGATACATAATCCTCAAGTGTCTGATCTACTAGGGCTTTACAATATGGGTCTTGTAGTAGGAGATCATTTAATCTCTAGGTCCATTCTTTCGGTCGTGGGCAGGGTATTTTTAAGGTTAGATGGACAGGAGCATGATCTGCCCAGGTGATTAAGCCGATAGAAGCGTCTATTAGAAGGGTGAGGGAGTTGTGATAGTACATGCGGGCCGAAAGGTAATAGAAAAAGAAATCCCTATCTTGTGGGTGAAGGATTCGCCAGACATCTACCACCTGATTAACGTCTCGCCTAGTTCCTTTAGGTGAGTTGGGCGAAGATCCAATTTAAGTCGCAACAACAATCGTAATTGCCTTCCCTGTGGGCATTATTCTGATCCAGAGAGTTCACCAGGAAGCCCACGATTCCTTTTTGGGGAATAGAGGTTTACAAAAGTAAACTTTTGCGTAAATAATGCACATTGCACCAATAAAACAATTTTGTCTCCTATAGGGATAACCTTAGACACATGAAAGGGAATATTTTTAGAAAAGAGGATCACCACTCCACTCGCCCTGCTGACCGAATAATGATTACAAAGAATAGTATGGTAGGTACGGCTAGAAAGATGAGGAAGTAAGAAGGAGAAGAAGCAAAGGTAAAAAAAAAAATTTAAATGAGGAGAAAAGGAGAAGCTATCCATTTGGTGACAGCAAATGGAAATAGATAGAGCTGTGTGTAACATGGCGCATGGGGACAGGCCATGTGTAAATAAACAGCTTTCAGGGGTAACAATGACCAAGATTTAAAAAAAAAAAAATACAACATGCAACTATTCTAAAGATTATCATTACTGAAAAAATATATATTTTTTAAGCAGTTGGTATAAATTATTGAAGATAGTAAAGATATTGAAGATATTAAACCGCATGCAACATTAGGTAAACATGGTAATACTATCCAAAGGATGGAATACAGTTGGGTGAGTTAAGCGTGAACACTTTACCACCATTGGAGGCCTGGATGTTGAACAGGAAGCCCTATCGATAGTGTATATCACGGTCTCTCAAGGTGGACGTGAGTGAGCAGAGCATTCGCCTCTGTTTGAGGGTACTCCAGGACAAGTCTGGATACATTTAAACAGGATGGCCATCGATTCTCAATGATCACGAACACATCTTACTTTTTAAAGTCTCTTTCACCTTGTAATAATAGAACCTACAATTAACATATCTGGGATGATCAGAGGTAGTGTCTTTGGGTCTCAGAGCTTGATGAGCCCTATGGAAGACCAATTAATCATCAGGGTGAGTCTTCAGGATAGTGTTAAAAAGCCTTGCAAGGGAGTCTTCCAGCCTCTGTGCGGGAACATCTTCGGGGAAGCCTCTAAGGCAAAGATTATTTAGTCTTCCCCTGTTTTCGAGATCTTCAAGATGCCTCTGGATGTCTTTAATTGCTGATGCCTGATCTCGTAAAGTATCTTCTAGTCGAGTAATGGAGCCAGCTTGTTTGCCCTGGACCATGTCGAGGTGAACAATTGTCACACAAACCTGGAAGAGATTTGTGCTAAGTAAGTTTGGTTGTTCAAATTATCCAAGAGACATTGTTCCTGGTCTTGGATATCTTGATTCATATGTATACTATTAAGACATTGTAAGATTACGCCGATATCACCTGGAGGAACGTGTTGTGGTAATGGAAGAGAAGAGGTCACCATACCGGAAGTGTCCCAAATTGTTGAGGGATCAAGTTGACAGGGGCTCTGTCTGGGAGAGGTAGGTGAGGATATTTATTGTGAGGAGGTTGAAGATTTAGCAGGAGTTTTCTTAGAAGGTCCTCTTTTACCCATCGGAGAGAAGAAACGTATCTGATGTACCCTTGTGGGAGGGGACACCAATATGGTTAATTTAATCAAGCATGTGGGTTGTAGTATGCCATAGCTCTAAACCATCTTCCCCTGGCTGAGTGTGTCAGTCCATGTTGGAGAGGGTATAGGCTACATCACAATATGGGGGATGCAACTGTTAAAAATAGGCTTAGGGAGAGCACCTCATTCAATGAAAAGCTATAATTCTAGAGAAGGCAGTGATAAGTCTTGGGTGCCCTCTTGTGGTGTCAGTTGTTATAGGACTGTGAAATGTAAAGAAGAAGAACACAGGTTGCTTCACATCTAGGAGAAGGCAGGTGTAGAGCCCCTAGAGGTAGCAGATGGGAGGTTCAGCCTACGGAGGTGGGTCCCAAGGTCTGGAAAAGAACTTAATTAGAAGCAGTCCTTTTATCTGGGGTAGCAACTCTGCAGGAGACCTCTCAGGGGTCACAGGGACACCAAATGTGATAGGAAGAAGAGAGTATCTACTATTCCAGCAGGGGCTGAGGAGATGGGGATCCCAGCTAAAAAATTTTTGCAGACCCCAATGTGGTGAAGGTCACTTATAAGGCATCCTGGAGTGAAGATGGGCGCTTACAGGATGGGGATCCTGACAGGAAGCCGCCAATGCTGGCAGGGAACAGATCCGTTGTTCCTGAACAAGCCATTGGAGGTGGAGACTCAGACAAAATGGCATATGGTTTGCAGAGCACGGCATCCCTCTATTCCCAGCGGGTTCGGTCACCGGTTGGTCCAGAGCCCCCACTGGATGCAGAGTAAGGGTAATGCTCGCCGATGGATTCCTCCACCACAATCCTCACTCAGGGACCCCACCAGGAGGTAGAGGGGGTAGGGGGCCACAAGGCCTAGCAAGGCAGGTACAAGCCTGCTGTCCCTGTGGAGTGTCAGACCGCCGCATTAGCAGATAGTGGAAGTTCTAGCCCGGGCTCTGGGAGGCTGGGGAGGGATGAAGGGAGAGTATTGAGGGGGAAGAAAAACTCTCTAACACCCTAAATTAAGGGGTTTTAACAGAATTGCAGAGGAGCTCTGCAGCCACACATCTGTTCTTGCCAGCAGCTAGTCCATGCCCCAGGGCATTATAAATTGATCATTTATGTTAGATTAATACTGAGTGGACACATGCCAACACATTTTTTGGGCCAATTTAGAAATGGCGAGTGCTCTGCTGAAGCTATTGTTGGTATTCTAACTTTATTTTTAGAGAAAGAGGGCATTTCTGTCTCTATGATATAGGCTTTGCTACTAATGGTGCAGTGGTGATGACAGCAAAACACAACGGTATAGCAAAAAAGCTAAAAGACAAGTTTGAAGTTTTGGTACATTTTTATTGCATTGCACATTGTTTGGCGTTGGTTATACCACAGGCGTCTGAAGGCATTCCACAAATGGGGTCAGTGCAGAATTTGATTGGTGCCCACTATTTCTTTTTCAATAATTCTACAATAAGACACGAGAAGCTAAAAATAATGCTAAAAATTGTTTCATTGCCATTATTTGTTTTCTTAAATATATCTTTGATATCTGTGAGATTAACTCTGAATTGTTTACTAGAAGATATGAGAGATGCTCCAGGAAAGCATCTTGCAGATTTCTTTTCTTAAATGTCTATAAGTGGTTGCTTTTATAGAGAGTAAAATTCATGTACATAATGCAGTAGAAATAGAGTTTACAAATGTTAAGAATAAGTTCCTCGCCAATTTATTACACAATGTGAATAAGCCCCTTCTCATATAAAGAGGACTCATTTTAGAATGTTTTTACAAAGTTGTGTGTCAGGCTGAAACAGCTACCTACCAGTGCAAACTTCCAAGTGAACCTGGGGTGTGTAAAAAATGGCTTGAAATATCAGACTTACTTAAAATATACAAATGACTGACTTGTCAACTTCTCTTTTCATACAAAATTTATGAGATTGCAGTGTATCCCAAATTTTGTACTCTAACTGTAATAGTCATTATACTTCCCTTACTGCAAGCTGTGAACCTGGATTTTCAACACAAAATAGAACAAAATCAAGCAAAAGAAATAGATTAGCAGATAAACATCTTGAAGATCTTTCAAGAATGTCTGAGGAAGGTCCTACATTTGCTTTAAAAGATGAAATTGTTTAATGCGGTTTTGATTTCCCAGGCAAAGTTGTACTGTGGAAGAATAAAACGCGCAGGTTAACCCTGTAGTATTCTTCATTATGCAATGTGTGTAATAAGTAATTACTATAGTTCATCGTACTTGTTGAATGAATTACACGGTTCTTGAGTTGCACTTATTATCACCAAGGAGTGGATGCTAGCTGATTTCTTCTGTTAATGTAAGTTATAATGATGTACTTATAATATATATGAATATAGCACTATTGAATTATCTGTAATTCAACTTTCAAATTGGTATGTGGATGTAATGGTTATTAAATGGTACAGTAGTATGTAATGTTCCAACCTCAGTATTTAAAAAGGGGAACATCAAAACATAGAACCTGATTCACACTTAAGAAGCTCCTGCTTCTGCAGGACGAGTGAGTTGGGTGCGGTTCTGTCCGCACCTAACTCACTCTTAAGTGTGAATACGGTCCATAGTTCTTACTTATCATTTGTGAGTTTGGAACATCATAGACTACTTTACCATTTAATTTGTCAATGAAAACAATATAATCATCTTTAAATAAAAATACTCCTTAAAAACACTGAGTATTTTTACTCTGGCAAAAAAAAAATAAACATGTAGCAAGACCACTGACTGAAAGGGTGGTTGATAAGTGGAATAACCTCCCACCTGAGGAGGTTGAGGCTGATGCACTAGAACAATTAAAGCATGCTTGGGATAAATAAAAGGATATCCTAAATCTCAAACTAAATTTAGGGTAAAATAGGATTTAGGATCAGTATAGATTTAAATAAATTATTGGGCATACTGAATGGGTCTTATCTACCGTCACTTTTAATGTAACAATTTGTGTACCAATAACTAGGACAAGAGAAAGTGAAAAAGACAACAGGGGAGATTTCACATAGGTAGCATCTAAGTGTCTGCTCATTTGCTAAACCTGTCAGCTGTACACACTTTAACCCCACAATTGCAGGTCCTCCAGCTAAATTGCCGGAAGCCAATAGGTCCAGCACACACATTAACCCTAGTTCCAGCACTGCCACACCTACTAGTACAATACAGTAAATAATAAAATAAATAAAATGTTTAAAAAATAAATAAATTACTATTTAGTTTAGGACCTGCCAACTATATTGCCAGCTAGTCTGCCTGCATTGCCCAAGAACAATGTAAATGAGTACTTTACTACTGTGGATATAAAAATATGTCAACATTTACACCATTTTGGTGTGGACACAGTTTAAGTGTCAACATATACAGAGACTGAAAATTGTACCTAATCCTCACATAGACAATGGGCTGGATCCAGACCTTGTTAAGTGCATGAACTTAGTTATTCAAGGGCTAAACCATGTTGATTTCAGGGGAGTCATATTTCATCTGTTGCAAACAGTATTAGAGTTGAGAGGTGATGTTTCCCATCCCAATTCTAAATAACAGTGTGATAGTAAAGCTGGTCAGTATCTGTGTGCAGTAAGCAATTCAAAGATATATCCCTGCATGCAAAGAATACAATTAAATTGGCTCCCCCTGAAATCAACATGGTTTATCCCTTGAGTAACTAAGTTCATGCACTTAACTAGGTCTGGATCCATCCCAATGTGTCTACTTGCAAGAATCTAAATCAATTGCATTATAAGGGTTGCCCCATATCACTTATTCCCTTTGCATGGAGGCTTTAGCTAGATCTAGATATTGCTGGGGAACAAATTGAAGAAGCTTAACACAACCTGGCCCTCATATCAGATGATGTCCTTAAAAACCTTGAAATTTCCAACTTTAAACTAACTATACTAAGTCAGTCAATGATGCATAATCTAATGGCAAACAAGTACACAGTAACAAGCTTGCAAGTGCCCTTTAATTTCGCTGCCATGAATCTTACCTCCAATACTCAGGTATCCTATTATGCTCTCTCCACTCTTCAAAATTTTACTCCCCTTTTAACTAAACTGACTGTCCCATTGTAATACCTCCATTGATAACACCCCCTCCTCCTTTCAAGGTCCTCCCAACATAATGTCAACTTAACAGTTTTGGAGGAGTCTTAGGGCACTAAGGATGTCATCCCTATGCCCTCCCTACTGCAATCCTTTCCAGCTTATCCACAAATTCCCCTAGAAACTAGCCTTCTCACCTTAGATTACTGCTGGGAATTCCAGGATAGGTCAGCTGGTGGAAAGGAAGAAGGGAGGGAATGCATTTCTTTGCTTATCTCCAACTGGCCTAGAACCTTCCATGCTCAGAATTACAGGCATTTTTGCAATTCTGGCACATTGCTCAGAACCTCACGACAGCTGGCCTTTTATTGCGCTCTTTGGAAGTTCTATGTCAGGCATCTAATTGCTCATCCAACACAATCACCTACCTATATGAGCAACTCATAAGTAAATAAAGGTGTTGCAGATCACAAAGCCACCTCTGAATTAATTTTTTTTCTACAGCTCTAATACAAGTTTTTATTTACATGAAGATGAAGCAATTTTTATTAAGTTTTGGACCTGCTTATATGAAAAAAAAATAGTTTATAATCAATGTACTGATGGGAATTGGGATGCAGTTGCCGCCTCAAAATGCTGTCTCTAAAATAGAAACACCCGAAAGCTAATTTTCGCCTATGCTTATTTAAAAATTATCACTAATTGTTTTAAATTTTTATAAACAAATGGGTAAGTATGCTGATCGGCATACTTATCCATTCATTTGGAAACCACCGCTGCAAACTAGCCTGACAGGTGAGTATTACAGGAGAGTCTATGGGGAGTTTTAGTGTTAGGCTGCAAAAAGGGGACTTAAGGTCAGGCTGCAGGTAGGGGGGGATGCAGTTACAGTAAAGATTAGGGTAAGGGTTAGATTTATACTCACCACTGCATCTTCTTTCTTCAATGGATCAATAGCTTCTTCTCTGCGAGGCAGAAGCAATCGATTTGCAAGCCAGTTCACATCTAGCTGGGAGAAGATGGCCCTTTTGAAAAATGGCCATTCTAAGCGGCGACCCACATCCATGTAAATTATCCTAATATATGATGTAAAAAAAACTCTTATGTTTTTATTTCTTAACTCACAGCCAACACTCTCACCTTAATGGAGATAGAAGATATATGTACGAATCACTGCAGTGATTTAATTTAACACGTGCATCCACCAAAGTTCCCGAATTATTAGCCAATGTCTGTCTGTAAATATTACTCATCACAACCATATGTTTACCACGTGGAACTTTATAAACGTTGCAAACTATTTTTGCCCTTCGGTTTGAACCATCCACTAAAAGAAAAGTCATAAAAAAAACCAATTAATATTCTATTAATGTAAAATAAAATACATTTTCTTTTCTTCTTGCAAGAGTAATTGTAAACAGATAATACAGTTTGTAAACTTGTCACTTATATCAGAGCAACTGCTTTTTGTATCAACAGGAAAGCTACCCTGTTTAGTACAGGAAATTATGTAAGAGGACATTAGGTGATCCCTTTAAACCAAAATGTTGTAGCGAGACAAAATTATATAAGGAGATGAAAGGGACTGGATCCATACTTTAAATAATCACCTTATTTCTGTAGTCGGATTGGAAAACAGATTATACCTGATAATGTAGTTTCCTCAACTCCTCCATGGCAGCATACAATACATGGGTTTTTCCCACCTGATATAGGAATCAGACCGGAAAAGAAGACACCCAGGGTGGTTCCACTATCGCAGCATACAATACATGGATTTATACCAAAGCAATGAAACAAAGGGGTTTGGTCCATCCAAAGTATTATTCTCTGACAATATTATACTGGTATCAGTCCAAAGTAGCAAGAGCTCTTGTCCTTGACTAGTGAATAAACTTCACGATAGCAAGACTCCTTTATTGATCTGCTTGCCGCTTAGACCAGAGTGTGCACGCTCCGAGTCCATTGACAGTGGGAGACATGGCACAAGCCCAAGCACAGCTGTACTGCAGTAAGTCAGAGATAGGGCATCTTCAGGCTCCACTGACATCCAGAAAGACAACACTGAACCACCTGAGAACGGGGACCATAGGAACAACCGTCAGGTACACGCCTTTGCAGTGTTTATCTCACCATTAGAGGTACATTACCCACTTGGACCCTCTTATCATTTCAAGTATATGTAGGCATATTTGTGTCTGCCTGTGACCTGAAGTATCTGGATGTGTGTGGTCCCTCATATACTTCTCCTTGTACAACGGTGTTTATTTCTGTTGGATACTAAAAGTAACTATGTTTCAAAGTGTGGCCTATCACACTGTACAATGGTCCAAAGTGGCAAATTACGTAGTCTTTCGTTAAGTAGATTGCGTACTTGCGGTCTTTCAATACCACATATATGCAGTCTATATAACGAAACGTTACGTAGATAGCGTAAAATAGTTACTGCACATGCGTAGTAGCTATAATCGTAAAAATAGGTACGTAAGTAAAATTTTTTAGGGTTGTGAATCTGGTCCGAGAAGCCTATACCTTTTTAACGACATTTTCACAAAATCCTCCTTGGTAACGAATGTGTTTACTCGAGCCATCTGCATCATATGTATAAATTTGAGCTAACGGTTGTTGTTGCTGCTTGCCTATACAAGTGACACAAATATTTACTGTGGTATCCGTTGGTAACATCACATTACATAAAGCGCACCTATTCAATCTCTTCCAGAGATGCAGACCAGGGAGTCCAGGTCTCCAGACTATCGCGGCATAAGCCACGCAGGTAAGCCATACCAGCTCAAAAATAACAGTCTAAAAAGTCTAGGGTAGTCTTTATATATGTCCAGGGTGTCTTTTCCTGTCTGGCTCCTATATCAGGGAGAAAAACTTATGTGTTGTATGCTGCCATAAGAGGAAATATGTGTGATTTTGTGCATGTCTATACATGTGTGGTTACCCAAGCACTTACATGTTGCATACACTATCATCCATCCAAAGCAGTTTTATCTTCAGTTCTCATGTAGCATATATATGCAATACATAAGGACACAAAAAGACAGATCATCATCATGAACACACTTTTCAGTTACTGGTCAATTCAACTCCATTTTCTGAAAGTGCCGTATAGATACATTACAATTACAGTTCATCTGGTGTTGATTTCAAAAGTTATGTAAAGTACCTATTTGCATGAATAATTCTATTCCTTACAATATAACAGAATGTCATATAGTAATGTATTGAACACAATACTTTGTTTCTTTGAAGAGGTGAGCACAGTGGGAGATTCTCTATCCTCACTAGATGACTGAGAATAATTAGTCTGGTGGATAAAATCTAATCTTCTGTGTAGCACATAAGATTCGATTCCTGACAGAGTGACATATGAAAAAAAAAATTATGGGTTATCACTTTCGCTTTATATGCCTGGTGTTGAAATATCTGTGAAACAAGAATGGGGTTCCCCCAATCGTACTGATACCAACACAAGGCTTTACCAATCTGGGCTATTAGAACCATTGAGAAAACACAGGCACCAGAGTTCTACTTAGAAAAAGTAAGCACTCAAATGTAAAAATGCATTTATTTTATGAAAACTCATTAACACCCCATTTGGCCTAATTTATTATAGTATCCAAAGTGTCCTCATCTTGAGATCCAGTCAAACCTGAGATTCACTGGAACGACAGTCAACTTTCACATGTGAAACCGCTGCTAGTGACCAGTTCAAACTCTGTGACAGGCAACCAACCCTGGGATGATTGACACGGCTGTTAGTTATCTCAAGATTTATTACCAGCCACAGTGTGTGAAATGGTCATTAGCGGAGGGGACACCTGAGAAAGCATGCTGTTGTGGGATGACGATCTCAAGTTTAAAGACCCTTTGAATTCTATAATAAACTAGGGCAAAAAAGGAGTGTTTTGGATTTCTTATTTAAATAAATGCATTTTCATATTTAAGAGTCTGAGTGTTTAGTCACATGTGTATGCAGAACTATAGGTGCCACTATCACCTGGCAGCATGCTTACTTTTAACTATTACCCTGCTACCCAATGTCCACGGGTAGAAGGAAGAGCCCTAGTGCTATTTTTAATTATAAAGCCTTTTATCCCTGTTTGGTTTTGTTTATGTCAAGCTTTTTTTCTTTTTTTTTTTTTATATATAACCTATCTTGTATTTATGTATTTTTTTTTAAACAGGTTTATACCATCAGGTTTTATGTATTTCAACTTTTTCCTCCTGTTTTTATTTAGCAATGTCTTACAATGTTGGTTATGCTCTACTTCTTTTATATTTATAAATTTAGTTTTAAAACATTATCTCTTCTGGGTTTTTTTTATTTATTTCAATCCTTTTTCTTACCACCACTCTTCGACTTTTGGTTTTCTTATAATAGCTAATGTTTATAGACAGTGGCTTAGCACAGCACTCTCTATCATCATTGTCTGCTCCTCATCCCAGTCCATTATGCAATTATTTACTTTCCTGCTGCAGTCTGCAGAAAATCAGTCTAAAGTGTATGGGTAGCAGATATCTTCTCATAATCATTTTAGAATATTATTGTACAATTCAAAAGTGAAGACTGTATAGTGTCTATGAAATCTGTTGACATCTTTTATAAACAACTTGCTAGAAAAGATCAATTGGTTACTTTGTATTTCTGAAGAGCTTTCAAGTCAGTATCCAGCTTTAGGAAAAAGGGACAGATGGGGCTACTAATCCACATAGAGGAAAGCACCTCAACCAACTACATTTCGTAGACATATAATAGATTCTAAAGTTAGCCTGTCGTTCAAGTCACAATATCACTATCATAGGGCTCAAAAAAATACAGAGCTTGTTTGTCAAACCCTGGACTAGTGTGACGTTGGTGTATTTTTTTTTCCTTTTAATTATGCAAATAAGTTTGTTTAGATAACTGATATTTGCTGATGCTATAAAATATATACTTCGGTACTTTACAATATAAACAAAAATTACCACCAAACCATTTTACAAACTGAAAGTGGAAAATGTTCTAACCTGGTTGAGCCCATGCCAATTTTCTTCCAGACTTAATACATGCTGACATTCCAAACGGATTTACCACAAAGCATTCCTTTATCCAGGCCTGCAACTTTCTCAGGGAAAAGGTCCCTGTCATATTTGAATAACCACTTTGAGTTTGCAGAGGCTGATAAATCGCTAAATCAATGAAAGTATTAATAGTCCTATTCTTGTTCAGAGTTCCTTCAATGAGAAAGCCAAGAGCTTTGACAGCATCAAGAGAGACCAGACTGCACTGATTAGAATGTGAGGATTTGGTCAGTTGGTCAGGGTCCAAAAGTAACTCCAACAGATAGGCCATATGACTCTGCATAAATGCATGGTGGCTATAATCATCCCAATTCTAACAGAAATGAAAAGAAAAAAAACACAACAATTTAATAACACAATAAAATGTAAATACCACAGACAAATGGAGCATAAAAAATGTCATTAAACACAGGTTAGTGTAAAATCAACATGCAGATGTAAAGTGTGCTCATAATAAAAAAAACTGCCAAGCATTTATAGCTTATGGCATCAGAATGGGTTTTTAAGTTTTTCTCTCAAGTGAGCATTACTTTTATGACTTTAGACAATATTCTCCTAAATGTAGAACACAATAATATTTACTTCACAAACAGGGCACATCAGAGTTGGGAGCAACAGGAGTGGGGGGGGAGCAAATATGGACACTGGCAAAATGATGCAGAAATGCAGGGAAAGCAATTTAAAAAGCTGCAAACAGAATTAGTTGATTGGTGATGTTTTGTAGCTCAACTGTAAATTATAGTTTAAAAACATAGCTGTTCATTATTTGTTTGCAATAAGAAAAACGTAACCAGTATTTTTCTGCATGCAAAAATGTAAATTAATTTCACAATGCAATGTTTTTTTTTGTTTTTGTTTTTTTGTTTTTTGGGACCTGATTCAGAATTAAGAAGGAGCTTGAAATCAAGAGAGGAAAGATACTCCAGGAGAGTCAGATTACATCTGTTGCAACCATTATTAAAGTTGAGAGGTGGCATTTCTTAGCCCAAGTCTAAACAGCCAGCAATATACAGGGAAGCATGTGGTGGACATCATGGATGGAGCTGCCACTATTGAGAGTCCCCAGGTACCCAATTCACAAAACATAAATATTATAAATATTATTCCGTAAATGATAGACTGTGGATTCAGATAAAAGTCTAATGCAAAATCAAGTCATGAGTAACCAGGAACCATCATGATAATATTCTTAGAACAAAAATATAGTAATAAAAGTAAGCTGAAAGGATATAAATATATAACAAAAGTGTAATAGTGTACAAGGATGAGTGACCCTTATATTTGTTTAAATGAGGGTACTAATTAATGATATAAAGCGACTATAAGTGACTATATAGTGGTGTAAGTTTAAATCTAATTATTAAGTGTATATAATTATGTGTAAGTAATATATGAGGACTAACTAATTCCAGGAGTATACCCTTGGGTTTCTTAATATTCTTACTTAATTTGTAAATATCTTAAATGACTAGTTTTTCAAACATTTCAATAAAGTTACCGGTTCTTCTCTTAAACTGGGTGTGGATCCCCGCAAAGAAAATCCGAATTTCGAAAATGCGAATTTCGAAATTTCTATTGCGAATGCGTTTTTTCGCAGAAGAATGTGAAAGTCGAAATATGTGAATACATAACTTTTTCTAATTATAACATGCTGAATTTATAAAGTTTGCAATTCGAAAATCTCTATTTCGAATGTCACTGTATTTATAATATTCGAATTTAGAAAATAATACATTTAGAATGGTTTGGTAATTATAAATTTTACATTTTGAAAAATTGTATTTATAATGCTCCGATTTCGCAATTTCAAAACGCATGTAATGCGATATTGTAGGAATTTGCTTTGCTCTTTTACGCATGATTTTCATTTAGAACGTTCTGAATTTCGAATATTTTACATGAGATATGCTGTACTTCGGAGCATTGTATTTATAATGTTCTATATTTAGAATGTTCATGAAAATATCTATTGCACATTTCTGTATTTAGATACATATATATACTGTATATATATATATAGCTTTATATGAAGCTTTTCATCAGGTAATATTCCCTGATGAAAAGCTTCATATAAAGCTTGAAACGTCGGAACCTACCGGTGTTGTGTATTTTATTTCCGAAAGTCTCTGAGTGCCCTCTTCAAAGCCATTTTATGTATCGGTCCATCCCCGACGAGAGGTCAAGCACCTGAGCCATACCTGTGGTTGAACAATTTAAACAGGAGTGCTGGCATTGACTGTATTTTTGTATAT
>WWET01001449.1:70710-82071 GCA_011038615.1 Limnodynastes dumerilii
CAACATAGAGAACATGGGAGGGCACCTGTGGCAATACCCAACACCGGAAGGGCGCCAGGGTTAGAACACTCTCACAGAGTCCCGGGAGTCAGCGCCACGGCCACAGAATAGGAAGTCTTTCCATTATGCATGTGAGGAGAGAAACAGAGGCAAAGTACATCAAAGACTATTAGGCAGGAGATTAAGTCAATACTTAGCCGCCTGGGCGATCCCGACGGTGCGGCCGCCTCTCAAGCCAGTCCATGGCCTCCTCAGGAGAATTGAAGAATTGGGTGGAGCCATCCGTGGCCACCCGGAGCCTAGCTGGAAATATCATGGCGTAGGGGATTTGTAATTCCCGCAGTCTCCGCTTCACCTGTGAGAACTGCGCCCTGGATTTTTGTACTTCCACCGCGAAATCCGGAAACACGGAGACCTCGGCGTTGTCCAGGCGAAGGGGACCTTGGGTACGAACCAATCTCAGGACGGTATCCCTATCGCGGAAATGGAGAAGCCTTGCGATGAAGGTGCGGGCCGGTGCCCCCGGAGGCGGAGGCCGCGCAGGGATGCGATGTGCCCGTTCAACAGCGAACTGCGGTGTGAAGGCTTCTTTGCCGAATTCCTGGATGAGCCACGATTCAAGGAAGGATTCCGGAGTCTTGCCCTCTGCCCTCTCTGGAAGACCAACGAAGCGGAGGTTGTTGCGGCGGAGGCGCCCTTCCATGTCCGAGAGTTTGAGCTTGCACTGTCGCACCTCGGATGTCAAAGTAGCAATCTGGGCTGGGAGCAGGGCCACCACGTCGTCAAGAGTGGAGATCCGGCGCTCTGTCTCAGAGACCCTCTCCCGCATCTGTTGCAGGTCCTGCCGCAGCTGCGAGATATCCATCTGGACCTCCCCAATCTTTCCCATTAGAGATTTCTCAGAGGCTGAGATAGCACCTAGGATCTGCTGTAGCATAGGGTCAGAATCCTCCGGTGGTTCCCCATCTCTTCCCTGCCCTCCAGAGCTCGGGGGGAGGTGCCGATGTGGCCTGTCTGGCAAACTTCTCCAGGCGGGCAGCAGCCGATGCTGCATTGCCAGACCGCCCAATTGGACTAGGATTTTCCCTTATGGGGGCAAGGTACAACCTGAGGGCTATGTGCAGCGACTGATGATAGGAATTAATGGCCCAGAGCGAATAGGTGCCGACAGTAGAATGTTATTATTGAATACCTCTACAAGCCCTCTGTATATATCATGCACAATGACCTCCTGTTTACACTCCGGGTGGGAATAGTCTTCACAAGGCCACCATCATGTGTTGTATAGAAAGAAATGCACTAATCCAGCTTCTGGTACCTGGTATATAAATATTAACCTTTCTCTTCATATCTCTAGTAAAATAAAACGCTTAATTAAGGGGAGAAAGAGAAAGAAAGGGAAAAACTCCTTATCTGAAGACGGATGCATGGCAGGCTCCGCTGGAATCAGGTAGCTGCGACTGGTGCAGGCGGCCATCCCGCCGTCAAGGTATGTCGGGCGGCAGGGACAGCTACAGGTAGAAGGTCAGCGGGAAGCTCTATCTTTTAGGGTGGTTGCGTTCTTGGGGTCGGCGTCGTCTTTTGGGAGGAAGTGGGCGCAGACTGATGAGCTTGACGTTTCCTCAACCGCTGTATCTGCTGCCATTGATCCGGTGCCGGCTGGCGTCGGGAGGAGGAAGGGCCAGGTTCCAAATCGTTCCAGTCAGGGAGTTGTATCTTTGGCAGTTCCAGTGCCGAACTGAAGCCCTGGAGATCTTCCGGGTCGCGTAGGATGTGCAGTTTCCCATTATGAAAGACTTGGAGGGCTAACGGGTATCCCCATCTGTAACTGAGATCCCGTTTCCTGAGTTCATCAGTGAGTGGCTTAAGAAGCCGGCGCTGCTGGAGAGTACGCCAGGAAAGGTCTTGGAATATTTGGATAGGAGAGCCGTTAAATTCCAAAGAGGGTGAAGCCCTTGACCTTTTCAGAATTTCTTCCTTTTGGGTAAAGTAATGTAGCCTGCATATTATATCCCATGAGGAAGCGTCCGGGGGACCTTTAGGTCTTAGGGCTCTGTGGGCTCTGTCAAATATTATGGTGTCATTGGGATCCAGTTCGAGGAGTTCCCCGAAGATCTTGTTGAGTACATCTGGTATCCCTGCCTGTGTGATCTCTTCCGGGATTCCGCGAACCCTTAGGTTGTTTCGCCGGCCTCTGTTGTCAAGGTCATCAATTTTGCTATGTATGTCCCTGATCGCCCGGGTGTGGGTCGCAAGGGTCGAGTTTACTGTGTGCCAGCGTTGGTCAGAAGTATCTTGTGCCGTCTCCAGGTCCGCGACTCTGTCAGATAAAGAAGAAATATCCGCTTGGAGTGAGGTCACTTCCCGGTGGATGGTATCTCTCAAGTTTGTTTCCAGCGTCTGCATGTCCTGTTTAGTAGGGAGCGATTTGACGTGCGTAAGAATTTCACTGATCTCTCTTTTTAATTGGCCGAAGGCAGGCTCCTCTACGACAGTCGGATTTGAAGCCGAAGCGGACATTTTAGGACCTTGGGACGATGCTGTCGATTCCTGGGAATCACTGTCCGATTCTCCGTGGTGTGCGGAAGATCTGGGATCTATTGGAGCGAGGAGTACCGATATCCTTCTTCTGTGGTTGGCGTCTGTCTTTGCCCATGAGTAGAATTGACGCGTCTGTAGATAGGGTTAAATGGTGCGAGAGCAATGCTTGTTGGAGCTAAATTGGGCCGTTGGGGGGCACATACCCCCGAGAAAAGTTTCTTACATATTTAGAGCTTCATGCAGCTTGAGGTATATGAGAGGCTAGTGTGTGGTTGTGATTTAGCTCCCTGTGACTTTCCTGCACCCAGAAAGCAGGTTTAGTTGTAGTTCCACGTTCGGCCGCTAGGTGGCAGTGAGGGACAGATTGAGAGCAGTAAAGGCAGCAGCCCAGAGAAAGCAGCAGATTGCAATCCAAGGATAGCCAAGGTATATACTGCTCAGTTAGTAGGGACGGCAGGTGGTGTTGTCTCACAGGAAGAAGGGGGTAGAAGTGGAGGGGCTGGCTCCTGTCAAACCCCACCACACACAGCTACGTGTCTGCTGGTTGTGGTATAGGTGGGGTGGATGGTGGGCACTCAGCAAGCTGTCTGGGCAGCAGGCAGTGTACTGCCACTAACTCTGGCCCCAGTCTTTAACAGATCCCCCTGGAGAGCGACAGTAGACCATGTGAGGGTCTAAGCACAGCGGCAGCCAAGCTCACAGACCGCGTGTGAGGCAAGATGGCGGCGGTCTGAGGTAGATACGGCCTCTCTCCCGACTCCTCATGGCACAAAAGCGTCTAATACTGGGGGCCCAGGTACCGAGCACTCTGCCAAGCGGTGTCCCCCCCCCTCACCTTCTCATGGGCTGCGGCGGTTCACGCTGGGGTGACCAGGTCTCAGGGCACCTTCTTAAGGATGTGCCGCGGTTCCGCTAAAGCGGGACTCCGGAGGTCCAGAATAGAGCGCAGGCGGCCAGAAGAGACCTCTCCAGGTGCTGGGGCACTCTCTGGACCAGCAATTCCACAGGGAAATAGGCCCAAACGATTGTGGAAACGGAGCTCCAACACCATGCGACCGCTCCGTTCGGCGTTCAAGCCACGCCCCCGCCTAATGGACTTTTGTGTTTAAATTCAACATAAATAGCGTAACTACGCATACGCAGTTAATCAGATCCTAAAAATACGCACAAAACGGATCTGTGAATACAGCCCCATATCTTTAAACATATGAGAGGTTCAAAGCACCTAGAAGGTAACGTGGTAAGAAATCAGTTAGGTCAGAAGATTTGATGCTCTCAGGGATCTCTACGAATTGCAAATTATTTCTTCTATTACAATTCTCCAAATCATCGAGTATGTCATCTACAGCCAAGACTTTTTGATTTTGTTCAAGAACTGTGTTTTGGAGTGCAAGCTGTGAATCACCAATATCACTGATTCTCTTTTTTGCATCACTTAGGCCAGGGGTTGGCAACCCACGGCTCTTTCAGCCGTCTCCTGCAGCTCCCTCCAAGGGGGCTACAAGCCCCGGTCCCTGGTGGTCCAGGGAGGCCACAGTTCGGCACAGCGGGCCGTGGTCATGTAGACCACGGGCCCGCGGCTCTCAGTCACAGGCATCTCTATCCATCTGATTATTGAGACGAATAGAACTGGGAATACAGGGCTCCAATGGAAGCCCTGTATTCCCAGTACTATTTGTCTCAATAATCAGATGAATAGAGATGCCGACGCCTGTGACAGAGCCGTGGAGGAGGGAAAAGAATATAGTAAGGTAAGTTACAGAGAAGGCTGGCACTTATAAAGGGGGCACAGGGGAGGCTGGCATTTACAAATGGGGCATATAAGGAGGCTGGCACTTATAAAGGGGGCACTGAGTCTAGCACTTACAAAGGGGGCACAGAGGCTGGCACTTACAAAGAGGGCACGAAAGGTGGCTGGCACTTATAAAGGACAGTATAGGCAGTCAGTCGGCAATATGCTGCATCCACCAGTTGTGCAGTGTCCCACAGGTGAAAGGTGCTGTAATCCAAATGCTTGTTGAAGAAGAATTGAAGAATAGATGAACCACCACGTAGAGGTACAACGTTGGTGTGGAATGGCTGTCAGCCAGAAATTTCACACAAACTGAGTTCACTGGAGGTTTGAACTAGAATTCCAAAGGATCCGCAAAGAAAGAAATTGTAAAGCAGGTCGCAGGACGGCTGAGATCCAGGTTCTTGACTTGTAGATTAGGTGCACTTCCGCTACCAGATCAAAAGTAGTGGTCAAGCGATAACTCCACAGGATTGTAGTCAGAGAAGACCTTGAAACTTGTGATGCCGCAGTTGTAATAAACAGTGGAGAAGATGAACCCTGAAGCTAAGTCCTCCGGCTTAAGTAATAGCCCTTAGACCAGACACTTCAGGGTTATCACTTGCTCAGGATGTTTCTTGAACAAATTCAGGTGAAGCATTGGAATCACGGACCTCTTAGCAAAGAGACAATTACTGTGGTTTTTTTTTTCTTTTTTTTGCGAATTTTTTGGTTTGCATTTTTTTTTATATATATTTTTTTGTTCTTATGTTTCACTTTCTACCTTGTCTCATGGTATGGGCTGTAGCAGATAATCAGCCCTATAACTGTAGGCAGCATTAAAATCCAGAAGATGCTGTTAGGTATAGGTGAGCAGGTTATGGTCAGTCAAATTTTTCAGCCACCAAGTGGATTTAAGCCAGGTCAATTGCTCTGTCCATATGATATGGGCTATGTCGCCAAGTCCAATAGAAAAATAAGCTTAAGTCAGGGCTGTGAAAGGCAAGCAGGTTTGAAGCTGAGTATATGAAAAGACAAATCACTAGTAGCAATAGCAGTGATCAATAATGTAATCATGTAGTAATAATTTGACTGACCATTACCTGTCCACCTATACCTAACAGCATCTTCTGGATTTTAATGCTGGTGCCAGTGGTGTACATCCAGAAAGTATCGAGTTGCAAGTCCGTATCTGTAACCACAGGGAAGACACTTCTGTGTAATGGGAGCCGAGTCTGAAGCTCCTGCAGAGGATTTCTTGTCAGAGGGCAAAACTTGGTTCAGGGCTTCCCACCCTACGCGGACAGAGCACCTACTGCACAAAAAGGCAAAGCAGGGGTAGCTCCAGGCTTGTTCAGACGTCTCAGGATGATGAGATAGATGTTGGCTCATTTATTGAACCCTCACTGTATGCACCCGCTGTGTGCTTCTAAGATGGCGGGAGTTTTCGTGACCTTTTGCCATGACTGTGACTCCCGGTAAAAGAAGTGGTCAGGGAGTTGGGCAACACATTAGCCACTTGCCTGCCTCTATACTGGTCACAGAGGGACCCTTTGGGATTTTGTAAAAATTATTGCAAGGCTTAGAAATGGGGTTTAGATGCCCGGTCCTAAAAGCTCTGCTAAAATGCATCCACACAAGATGGCCCGCCTACCGGAAGTCCACAACACATTCTTGTGATTAGTATGCATCAGCTCCTAAACAGCTGTCGGATGGGGAGCATTGATGCTCTGTCCGAAACAGAGATTGTGATGTGGACCACACTCGTATAGCTACTTTTATATTTGTTTACACTACATAGTAGTCACCCACTGGATAAGTGGAGCCACATGCTACTGTACTTTGCTACACTATCATGATGTTGCTGATTACACATTAATACATTGGACATTACTTAAAACTATCATGAAACGGTGCCTTGCATTATATGCACTTTGTTGTGATAAAGCGACTGAATGTGACAACTATTTTTTGTTGATAGCGGCTACAACAATTGAGCAATTCCTATATCTGGTTGTGCTTATTTTTTTTTTTTATACGATTTTTTGCATACAATTCAAGTGCTGGCTTTTGTGTATGTTTTGTATATATATATATATATATATATATATATATAATGATATCAGAATAATTGCTGGGTGAGTTAATATAACAGTAAGACAAATGGCTCCTTTAGTCAAAAAATATAAACATTTATTTATTAATAATTGGATTCAATACCCATAAAAACATACACATGCATAGCACTAGTGGTTTAATAACAGACCGTTTCTCTGCATCCAATAAGGTAGATATTGTGTTGCCAAATGTAGCCTGTTCTTTTTTAGATGCTAATCTTTAGGCGGGGGTAGTGATGGAATTAAAGCGTAGATAGCAAATTCTTGTAGGGACACACAATATTATTTGATGATGTTAACTCATTGCTCCTAGATATCTTTTTTAGCATACAATGTGCCAGAGCCTGAGTGTTAGAGTCACGGTCCCTGTTCAGGGTTAAAGCTTCCTTCATAGCCTGATCCAAGACTACCTCCGGATAGCCTTTTTCCCTAAAGGACTGGATAAAAGTGAGAGCCTGGGTTTTGAATGTGACCACTGAAGAACAGTTTCGGCATAACCGCCGCAACTGTCCTCCAGGTATATTAGTTAACCATTGCTTCTTGTGATTACTAGAAAATTCTAGAAAGTGGTTTGTATCCACCGGTTTATGGTAGGTACAAGTTACAATACTATTGGACAATGGACAATGAAATATCCAGAAACTCTATGGTCGTGGGGTTTTGTTTAAATGTAAATGACAGGTTATAAGAATTACTATTGAGAGTATTCACAAAATCGCTGACCGAATCCGCCGAACCGTCCCAAATAAAAAACATATCGTCTATGTAACGGCGATAGAGGACCAGGTGCGTGCCCGCCGCGCCCCCCCAAACATGGGCCTCCTCAAAGGTACCCATGTATAGGTTGGCGAAGCTAGGCACGAACCTGGTCCCCATCGCCTTACCAAACATCTGTAAAAAAAATTGACCATTAAACAAAAACTTATTATGAGTTAAAATGAATTGAATGGATTGCAAAATAAATTTCTGGTGTCTCTCAGAGAGCTCACCTCATAGATTAAGGTGTGCGGCCACTGCCTCAACTCTACCCTCATGCGGAATGTTGGTGTACAAGGCCTATACATCACAGGTCACAAACCGATAGGTGGATTTCCACTTAACATCCGCAAGAGTCTGGAGGAAGTGAGTGGTATCTTTCAGGTGAGCTCTCTGAGAGGCAGCATAACTCTATAAAAAAGAATCTATGTAAAAAGAAAGATTAGAAGTCAATTAATTAATTCCGGATATGATGAGAGGTCAACGATTTGTGGATTTTTGGTAAGTGGTAATAAATAGGGACTACAGAGTATTTGAGGAATAAAAAGTCAAATTCGGTTTTGGTCATAATTTCACCTTTTAATGCTTGTTTTAGGATCAATAAGAGTTCTTGTTGGAATTTGGTGGTTGGATTGGTGTCCAGCGGGTGTAGAATCTTGTATCTGACAGTTGGCGATGAGCCTCTGCCAGATATTTACTCGTGTCCTGGACTACCAGTATGCCGCCTTTATCTGCCCCTTTTATGATAATAGATGGGTCATCCAACTCCCTAGTATATGTTATCAGATCAAACTGAAGTTTTCTTTCATATCCATAATTCAGAATAAGCCCCGCCCCTTTCAGATTGAACCTCACCCACAACTGACCTTGAATTTTTTAAACCACACCCTCTGTTTGTGTGTGTATATATAGTTTTATTCTATAATATATATATATATATATATACACATATACACACATATACACATATATCTATATCTTTAGAGAAATCAGGGTTGCTGACTCTCCCCCAAATTTCAGGTATTTCTCCAGGTATCCTGGGAGAGCCAACAAATCTCCCACACCTAGACCGAGACCACGATTTAGTGCAAATGGCGACCTCAAGCCACATCCATCTATCAAAACAGTGAATCCTAGAGTTAGTAGGGATTGGGCGTAATTTGCTTCATCAAGCCCTCAGTCATCCCTAGTAACACTGACTAATAGTACTGGACGGGGCAGGGCTTCACGTGCGATTTTCATAAACCCCCCTATAAAACCAGGCTAGGGTCCATCTAGAACACATTGCTTTTGTTTCATCCCAATCGGCACAAGTGTGGACCGACTGCATAACGCATTTATATGATTTTATAATAGGGGGTATAGCGCAGAATAGTCAGAGGTATGTTCTTGAGATGCTTAACCTGTTGTGCTTCATATGAGGAGGTTGGAAGCCAAGTCATGAGGGAAAAAAAACAAGACTCATTTCCATGAACAGAAGATCTACTCAAATCAAGTTCTCTTACAACCTTTGGACAAGAACTATTTTTTTTGTGCGTCACCCAAAAATAGATACCACACAGAAATAGATACCATAGTTATAAGGTTTGGGCATTTCTTATGAATTTACACATTGTTTCAATGTACTCTGTTTTGTGCACTTTGGGTCTGATTCACACTTAAGAATCTGCGTGGTTTTAAGCGCGTATATTTAAGAAAGGATGCACTGTCCATGTGTATTAACTTTTATACGCTGTTTACGTTGGACTTACGCATGCAAATTACGTTCTTATACACTACTCGCCTAAAGTCTCTAGGTTCGTAGTAACATACGCAAAAATGGGCATTCTGTGAATAAGTAACTAGGCAGATACGAAGATTTGGGTGGACAGAGGCATTTAAATGACCAAATGAAGGGGCGGTTATGCAGTTAAGTTCTTAAGTAGACGCCCTACGCATTCAAATGCGAACCTACAGTTAAGGGAGCCCTATGGCACTTATAAGTCACATAAGAACCTAAAGAACGAGGGTGTGCTGAGGGAGTTGCCTTGCTATTAGGTGCGTATATTTAGGAACCTATCGCATTCTTAAGTGTGAATCAGGCCCTTTGTTTTTATCTTTCACTTGATTGATTGTAATAGTGGATATGCTATGTTACAGTGGACAACATAGCACTTATGAATTTTACATTTGTTTTCAGGGGTTGCTAGGATACTTAAGGCGGGTTCCGGTGTCATGCCGGGCGCACACCGAACAACCACTTTGTTCCCTGAAGAAAGGTTGAAGAAACCTGAAATGTTGGATCAGCAGGAGTAGCTGTACTTCATGCTTTACTTAGTCTCTGAGTGACGTTCTTGTTCATGTAGATATGAAGAAAATAAATTCATATATATTTATACATAAAACACATTTCACTGTTACTTTGTGACTTATTTCATTATATGACATTCAAATCTCTGTCTTCACAAAAGACTGACATAAGAAAAGAATAGGAAATAATGTCATCACAACTGAGGAATAAACAACTTTGGGTCGGATTCAGAAGCCAATTTACACAGCCAACTGATGCTGCTTTCTGAAGCAAAAGAAGTTAGTCTCCAACGATGAGCCCACTCCTATGCGTACTTCATATACATAGTGGACTGGATTCACACTTAAGAAGCTTCTGCTTCTTAAGTGCGGAGAATTAAAAAAAACTACCTACTACATATGCGTAGTAGGTCATTTATGCAATCTATGTCCCACTTAGTTAAGTAAATTGAGTACGTGCGGTCTTGGTAGAAGGAGGTGTACCAGTGCTGCCTTAGGGAGTATTTAGGCAGAAGTGGGTGGGGGGATGGCTGTAGATTAGCCGAAGAGGGTAGGGGGAGGCATTCTCCATGCATATTTTCCTTCTTAAGAAGATATGATATGGTAGCCTATGGTACTCAAGTGCCATTAGGCACCTAAAAACAGGGGTGAGTTCGGGGGCCGGAGTTATATGCGGATCGTCCCGCACCTAACTTTTTCTCATCTCTGAATACGGTCCAGTGGGTGGGATCTCGAATGCTAACTGTACAGTAAGTGCTTTCCCTTACTGTAAAATTTACATCCGACAGAGCTGAAAACAAAAGTCCTTCTGCTTCCAGCTCTGTTTACCATGCTATCAGATTAACTACTAGATATGGATCCTGTACATTCAAAATTCTGTCCTGGTACCGAAGAAGGCACACATGCACCACACTAACAAAAGGAGGTGAATTCCGATCCCAGTGAACAGAAAATGCTCCTTTTGCGTTATCAGAATCCAGTCCTACATTTCTAACACATTAAAATCAGGTTGGCACTATATCCTCTTAAAACTTTTACAACTTAATTAACAGGCCATTAATAACAGGTGGGTTCCATGCTGAAATCTAATGCTTTGATCATAACATCCATACCACATAAGCACTATGTAAAGTGAAGATGGCCCTAAAAATACTTTGTTTTAATACTTTATATTTGCTTGGTTTAAAAGAATTCTAGATTGGATCTAAGTTCATGTCCAAACCAACTACAAATAGCCTATACTAAATCTTGACAGTAGGGCAATTAGGAAAATTATTGAACATTTCATGGTACTTCAGACTTACTTATTCAACTCCTTTCACAATGGAAATACAATTACGATAAATGTATACATCGGAAAATGTAATGTTACTTGAGCCTTATTTATTTATCTCCTTTAACAATGGATTAGGGATAACCCCACCCCCTAAAATGTATGTGATACAATCATTTAAGTACAAATATCTGATTTATATATAAGCTACAAGCATGCTGACAAATCACATTAATTAATGATATTTTTACCTTATTATGAAAGTTAGACTGTCCTGCTAATTCAAGAGTAGATGATCTTGGACTTGGCCACTCATCACCAATTAGCGAAGTACGCAGAGAAACTTTATTTATTTGTTGAATATAGAGAAAGAGCAGGAACTGAAGAGTGTCCACTGAAAGCTGTGAAATAAAAAAGTGAGCATTAGTTTCAGTTAACTTAGGTATCTATTTATCATGTATGTTGCAGTGCTTAACAAAAGGTGCATGGCCACCTTTTAAGCTACTGAAAAGGCGGTTGACAGTTTATATTATCATTTATTTGAACAGTGTGTGGTGTGTGTGTATATATATATATATATATATATATATATACACACACACACAAATACAGAA
>WWET01001449.1:94396-109773 GCA_011038615.1 Limnodynastes dumerilii
ATACCAGCCTCCTTCACACACCAACCCCTGCCTGCCAGCCTCCCTCATACACCAACCCCTGCCTGCTTGCCAGCCTGCCTCACACACCAACCCCTGCCTGCCAGTCTCCCTCACACACCAACCCCTGCCTGCCAGCCTCCCTCACATACCAGCCCCTGCATGCCAGCCTCCCTCACACACCAACCCCTGCATGCCAGCCTCCCTCACGCACCAACCCCTGCATGCCAGCCTCCCTCACACACCAACCCCTTGCTCTTTTTATAACATTATATAACCTCTTAAATTCAAGCATTCACTCATACAACATTTGTAACTACTATACACTCCCCTAGGCACTCCCTTCGGTTGTACGTACTTTTGGCGTTTTACGCTTTCCAAACCATACCTTAACTTTTCAAAGCGTAACTCCTGGTGGCCGTAATGGCTGCAAGTACTTACGCGCCTAAGCACGCCCATACTGTACAATTTAAATGCCTCACCCCGCATACGAAGCGTAATTACGGGTGTTGTATGGCTGGCACGCCCCTTCGTTCATAGTTATGCTTTTGATACTAGGATGTTACGTACGTTCAGAGTTATGGGTCGTAAAATCTTCCGCGCGCATGCACAGTACATACCAAATAGTGATTTGGTAAATACGCGGCCATTACTCGGTCCGGCGCAGGGATCTCCAGGCCAGCCCATTTACAGCCCTCCTCCTGTTCATGCCGTGAACAAAACCACCAAGTAAACAAAACCACGTGCGCCGCCACGTCTCCAGGTGGGCGCACACTCCACCTCCCACCAATGATAAATGCCCTTCCCCGTTCTGACAGGCAGGGATCCAATTAAAGGACCAGAGACTGTCTAGCCTATCAGAGGCTAGCAGTCTCTATTTAAACACTGTTACATCATCATCTGGTGCCAGTTACAGCTCTGCCTTTCCAGTTCTGTGACCTGCTACATATTGTGTGCCTAGTGCTTTTGCCTAGTGAATTGACCATTGTTTGACCACTTACCTTGTTCAACCCTTGCCTCAGTTTCCTTCCGTTACCTTGCCTTGGTTCTCCCTCCTTATTGTGCGCACCTACCCTTCTTACCTTACCTTCCCTGGAGTGTCAGTTTATGTTTCCTCTTTGGAGGCCCCTCCGTATGAGTGTGCATGTGCAAGCCCTGGTTTGTCTTGTCCGGTCCCGTAACTTATCTTTCGGCTGCCGTGCCTGGTTCAGTGTTTCATGTAGTTTGTTTCAGGCCGGTCTCTTCCGGCCTGCTCTGCATCCCACTTACTCTTCTTTCCCATCTTTCTCTAACGGATATTCACCTCTGGTTTCCGTTCATTCTTCCACGGGTCTGATTCAACGGGGCACGACCTGTTACTGGGGCGCAGCCAATTCCATCCCCACCACCAGGGGCTCTGGTGAAAACCACCTGGTAGCAAAGCTCCCGTGCCCTGGTAGTCGACTTCGTAATCTACTCTTTTCTATCTCACTGCCACACCGGTCCTTGACCCAGGTAATTCCGGTGTGCCGTAACACCTTTCTTACTTCTTCAACCTCACGGTCACACCGGTTCTCTACCCAGATAATTCCGGTGTACTGTAACATTATAACCGGCCGACTACAGGTTACCCGCTACGATAACATGGATCCTACCATGGAAGCCATTAATTCTCTTATAGCCCAGATGTCTAACCTGGGTCAGATGGCCCAGAATCTGACCGCCCGTGTCCGCTCACAAGACGAGGCTATCGTTTCACTACGGGCTTCACCTGAACCTACCGCAGCTTCCGCCCCTGGTCCACCTCAGGCTCTCGAGGATGTCAAAGTTAACCTGCCAGATCAGTTTTCCGGAGACCGATCGCAGTTCCAGTTGTTTAAGGACAGCTGCAAACTCTACTTCCAACTTAGACCCCATGTATCTGGTTCTGAGTCACAGAGAGTGGGCCTGATAATTACTTTGCTCCAAGGGGATTTGGGCCTTCAGCCTTCCACCAGAAAGTTCCGCCCGACAGTCTGTGGATGCTTTCTTCGAAGCTTTGGGTCTCCTTTTACGATGATCCAGATCGCGTTGCCACCGCAGAATGCAAGCTCCGGTCCGTACGTCAGAGAAGAAGGTCGACTGAAGAATACTAGCGTAAGTTCGCTACACTCCCCTCGGCACACCCCTTGCATGGACGTATTTTGTCAAGATACGCTACCCAAACCCTACCTTAACTTTTTGTCACGTAGCAGCGTACGTCCGCTAACGGACGTATAGACTACGTGAACGTACACCGCTTAGCACGCCCATACTGTACACTTTACATACAAACCTCCACCTACTTCACGAAATCGAACGTATTGTTTTCTCACGTAAAATTGGCACGCCCACACGTAAGTATTTACGTGACACATACATGAATTTCCCATACGTTCACAATTACGCTACGTGAATGTGCGTATTTTCTATGGTGCGCATGCGCAGTGCGTTCTAAACTGCTATTTTACGTCTCCGCCACGCGTAAAATCGCTTCGAAGCGTAGTTCTGGATCAGGCCCATTATGAATACTTGGTCATGCCCTTTGGCCTCTTCAATGCCCCGGCCGTCTTCCAGGACCTTTTCAATAAAATTTTACGGGACTTTCTGGGAATTTTCATTATCGTATATATGGATGATATTCTCATTTTTTCTCCCGATATCAATTCCCTTCGCACACATGTCCGTCAGGTCCTCACTCGCCTCAGAGAATAACCTCTTTGCCAAAGGAGAAAAGTGTGAATTCGAAGTGGATAAAGTCACATTCCTGGTTTACGTGATTTCTCCTAAGGGGTTTGCCATGGACTCGGCAAAAGTAAAGCCAGTTCTGGATTGGGTTCAACCCACCAACCTTAAAGCTACACAAAGATTCCTTGGGTTCTCTAACTATTACCGACGCTTTATTCAAGGAATGTCGATTCTGGTTTCACCCATTTCCAGTCTCACTAAGAAGAGGGCAGACCCTTCTCATTGGCCTTCTGCAGCAGTTAAAGCTTTTGGGCCCTCAAGAAGGCATTTACTTCAGTGCCCATCCTTCGTCATCCTAATCCTGATCTGCAATCGTTCTGGAAGTGGACGCTTCCGACATCGGAGCAGGGGCCATTCTTTCTCAAAGAGACCCTGAAGATGGCAAGATCTAACCATGCGCTTATTTCTCCAGAAAATTTTAGTCTGCGGAACAAAACTATGATGTGGGTAACAGAGAGTTACTAGCCATTAAGTTGGCTTTAGAAGAATGGAGACACTGGTTGGAGGGAGCCTCTTAGACCATTATGATCTTCACTGACCACAAGAACCTGGAATATATTGAATCCGCCAAAAGACTCAACCCTAGACAAGCTAGATGGGCTTTGTTTTTCATGCATTTTGATTTCATCATCACTTACCAGCCAGGTTCACAGAATAAAAGAGCTGATGCCCTTTCACGCTCTTTCTTACCACAACATGCTCCCTCCTCTCCCCCCTTCCCATTATTCCATCTGCTTCCATCGTGGTGGCTCTTACTCAAGATCTGCACTCTTATCATGAATTCACAGGATCAGGCACCTGCTCAAAAGCCTCCCAACCGTCTTTTTGTGCCAGAGAGTCTAAGGAAACAGGTATTATTGGAGGTCCATTCATGCAAGACCGGTGGCCATCCTGGAATACAGAAGACTTTGGACTTGTTATCCCGTGTGGTATGGTGGTCTTCTATGTCTAAGGATGTCAGAGAATTTGTTTCTTCATGCCTAGTCTGCGCTCAGAACAAATGTTCCCGGTCACCACCAGTAGGTCTTCTCCATTCTTTGTCTATACCCAGATGCCCTTGGACTCATTTGTCAATGGATTTCGTCACAGACCTGCCCAGCTCCTCCGGTAATACCACGGTCTGGGTCATTGTGGACCGATTTAGTAAAATGGCTCATTTTGTACCTCTGACAGGGTTACCTTCCGCTCCTGAGTTGGCGGATCTCTTTGTCAAGAATGTCATACGACTTCATGGTTTACCCACGGACATCGTGTCCAATAGGGATTCTCAATTTGTCGCTCGCTTTTGGAGGTCTTTCTGCAAGCTGCTCCACATCTCTGTCAGCCTTTCCTCAGGCTATCATCCCTAGTCCAATGGACAAACTGAGTGGATAAATCAGAATATGGAACAGTACCTGAGATGCTATTCCTACAAATTCCAAGATAACTGGGCTCAGAATTTGGCCTGGGCGGAATTCGCCTACAATAATGCTGTGCACTCTTCCACAAAGTCATCACCTTTCTTCTGTGTTCTTGGATATCATCCTCATGCTAACTCTTTTCAATTTCCTGAGATGGACCAGTCTCCAGAATCCAGAAACATCACTAGGAACATCAAATCCATCTGGACTAAAGTTAATAGAATTCTTCAGGAAGGAAGTTTCTCTGTTAAAGCCAGAGTGCATCAACGTAGATCTAAAGCATCATTTAAAGTAGGTGACAAAGTGTGGTTATCCACAAAAAATATCAGAATCCATCAACCCTGCAGGAAACTTGGTCCACGTTTCATTGGACCGTTTACCATCATCAAAAAAATTAATCCTGTGCCTTTCAGGTTCCATCTTCCTCACAGTTTAAAGATCCCGAATACCTTCCACACTTCTCTTCTCAAACCTTTTCGCACCTCAAGAAGATTTCAGTCTGGAACCCTGTCCAAACCTCCTCCCGTGTTGGTGGATGGCCAAGAGGAGTTTGTTGTTGAATCTATCCTGGACTCTAAGATTGTTCGGGGACAAGTCCAGTCTAAGACTGTTCGGGGACAAGTCCAGTATCTGGTCCACTGGAAAGGGTATGGCCCGGAAGAACGTCAATGGATTTCTTCTTGTAATCTCCATGCTGATAAACTTCTCAAAGAATTTCATTCTAAGTTTCCCCAGAAGCCAGTCCATAGGGGTTTACTAAGCCCTCATCAAAGGGGGGGTACTGTTAAAGGCCGCTGGACCACAGCCATTACCTTTGGTAATAATGCCACCGGACCACGGCCATTACTCACCCGCCGGCAGTCCGGCGCAGGGATATCCAGGCCAGCCCTCCTCCTGTTCATGCCGCGAATGGCATGGAAACAAAACCACGTGCGCCGCCGCGTCTCCAGGTGGGTGCACACTCTACCTCCCACCAATGATAAATGTCCTTCCCCGTTCTGACAGGCAGGGATCTGGGTGCGGAAGTATCCCAGCCTAGTAAGGAAGGTTGTAACTTCAGGTCGACCCTGGTAGTGTACGATTAAAATAGGTATACCAAGATTCCCACACTTTTTGGAAAGCAGGGTCTTATGCAGCAAACTGGTTAGTTATGCAGCAAACTGGTTAGAAATTCCATAGAGGAAATATACCAAATTCTATTAATTATCGCTGTTTGCGCTGGGGTTGTAGCTTTTTTTTTTTTGGTGAGATACATAGGAGATTTATTCAATAAACATATCAGAGGATCATCTGCTATATCAGAATGTAAGATTTTAGATGCTAGTACTCTGATATCCGACCAAACTATGTTTTATTTGAGGGCAGTACCACCAAATGTGCAAGTAAGAACCTCTAGAACCATATAGTCTCCAACATAGATCTGAGGAGTGGGGAAACAACTGATTCACCTTTGATGGGGTTAAATACCATCTAGTGTAAATTTTGAAGGCATTCTCACGAATAGATGTATTTATTGACACTTTAGCTGTATTTTGGCGAATGGACCACCATCCCTCCTCACCGATTTCAATACCTAGATCTCGCTCCCATGCCAGCTCAAATGACTCCATGGGAGGGGGCGAAGGAGATACTATAGAAGAGTATAGTAATGAAATTGTCCCTCTGTTATCTGTATTATAGAGACAGTAGCGCTCAAACCCAGTGGGCTTACGAACCCTAGGTCCCTTGTTTTGCGAGTGGAGGAAACTTTTGATTTGTGAGAATGCAAACTCTAAGGAAGACAGGAACCCAAATTTTTCACAAAAGTTCGGGAAGGTGCTTGGAGCAAAATCACCAACTATATGAGTGAACTGGGTCAGGCCTGCCTGCTTCCAAATTCAGGCATAGGTAAGGACACAACCCAGAGGGAATTCAGGGTGTCGCCACAGAGGGGTTAAAGGAGATGGATGGGGCCAATTTTAACTTTCTATTTAAAAAATCCCAAATTTCCAAAGAGAACCTCACCGTAGGAATGTCATATACTGATGGAAGGCGCAGATGTTTGGGGAGCCAGGGGAGAAAGCTGACTGGTTGCTCCTCTGTCAGGAGATGCTGCACAAAAGATTAGAACAGAGACACCATTATCTCACCTCAGCCTCCTGCTTCCCAGGCAGCAATGTTAAGGGAAGACATGAGGGGATTATTTGGAGGCTGGGGAGACATGAGGTGGATTATTTGGAGACTGGGGAGACATGAGGGGGATTATTTGGAGGCTGAGGGGAGACATGAGGACGATTATTTGGAGGCTGAGGGGAGACATGAGGGGGGATTATTTGGAGACTGGGGAGACATGAGAAGGATTATTTGGAGACTGGGGAGACATAGTGGGGGGAGGGTTATTGGAAGCTGATGAGGCATGAGGGGATTATTTGAAACTGGGGAGACATGAGGGGGTTATTAGAATTCTGAAGACAACACATGGAGTATGTATCGCCTGGGTGACGATTTCTATGGACACTGACAACATGGCTCTTGTGTACCAGCTGTTTTCTTGGGTTTCCATGATTGCTGATGCCGTTTGGCCGTCACTTCCTGATATTGATGGGCTTCTGACTGGCAGCTGTGATGCGGACATGTTCGCATGCGGACTTGATTGACAGCGGCATGGTAAGTGTTAACTTTAAGCCTCGGCTTGCTTTGTATTGTGGTTACACATATATATTTTGCTCTTTATGACACAAGAAGGCTATTGTGGTTAAAAGAATGTTTAAATTGACACTCAAATGATATTGGTCCCGATAGTAAGATAGTTGTAGTAATTATAGATATTAAGATTTGTATCAAAATTTCAAAATATGTGCAAAGACATCCCTAAATGCAAATGTAATGCAGATAATTAATGTAAAAAAAAAAAAAATATGATTATTTAGTTCCAGCATGCATCAATGTATAGTGTATGTCTGTGAAAGGGGCTATGTGAGTAGACGTCAACTCACTTACTTTACCACACACAGGCCAGCTTACACATTATAGGACCATAAAACGTGCATGTCAGGCAGGGAGTACTGGGGGAGGGGGCTGGTGCACATGATGGGGGATACTGGGGGAGCTGGAGACATGATCAGAGTACTGGGTGGTTGCAGACATGATAGGTTGACCACACCCCCAATGGCTTGACCATGCCCACAATGGGTTAGTCACACCCCCTTTTTGTACAAATAGCCTGATCCAGAGCTACGATGGTACACTGAGCGGTCTAATGCTCAGCGTACCATCGCTGCACTCCCCCGACACTCACCCTTGCGTATTAACACTCACTTACGCCGGCTGAAGGCTACCTTACACAAAGAATTACGTTTTGTTCGATGGTGCTTTTTTCTTGCAGCAACGCGGAAATCTTTTCTTGGGTTGGTGGGAACGTTTCTATGTTTTTGCGGAGCCACATGAGCCATGGATGTCGCATGTGCTCGTGTGGCTTCGCTACATAGATGATATTTTCATCTTGTGGCAGGGCAATCGTGCCACACTAGATACCTTTATTGGCATGCTTAATTTTAACGATCTTAATATTAAGCTTACTATGACCTGTAGCCAACAGAAAGTCGATTTCTTAGATGTAACTCTGTATGTGGATGAGCCCCAGCATCTCTGTTCCGATCTATATCGTAAGCCGACTGCCACCAATACAATTTTACACAACTCAAGTGCCCACCACCAGAATGTGATAAAGGGGGAATACCTCAAACTGCATAGGAATTGTACGAGCACCAATCAATTTAGAGTGAGGGCAGATGAACTAAAATTGAGACTTTTGGATCGAGGCTACCCTTTGAAATCTTTAATTAATGACTTTCATAATCCCCTAAAAACAAAGAGAGACTCCCTTATCTTCTATAAAAAGTCAAAAAACCAGATAAAATTTGGTCATTACCAACTACTGTGACCAGGCGCACAAGATTCAGTATATTCTCAATAAACATTTGTCAGTCCTGAAATCAGATGACATTTTGGGTCCTATCTTTGAGAAATCTGTCCCTATGTGTTGGAGGAGAGGAAGGAATTTGCAAGATATCCTTGTTGATAGTTATTTCTCATCTTGAAAAAACCCAGCAGATAAATACTACGGTTCTTTTTCATGCGGTTCATGCAATGTTTGCCCGCATATATGTAAAATCCTTGACATCACAGACCGTTTCCAACATATTCATAAATTATCCTTTTATGCCAATTGCAACACAATAAATGTCATATACTGTCTGACATGTCCATGTCATCTATATTATATTGGGAAAACGATACGACCATTCAAATTAAGACTAGCTGAACATATTAGATCTATTAAAAACAGGACTTCTGCTAAGTCCAAATGTAAGGTCTTAACACCGGTTGCAAAACATTTCTTCAAATGGCATAATTCTAACCCTACCAATCTCCATGCAATTGTTGTGGAAAAAATGATTCTTTCTCTGAGAGGTTGAAACATAGATCAGGTACTTTTGCAGAAAGAAGCCCGTTGGATTTACTTACTCAACAGTGTGTCCCCACGAGGTTTACATGAAAATGTGTCCTTTACCTCTTTTCTGTAAACCTGTTTAAGAATATGTACTTTTTTGCTCCTTCCCCACCTTTCATCTTTTTATCACTTGTCGCCACTTTATACAATCCACAAAGTATGATTTATTTCCTCTTAGTGTAATTTGCTCTATTATATATATATAGGGTTAATTTACCCTATGTCTTCCTGAGTGTAGTCGTGCTCCAACGTGCCCTATGGGATACAGTGAATAGTATTTCACCTTATAATACAATATAGCAATATATTTCTGCCGCGTATCCAATACCTGAATATTTATACTGATATTATATATTATCATCTCTGTAATTCTTTCTATGGTATATGTTCATGTTTAATTTGCCTATGTATTTCTTTGCTTATAATAGCATTTTCCTATAAATTAATCTTGCAACATTTAAAAACAGTGACCATATATCTGACTACATAGAGCTAATTTAGTACACAAGAGGTAAACAATATTTTGCTTTATTTTCTTCCAGCTCCTCTCCGTTTCAGTGTTTTTATATGTTTTATTTCCGTTTTAAATTTTCTCTTTTTTTCGTTCATACTTAGGTGTGGCTTAATTAAGTCGCGGCGGTTATAACTCCTGCTCATCTCATTCCCTGATTGGATAACCTTCCAATAAATGTCCACACCTCTGAATCGTATGGTTTTAAAGCACAAGTTCATCAGCGTGGTATTTAACTTGTGGATTTGAACAGTGTGATTTATAATACTTGTCAAATACAACACTATAATCAAACGATCCACAAGTTAAATACCACGCTGATGAACTTGTGCTTTAAAACCATCTGCTACACACAGTGAACTTACCAGTGTGATTACCAGCTTTACACTTGGAAGTATTATCAAAAACAGCATTGGGACTAAATATTATTGCACAGGATTGTTCTCAATTTGCAACTATATATACATATTGTGAGAATCTAACAACAAGGATTCTATTAGCGGCAACCTAATTTTATTGTGTATTACAAAAGTTTATTTAATCATGTATTTATTTTAGGTACCAAAAGTTGTTGAATAAAATTGTTAGTTTAATTTTAACCACTGGAAGGTGTGTGTTATTAAAATTTAATATCAATTATTGTTTAAGTTTAGGGGTATCTCCATCATTAATTTTGTCATCCAGGTGATAATACTTTGTTTTGTTTTGATAATTAAGGGATCTCTGTTGGCTAGCGCTGGTGCTCTTTTCTCCTTTTTTTGTTAATTAATCAGGGTCTAACCAGCCCTACCTAGCAGCGACTAACAGACATCCTTGCACATTTTATATGCTTGATATGTGTAGACTTTGATATATATACATATATACGTATAGAAAACTTTATTTTATATTTATATATGGTTTCTTAGTACTGGTCCAAGCGCCTACTGGTGAATTTGTGGTTTTCTGACCCCCCCAGTCAGTCTATTGTAATCTCTAGAGTTACTAGGGATGGGCGGGACTTGATGATGTCAACCAGCCCCACCCACCCTGGAATACTAGGGATTACAGTAGGGATTGACAGGGGCGGGGCTTAATGACATAATTTGCATAAATCGCATCATTAAGTGTATGGATGTCTGTTACATATTAGATGTCCATATTATCTAATATATATTAGATGTATATATATATATATATATATATATATATATATACACGGTTTTTGAGTACTGGTCCAAGCGCCTGCCGGTGAATTTGTGTTTTTTGTTCCTTCAAGGTGCCTGGTTAATCCATAAGCAGCGCTGCAGCATCCATTGTTAAGCCTCTCAAGTCCAGTCAAGTCTGTCAAGTCCAGTCAGTCAAGTCTGTCTAGTCCAGATCCAGTCCTGGTTAAGTCCAGTCCAGTCACACTTGTCAAGTCCAGATCCAGTCCTGGTCAAGTCCAGTCCAGTCACGCTTGTCAAGTCCAGATCCAGTCCTGGTTAAGTTCAGTCCAGTCACGCTTGTCAAGTTCAGATTCAGTCCTGGTAAAGTCCAGTAACGCTTGTCAAGTCCAGTCAAGTCAAGTCTGTTCAGTTCCAGTCCTGGCGCAGTCCAGGTTAGGTCAAGCTTGTTTATTTCCAATTCTATTCCAGTCCAGGTCAAGACAAGCCAAGTCTGTTCAGTTCCAGTCCCAGTCCAGTCCAGGTCAAGACAAGCCAAGACAATCCTGTCCTAGTCCTGGTCCAGTCCAGGTCAAATCAAGACAAGCCAGTCCAGTCCTAGTGCAGTCCAGGTCAATCCAAGCCAAGTCCAGTCTAAATATATTTACCCATTGTGCTAACTCTACTAGCTCATGAGCAAATCCTATATTAAGCCTTCTAGTTTCAAATACACAGCAGCAGAACCACTATCAAGTCCTCAGGAACCCAGAGTGGATACCCAAACCACCAGTCTGTGATACTATGCATAGATGTATGAACAAAAGGAGGTCTATTCATATTCTTATTCAAATTGTTTAAAGACTTTTGATTTATTAGACATTCCCTTTATTCCAAAAACCTACTTTAACTAATAAATAATCCTGTTTGTCTCTTAAATATTTTTGAGATTTGGTATTAACAAACAGAAACTCCTAAAAATATTGTATAAAAAATAAAGGTGCTCAAAAATTACTAGGAATTTATTCCTTAAAACAAAACAAAACAAAACAAACTTTAATAAATATAGGATGAGTGTGGAAGGCGCTGGGAAAGAGGGACCGGGAATAAAAGGGGCTTAAAAAAGGGAGGAACCTTCTCAATGAAAACAGTAACAACTTCAATCACCCACCCAACAAGTCAAATCAAACCTAACTGTATAAGTGGAAAACCTTTGAAAATGTGAATCCTTATTCAAAATCAAATATAAAATAATCATTTAATTTCATGAATAAATAAGCTCACCAAAATATCCCAAATTCATCAAAACCTTCAAAAATGTGAATCCTCACACAAAATCAAATCAGTAATCAATTAATTTCAAGAATAAACTCATCAAAATATCCCAAATTCATCAATAAAAAGTAAATAATCAATAATTCATATGCCAGTTGATCTAATAATATAGAATTATATATCTTGTAATAGAATTTATATCATTTGATAGATTTAAAACGTGGGGTTATTTTAAAAAAAATGTGTGTTGTTTAAAAAAACGTGTTCTCTTGTGGGCATAAAATAGATTTAATAAGTGTGAAAATGAAAATAAATGATAATGGTAATAGGTAAAATAGTCTGTAGGTTTTTTCACCTTCGTTGAGCTGGAGGCTTCCTTCTCCCACCGCACACTCCTGATATTACTCCGATGGTACACAACACATTAGGGGGGTGAAAAGACTTGCCAAAAACTTCTATTATTAAAATATAATCACAAGAACAATTGGTTAATATAAGAAAATAAGGTGTGCGGATGACAAGTCCCGGGATATGAGAGCTAAAAGCGGTGCTGCTTAACAGCTGACAGCAGAAGCAGTAAACTTCAAAGATAAAAACACAAGTACACTGCCAACGTGCTTCAACCTGAGTTTAAAACTAAAAAGTTTTTACCCATGTGAGAAATTAAAAGTGTACGGTTTCTATAAAGAAAAGAAGAGCTATTCTAATTATGATGATACAAAATATTAAGAGTTATATTAATTGTCCCGCTTTTGTCGTTTATCTTTTAGAATGCGGCTGCAGACTAAAGTATGTTGAGAAAACAAAAAGAATGCTGAAAATAACAGCATTGGAACATTTGCAGAAAATCAATAACAAAGTTACAAATCATAGTATCACTGAGCCACCAGGCAGCGCAGTGACTCAGTGAGCGGGCAGCATTGTGCTTCAGTGAGTAGCATTTGTGTCTCACAACACTGAGGTCATGAGTTCGATTTTCAGATAAGGCCTTATCTATGTGGAATTTGCATGTTCTCCCTGTGTCTGCGTGGGTTTCCTTTGGGTACTCCGGTTTCCTCCTACACTCCAAAAACATGCTGGTAGGTTAATTTGGTGCTGAATTAATTAACCCTATGTTAATGTGTTAGGGACCTTAGTATGAGCTTCAATGGGGCAGGGACTGATATGAATGTGAAATATTCTCTGCAAAGTAATCTGATAGCAATAGTATTAAACTAATGGGAAACTTTCTGGATCATCACCCTTAACACATTAGCACCTCATGGCCTTAATAAAGGGTTTGAAATTGTACTTTTTCTCTAAATCAGTATCAGGGATATCGCAAGTGTATTTTAATAATTTATTAACTCTATTCAATTATGTTATTATTTTTAATTTGGCATGTATTTCTATATAATGGTAAGGTGAATATCAAGACTCATGATAACCGATAATTCCATTTACGACATCTCTTTCATTTGATGACAGAATATAAATCACAGGGCTTGAGGATTAGCAACAGCTTCTAGTATTTAAATGTAAGAACACAATATATATGAAGATTTTCTACACATATGCGTGTTGCAAGAAGCAATCGAGATGATGATGTCCCTTATAGAGAATATCTTGTCAGACCTCCTCCTATCATCTTTGGAATGACTGAAGCAAAGGTGGTTGGAACAAAAGTATATCACTTCACATCACCATGGAAAAAATTCAGCTGGTGCAGAGTAACCTTGAGGTGAAATATAACATCTGACAGCAATTCCACCACTAACAAAATTGTAGGTTGTGTTATATTTTGCGTTAGTTGTAGCTTTCAGGGGAGAATGGGAAGTTAATCGGGAATGTCCCAGTGTTCCTTTAGTCAAGTTCTAAGGTGCTGAGGGCATTTCTCTCCAAAATGAAGCACTTTATACATCTGCCTCTGGATGATGAAGCTCTTGTGCCAAACAAAATTTTAACGAAATTGCTGGTTTTCATAGGTGTATCTATAATGGGTGCAGGGTGTGCAGTGCACATGGGCCCCTCAGACCAGGGGGCCCTGTGGCATGCATCCTGCACCCTGGGTTGGCAGGGGAAGGGGGGCCATTCCGCATCTATTTCTTCCCTCTAAGATCTTCCAGAAGGAAGAAATAGATGCTGAATCAGCCCCCTTCCCTGCGGTGGGACTGTCTTTATGCGCGGGCCAAAAAAAGGAAGGGGCTTACAGTGCAGTTAAGCTCCACCCCTTTTGAAGTACACGAATCGGGGTAGTCCTGTTGGGGGGGCATGTACAAATCCTGCACAAGGGCCCCCTCATTTCTTAAAACGCCCCTGCTGGCTTCCTCAATGTTATTGGGGCAGTTAATGGCAGACATGTAGCACTGATACTATCAGGTGTAAGTGAATCCATTTTTTACAATTTGAAAATTTTCATTCCATCAATGCTGTGATGGTTCACTACTCATTAATAGTATAAGTGCCAAATATCCTAATAGCTCCATGATTTTTGATGATAAGCCACCTTGTTGTTTCCGGAGAGACACTTGTGATAAGCAGATGGGCAAGTCCACACATGTGAGTGCAACTGTATACTTTATACTCACTGTACTTACTACCCTATTGTTGCTGATCTATCTCTCCCTGTCATACTTGCTATATGTACCTCTGACACTATAACACAGCAATATACAAAGACTAGCACCCTTGTCTACTACCACTAATACAAATCACATCCTAATTGCTCATCATATAGTGATCCAATTCATTTTGTTTCAGTACCGTACAAACCCCCTCTTCTTTTTGCTCTACTCTCTTCCCCTCTCCTAATTCCAGACCAACATAGGGCAAGACTCCTGCCCTATAGTACATTAGGAATACACCTTAATTTAAAGAACACAGTATTGAGTGCTTAATACCCAATCTTTCTCCTTTTTATCTATATGGAACATCTACTGATAGTTGAGCACTAGGGGTCATAGCAGCTCGTACACACCTCCCCCATTCCACAAGAGTGTGGAAAATTAATCAGTACGTTAGCCTTTGTAGCAGAGGCTAACGTACAAATTTTAATATCTAAAAAATAGTTTGGAAGCATGTCTAAAACAACAGCTAACAGGGGCTACAGTTCCCAAGTAGCTATTTAGGAGATGGATGGAGCCTCCTAAATGAGTGAGCTCTGCTTGATAAAGTCCCAAATCTTGAGACGAAACGCATCGCAGACTCCTCCTTCTCCACTTGTACGATCTCAGACATCAGCATTTCTCTGTGTGTGGACCTACACACACAGGTCCCCTGTTTTTTCTCTCTCGCATACTTGGAGTGATTAGACCACCTGCTTACCTGCGCACGCAGCGGGGACGCCCACCTCTGTTATCAGGATTACCATACGAAGCCGTGCTCTCTCCACCATTGCTGATGGGACTGTAAACCACCTTTATTACGTAACTATACCTCTAAGAGGTCACTATATACTTACTGTTACTGGGGTAGATCCTGAACAACGTTTGCAGTACGTTTGTTCGCGTAGCGAATTTTCGCGTACGTAAATTCGCTACGCTACCCTTAACACACCCCCTGCACGGACGTATTTTGTGAAAATACGCTACCCAAACCCTACCTTAACTTTTCCATACGTAACACAATACGTCCGCTAACGGGCGTACAGACTACGCGAACGTACGCAGCTTAGCACGCCCATACTGTACACTTTAAATCCCCCCCCCCCGCCTACTTCACGTAATTCGCACGTAATCTTCGCAAACGTAATTTTGGCACGCCCACACGTAATTACATACGTTCGCAATACGTGAATTCTCCTTACGGTAGAAAATACGCTACGCGAATTAGCGTATTGTCTGCGGTGCGCATGCGCA
>WWET01001449.1:174091-190477 GCA_011038615.1 Limnodynastes dumerilii
CCTCAGTATCCCCATCATGTCTCTGCAGCCCTCAGTATCCCTATCATTTATCTGCAGCCCTCAGTATCCCCATCATGTCTCTGCAGTCCATCATTTCCCCATCATGTCTCTGCAGCCCTCAGTATCCCTATCATTTATCTGCAGCCCTCAGTATCTCCATGACATCTCTGCAGCCCATCATTTTCCCCATCATGTCTCTGCAGCCCTACAATTTCCCCATCATGTCTCTGCAGCCTCTCAGTATCCCCATTATGTCTCTGCAGCTCCCCTCCCAGTATCCCCATCATGTTATTGAGGCCCCCCAGTATTCCCCATCATGTGCCTCCAGCCCCCCTCAATAATCCCCATGTGCCTCCAGATTCCCTCAGTATTCTCCATAATGTGCCTCCAGCCCCCCTCAGCATTCCCCATCATGTGTCTCCAGCCCCCTCCAGTATTCCCCATCACATGCCTCCAGTTCCCCTCCCTCTCACCCAGTATTCCCCATAATACTCCTCCAGTTCCCCTCCCTCCCCCCTGATGAAAGATTCTCTAAATGGTTAGGACTTATTTTGAAGTGAACTGGTGCGTGTAGCTTCACCTTTACATATTGTTAAATTAATTGCCATTTAAAAACCAGGACTAAGGGCAGGGCCGGTGCTAGCATGTCTGGCGTCCCCCTGCAAAAATACATTTACGCCGTCCTCTTTTCTAAATTATTTGTTAATTCAATAAAGGGATTAAAGGGTTTTTTCTTTTAATACAAATCATAAATTGAAAATTAATAAAGAGAGTTATACAAATGAATATAATATTATATTTATTTGTATTTGTATATTATATTATAATATTATAATCAAACTGCGTATATTATATTATAATATTATAATAAAAATGCTTGTAGCCCCTTTTATATTTACAATGTTTGTGCCTCCATTTATAATCAGAGAGCTTGTGCCCTCTTTTAAAATCATCACCCTGCTTGTGCCCCCTTTTATAATCATCATTCTGCTTGTGCCCCCTTTTACAATCATCACCCTGCTTGTGCCCCCTTTTATAATCATCACTTTGCTTGTGCCCCCTTTTATAATCATCACCCTGCTTGTGCTCCCTATGATAATAATAACCCTGCTTGTTCCCCCTTTTATAATCATCACCCTGCTTGTGCCCCCTTTGATGAACATCACCAGGGGCGGAACAATGATGACTCACTCACAGTCACTCAGTGAACAAACCCTAGAGCACCAAGTTTTTACATTCACTTAGAGCTCTAGGGCTGGGTAATGCAGGCTTTCGGCAGCGCACACCCATCTCTATGTGATGTCACATAGAGGTGGAACGCAAGCCGCAGACCTGCCTGTAGTCGGGGACGACTCTAATGATGTGCAGATTAATCCTTAACGGCTGCGGCTATAAATAACGGTGGGGGACCTGATGCTGTCCCTGACGGCCCTGTAAGGAGCCCCAGCGGTGCATTGGCTGCGGCAGTGGGCCCCTGGATCGGCATGGCCATAGCACTGCATGCACCGCTGGTAGTTCTGCCGCTAAACATCACCCTGCTTGTGCCATTACTTACATTCTTTCTTCTCTTTCTTTTCTTTCTTCTCTCTGTTCTGCTTCATTCTTATGTCCTGGCACCTCTCTGCGCGGCTCCTCACTGAAACGCCGGGCATGATGACGTCACGCCCGATGTTTAGTTAGAAGGGAGCGAGTCAAGACAGAAGACAGAGGATGCTGGGTCCCAACGCCGGTGCTGCCATATTAAGTAAGTTACCTTATCTCTTTTTTTTTCTGCTGGCGGCAGGACCAGTGGGAGATTGTGGCAGAGGAAAGCGCCTCTCTAGCTTGGCGCCTCCCCGCCATGCTTACCCCGCCGTACCTGGCTGAGGGGGAAGCGTACTAAGACTATCTTTTGTGCAAGTAGTTTCTCAGACATTCAGTGTATTCAGTTGTAGAGCTTTGCATCACTTCCCAATTCCCCTGTTCTGCTTTAAAATGAACATAACGGGGCCACTTCTCATACCCCAGCTATTTTTTTTTTTTGTAGCAGAGCGGGAGTGGTCGAAAGTTTATAACCATTGTGGTTGCAGCTGTCTCAGTGCCATCCTCACCTCCAGGTTATAGCCACTGTAACTACTGTATTTTTTAAATTGTGTATAAAATCTAAAACACAAATCTGTGACTTGGCAGCTCCAACATTTTGTGAATGACAGAAATCTCATTCCATGAGAGTGCTGGTTCTGCAGCTAATCACAGAATGTGATGGTTTACAATGTCTGTTTTGCTTAAGGAACACGTCCATTAAGGCTCCAGCTTTAATGTCGTAATATCATTGCTTATTGGAGTTTGAGCGGTAAAGTTTTGAAGATCTTTATATTATGTCAATGCAAGAAACCTTGATCAGACATGTTAAACCGTAAGGTTTTTTTGTCTATGGAATATATATATATATATATATATATATAGCTATGACTATTAGAAGTTCAAACAATGGATTTATCGCAGATAATTAATATATAAGCAAAGGCACAAATGAGTATGCATAAAAGACAATAGGTCGATGCACCCTATAGTTTCCAACAGTTACAAACAATAACAAACAATTTGCATAAGCTGTAAGTCAAAAGATTGCCCTTCCTTCAGAGCCAGTATTCCTAATGAGCGCTATTGTCCAAGCCTTTCAATAAGTCCAAATGAATAGATCCAGCAAGAAATTTGCGTGCCCTGTTGGAGACAGGGAATATATGTGTGAACTCAGCCCCTCAGCTGATGAAAAAAGTCCAATTCCCCAAAGGAACTCCTCGGAAAGGAAATATATGTATATAATTAATCAATTTATTCAAAAAATAAAGTAAACATTAGCAACAGGTAAAAAGAAAAAATAGCACTTTCCTGAGAAGGAAGCAGCTGGTTTGCAAAGGTCCGCACATAAGCCGATGGAAGGTCCGTTGCCTCACCGCCGCGACTTCCGGAATGTCAAAGGAGGGAGGCCGGTATCCAGAACCAGAGTAGCCGTCTGCTTGCAGTGGGGAAGTAACCGCTGACGCGTTTCAGAACCGTAGGGTTCCTTTTTCAAAGCGAATATGGACCGATGGAGGGGCTGGTCTATTTATACCAATATCTGAGCAGTGATAGGTTGATGGCTAAGTCCCGCCTCGGGTTTGGCTGGGAGATACAAAGTAACTCCTACATACAAACAGGCATCATATGTCTGTCCCATAAAAGTGGCCCCTAAAATGGGGTTAAAAATAACAAATAATTTGAAGGGCTGGTTTAAAACCCTGAGGATCGGGCAAATTAACTCTATGTGAGAATTGTAGCTGATAAGGTGCAACTTTGTATGCAGCTTCCTCTGTACAATAAAAATATGGGTGAGACATATAGTACCTTAAGAACCTTGTGCAACAAATTACATAAAGCAAATACATGATGAGATGAAGCCACCTTGAATCATGGATTATAACATATATGGATAAATACAATTTAAGTAAAAAATAAAACTTTAAAAAAATTACATGAATAAATATTTATCATATAAAAATATTAATCATATAAAAATAAAAATAAACCGTATATATGGAGCATATAGTCCCATTAATTTTAAAATAAAGTTGTCATGAGCAAAAAGAAGTTTAAAAAGGAATATATATCCATTCAAAATAGAAGTGCATGTGTTGATAGATGTAAATATACATATGAATATAAAAATATGTTCATAGGATCCTAATAAGAGAAAGGGGTATGCGAAGACCTTCATAGTAAGTTCGATGGAAGGAACTTAATGGGAATATCAAGTAGTTAGGCAAGTAAATAATAACGTTGAGGAAGATACACTATAATGGGTGTCTCAGCCCTGGAGAATGTATAGAGATGAAAAAGCTTTTAAAGACTTCCTGGGGTATGGTGGGAGAGTCATACATACCCAGCTTACGGTACCTAGTATTCTCAGGTGGTCCCCCAACCAGATACTAACTGGGCCCATGCCTGCTTCACTTCCAAGATCAGACGAGATTGGGTGTAGACAGGTCGGTGGGACCATAGACGAGGTTAGCCATGGACTCCCCCCACCTCCCCTACATATATATATTTATTTTTTAATCTTTATTCTATTGTTGCCCTCACACATGTGCGCATATGGACTTTAGCCTGGCCGCAGATTCGCCCCCCCTCGCTCTACAGACTTTCTTTGTTGTCTGCGTAGGTTCATAATTTATATGTTGACTATTACTAGCACTTTGGACAGCTACCTTAGCTACTACATTAGTGCAACTTCTTGCTATTGTTGCATCTTATTCATGAACTCTATTTGTTTTGCACTGCTGCACAGTTTGGCTTTTTGATTTGGTGTGCCACATTAAACCTTCACCCTTATTTGGACCATATATTCTGCTGTTTGTATTTTTTATTATTTTATTGGGTAGTGCTGATCTATTGGTGCCTTACAACACCAATTTTTCTCTCTCTCTCAAAGACGACTTTGGTTTCAATCTTTTTGGCCACTTGGAGTTTGTAAATCCTGCAAAATGGCAATCATAGCTAAATTATTTTAGTCAAAAGCTTCATATATACAGTGAAACCTCGATTATCCGGGCTAATGACTGGCACCCTTCGGCTGGATAATTGAAAAGCACGGATAATTGAAACAGTATTGAATACAGTACAGTGAATGCTAGTACAAGTGCAGGGCAGTGCTAGGAGTAGGTCCAGGGTTGTTGTAATGGCCAAATTGCAGGTAGATGGCTGTGCAAATGGAGGAGCTCCTTCACTGTGCTTCCATTCTCCTCGGCATCCAGGACACGCCCCCCCATTTTACAGGCATGTCTGCTGAGCTCAGCAGCACGGATAATCCGATTGCTGGTTAATCGAGTCACGGATAATCGAGGTTCTACTGTAGTTAGGAGGCAATTATCATTAGTCTCCTCCTTCTTATATGTAGATTATATGGAGGACCAATTTCCTCAAAAACAAATGCAAGTCCTTTTCCCAATGGAAACATTCAAAATGTATAGTGGGGGAATATGATAGACCTTTTTACTACACAGATAGATGAATTTCATTCAACTACTTATTGTTATGTGCTGTCAACAGAGGGTTAAAGCGCTTCATTTCTTTGCCTCCCATGGTAGTGTTCTCCCAGAGACCAGCATCCTTGTGCAACCTAGCAACCAGGATGCCGGAAGGCTGCGCCACTCCGTTATGTTGTCTGGAGACAGAATGTAGTGTGGCCACATCTCCTCCGGTGCATATGACTGGCGTCCTTAGGTTGCCTAGCAGCCAAGATGCCAGACTGGCTGATTATTTCAAACTTTTTAATCTTTTCTTGTTCTCCCCTTCAGGTGTGTGTCATTGAAAATATCAAGAGAGAGAGGTAGCCGCCACTCTAGTGTGGCACAGATTGGTAATGAGCAGTCTAACTATTGGTATCCTATGTCTTTTATTTTCGACTTATCAGTAATCTGCTCTGGAATGGTGTCATGGAAAATATGAATGAAGAAAAATTATCGCCACCTTAATTTGGCACCGCTTATCAAGGAATCAACCTCCTATATACGTTATTCTCACCTTCTCCTTCTCTTGTTATTTAGCATATCAGTCAAAGCATCCAGTCAGGATTCTGTTCCGAATATTATGGAAAACATAAACATATGCCAAAACTCTGTTGTGGCACCTTTAAATCAGGACAACGCAAGTGATGTGTACCACGGTCGCGGCATTCAGAGTGCTGGCTGTTGGGAAGCTCTGCTCCCTATTGCCCAACAGTATCAGCTGTTCTGGTTTCTGGGCAACCAGAAAACTTTCTTTATCCCCTCTATTTGGAGCACACTGGTTCCGTTCAGTTCAGGAGGCTGGTTTAGACTGTGGCTCCTGATTGGTCGGCCTCCTTGTAAAATAGACCGGTGGGTGTATGTTATCCCCGCCGGTTATAGCTTCTTGCTACCCAGCTATTGTCCTGCCAGTATTTTGTTCTTTAGCTTCTGCTGTGCTTTGATTGCTGAGTGACCTCTCCTGCTGCCCTATTGTTTCATCTCCCTTCTCATTGTTGGTCTCCCTCCTGGTTGTTGTTTGTTATTTAACCCTTTGTGCTCCTGCCTTGCAGTATACTTCTGTGAGTGAGTGCCCTTGTCTGTCTTAATGGTCTGTCCTGGAGCAGTTTGTCCTCCCTTGTTTGTTCATTGGGCTCCTGTGTGTCTATCCCGTTCACCACATGCATAGGGGCCACCACTACCATCAGAGGCTCTAGTGAACACCAGGCCCCAGTTAGAATCCGCACCCTGGCGAGTGGTTTCCTAACATTATAACCGGCCATATACACCAGCGGTTAGCGCTGGTGAACGCTTCATATATGGTTATGGAAATCCCTCTGGCAGAAGTGGTCAAGTCCCTGGTCACGCAAGTGCAAAGCTCTCACCCAGGTCTGCCAAGAATTAACTCTGAAAGTTAATGCTCAGGAAGAACGTCTGGGTGCTTCCAGGCTCCTGGTGTAACCCGCTACTCCATTGGTTGATGTCAAGATTAATCTACCTGACAGATTTTCTGGTGATTGCAAACAGTTCCACAACTTCCGTGAAAGCTGCAAACTCTCTTTCAATGCCTCTGGGTCTGAACAGCAACACGTGGGCCTAATTATATAGCTTCTTCAAGGGAATCCTCAGGCTTGGGCTTTTGGCCTGCGTTCTGACCACCCTGCTCTCCAATCAGTGGAAGCCTTCTTTAAAGCTCTAGAACTCCTGTACGATAACCCTGATCAAATGGTCTCTGCTGAGGCTAAGCTTCGTTCTCTTCTCCAGGATCAGCATAGCACTAAAGAGTATGCTGCTGAGTTTCTCCGTTGGGCTTCTGATATCAGATGACATGATCAGGCCCTCTGTAGCCAATTTCGCCAGGGGTTGTCGTACAACATAAAGGACGCTAAAGAGTTCAGTTCCCAGCCTCAGAGAACTTGGAGAGTCTCATGTCCCTTGTGGATCACTGTCTTTCAGAGAAAAGATTATTGGAAATGGGGGCTGATTCATCAAATGATTCTCATTCCATCCTGCATGCATACCAGAGACGAATAAGATATTCAATTGTGAGCCTTCCGCCGAATATCACAGCCGACGTGCGCGGTCGCATGCCTTCAGCGGGTAAGCTGGTTTCCCACAAGTGTGTTCCGTCTATTCATCCTGCTAAGTTGTTGTTGCAGTGGAATCTCTTTTCCCCCCAAGGACTCAATCGTATTCATTTCCCCCTTGTTTGTCTGTGGTCGGGATCTTATCTATCTACCTATTAATATTGGGATTCCCAGGATTCCCAGGATTCTTTGTTAACCTGAACTGGTTCATCACTGATCCCTTTGGTGCTTTGCATATAGAACGCTATTATTCTATACCATTAGTGCATTAACCTATTGTTACATCTATTCCGATTTTCTATATTTTCATTTTTACTGAATTTCAATAAATTTATTTGGTTTATTATGAGCGTTGGCAATTTAATTTAATCTAATCATTAGCGCAGTACTGTGCTTATGTGTTTATGTTCTTTAGGCTGGCTTCCTTTTTAGTACAGCTGCTTTTGATTTTACATTGATATTCATTTTTGAATTGTGTTTCTATTGGCTTAAAGACCGCGTATATGCAATCTACGTTGCAAGAAGTAACGTAGATAACATTACAAAATTACTGCGCATGCGCAGTAGCACTTTTCTGAAAACTCCGGTCGCAATTGCAATGCGGCCTGAGCTCTGCATACGGCCCATAGTGTCCGACAGAGGAGTCAAATTTGTGGCCTAATTTTTTAGATCCATCTGGGATCAAGATTAGCCTCTCCTCAGCCTATCATCCGCAATCCAATGGACAGAGGGAGAGAGTCAATCACGTCTTCAAGTGCCAGGATAACTGGGTGGAGTTGGTTCCCTGGGCGGATTTTGCATACAACAATGCCTATTATTCAGCTACCAGAGTTTCTCCCTTTTATTGTCTGTATGGCTTTAACCCTCGAGCCAGTTCCCTGGATCAACCAATTTCTTCTATCTCTACGGGGATTCCTCAGACAACCTCTTATGTCATATTCATGTGGACAAAGGTGTAGTCGGCTCTTAGACAAGCTTCTACTTGGGCCAAGATGTATGTTGATCGTTTCCGGAGAGATTGCAGATTTAGGGTGGGACAACGAGTATGACTATCTACTTGTAATATTAAACTTCGACAAGCCTCTAGGAAACTGGGCCCACGATTTATTGGTCCTTTCAAGATACCGGAGATAATCAACACTGTGACATTCAAGTTGGAACTGCCCAGGAACCTGCAGATCCTGAATTCCTTTCATTGTTCACTGCTGAAACCATGGTAAAAAAATAGTGATGGGGCGCTGAGGAAAAATCTAATTAAAAGCCAGAGGAAGAAGTGAATAAGAGAAATCAATACTTTAAACTAAGAACCAAATAAAATGAAGTAATAAAACAAATATAATAAACCAGATAAAATACAAATTCCCTTTTAAAACATATAATGGCAGCAAACAGACAGTAGATGGCAGTGATGCTCTAAAAGTAAATTTCAATAGATTCACTGGATACAAAGTTTCTGATTAGAAAATCACAAATAAATTGAAAATAAATAAATAAACGTTTCAATAAATGTAAAAAAGTCACTTGGGGTCTCTAAGAATATGTAGATCCTCAAGATGTAGTGTTCATGAAGTAATAGTCTTCCTAAATGTAATTATTTTCCTTCCAAAGTGTAAAATTATAAATCTTCATGCGATGATAAAGGCAGAGGTTTCATCAAAGGTAGTTTGTCCCAATGCTATAATATCCACCCGTGGTGAATCCTTATCGAGGAGGGGTTAAAACCCCAACCTCCCCCAAAGGGGCAGGGAAAAAAACGAAAGAGAAAAAGAAAAAGAGGTTGGGGTTTTAACCCTCCCTCGATAAGGATTCACCACGGGTGGATATTATAGCTTCTTGCTACCCTTCTGTTGTCATGCCAGTATCTTGTCCTTTAGCTCATGCTGCCCTATTTTTTCTTCTCCTTGATAGTCTCCCTCCTGGTTGCTGTTTGTTATTTAACCCTTTGTGCTCTTGCCTTGCCCTTCCTTTTGTCTCCCTTGCGGTATACTTCTGTGAGTGAGTGCCCTTGTCTGTCTTCATGGTCTGTCCTGGTGCAGTTTGTCCTCTCTTGTTCATTCACTTAGTTCCTGGGTGTCTATCCACATGCATAGGGGCCACCACTGGGGGCCGTGACCTGTGTCTTGCAGCCAAGCCTATCCTTACCATCAGAGGCTCTAGTGAACACCAGGCACCAGTTAGACTCTGTGCCCTGGCGAGTGGTTTCCTAACAGAAATCAGCTGTACTCACATTGGGCCTGATCCAGACCTACACAAATACTATACCGTTGAGCGTAGCGTATTTATGCCAGCGTGCCTACGAAGCACTCCCCTAGGCACACCCCTCGTCTGTATTTATTCTGCCTTACGCCGACCAAACCCTACCCTAACTTTTCTGAGCATAACTGCGGCAGTTTGTAGCATCCAGAGGACAAACTGCACCAGGACAGACCATGAAGACAGATACTGTATGATTTAAATACCTCTCCCTGCCCATAAAGTGTAATTACAGTTTTTGTTTGGCTGGCATGCCCCTTCTTTTGTTGTTATGAAGATGGTACGCCCAAGGCCCATACGCTCAGTGTTTCTTTGCATAATATCTGCCACGCGCATGCGTAGTAAGTACAAATAGGTGCTTTTACGCTTAAGCAAAGCGTATAAACACGGGCGAGCGTAGGTCTGGATCAGGCCCATTGTGTCTTGGTTGTGTCTTGGTTGTCAGCATATAATAAAGATCTTTAAAATTTGGTTCTTGTCAGGAATCCGTTCTGGATATTATGGAAAACACAAACATATGCCACCAATCTGGTGTGGTACCTTTAAAACCGTGGGTGTTTCTGTGAGTAATTGCCCTCATCCATCCACTGTTTATATTTGGGTATTGTCTCTATTTTTCATGGTAACTGAAGTATCAAAATACAATTTATTAAGAACACAATTCAAAAAACATATATCATATATTATGAACATACCATAACACAATACATACCATAGGTATAGTGATTCAATTTAACTGATGTTAAAAATATCACTGAGTGGAAATCCAATGGAAAAAAATAATGAATAACACATGTTGTATATTGGGAAACCAAGGGGTTTTATAATAGATTATGTATACTGAAAAAAATCAACAAAATTGAGCACATTGTTTTAAACGTATCAAAACCCTCAACCTCTTATCCTATAATGAAGGCCTGTCTTCTCCAGCATCGCTTACACGGGTCATCTCCTGTCTACGCTCAGTTCTCTGTCCTGATGGTAACAGTGCTGTGTGACTGGTTCAGAGACCACGGAGCACTGTTACCTATAACCTGGCTGCTGTATTCTGTTATATGTAGTACTTACCCTCACGTATTAAACCTACCCTAGAGGTTGTAAGTTTGCAAACAGGCCTGTCTGTCTGTCTGCCTGTCTGTCGTCCACCCGTCTGGTTTAATAATTATGGACCTTGAGGCTGATCCAGAACAACGCTTCCAAGCGAATTTACACCTGGTGGACACGTAAATTCGCGATTTTGTATTTACTGTGCATGCGCACGACAGAAGATACGCTACGTCACGTAACGTAACTCTGAGCGTATGGGCCATTCACGTAGCTGCTACATAAATTCGTACGTGTGGGCGTACCAAATTTACGTTCGCTAAAAGTACGCCTAAATTAGGTGGAGGTTTGCCTTTAAATTGTACAGTATGAGCGTGCGTCCCAATATCACAAACCGGGACATGGGGCCTGCGCATGCGTAGTAACTATGTATCGTTTCTTAAAGACCGCATATACGCAATCTACGTACGGAAACGATACGTAGATTACGTACATAGTTACTACGCATGCGCAGTAGTTAGCAATCACCATCTTACGGCTGCTCGTACCTGACGGCCATAGTTCTGGATCCGGCCTAAAGTGTCTAAAAATAAATTAGCACAATAATCTGTACACTAGAAATTTCAAAAAAGATATTCCAATAAATATTCTTGCAAGATGTCAATTCAGAAAAGGCTCACAATTAGGAGATTAAATACCCAATAAGATGAGCGCTAACCATTACAGTAGATTTTTTAAATGGACACAGACAATTAAAAAAGAAAGAATAATTAATAACCAATCTCTATACAACTATGAAAAAACAGTATGTGCAATACCGAAACACCACAAGAAATTCTATAAATTAGCCACGCTGGAGCAAACCAGGTGTATAAATATATACAGATGCAATTGGTGCAGATCATACACAATTTATTAAAAATTCAATTGTTAAAAAACACATATGAATAGCAATAGAATATATATAATACATATGTTGACCAGAGACAAATAATGTAAAGCCAAATGACTCCGTAGTATAATTTAACACATGTAACACATAGGCACAACATGTAGGGAACCGCCTTTATAGATCCACTAAAAAAGGCCTGAATAATAGGTAATATATTGTGTAAGTACCGCTGTGATTCAATAGAAATAGTAATTATTACTTTATACCAAATCTCATTTGTGTGATGCTGTTTATTTAGATAACATATAAACCCTTGAAGGCTTTGAGATTGGGAAGATGGATATGTCTGAAGTATTTAAAATATTTAAATACATTTTCAATCATTTTTAATATTTATTTCACTTAACTCTTAGAGCACTAGGACCAAGTGGGGCTACAAAACTGGATTATTCTTTATCTAATACTTAGGACACTAGGTCCCTGAAAAAAAAAGAAAAAATCCCCCTTCAATTTCACACATAGACAACACAACTCTTTTGTTTGATATATATTTTATTCTTAAAACACACTTTTAAATACTATTATCTACATTATTATGAATAATTCGGCACTTTGCACTTATAATAGGTGAGACTCTTTTTCTCTCTGGAAAGTGTTTTGAAGAAGATTATTTATCTCTTAATATCTCCTAATGTCTTTTAACCCTGGATCTCTCAGAAAAATGGGCATAGTATTGCCAGTTTTATACATAAGATTTAGAAGATAGTTTTTGATTATTTGAAAAATTGGTTAGAATTAAGATCTTACACCTGCTACGGAAGCATTTAAAGGACCGCCTTGTTTCCTTCCACTTACCTTGAGAAAGACTTTTACAAGTTGAAATGCGTTGATGGCGGATGTGAGGATTCTGTCGGCAGCTTCTTTGACATAGCGAGGTTCAGAACACCAGCAGTTTGCGGTACGGTATCAGGCCCTTGATATTACTATTAACTGACCTTTGAATCTCCACGTCAGTCTTGTCAGGAAACGCTACCCAGTCTTCCACTGAGGAAACTTTTTAAAGTAATCTATTTAAGGAACTCTGCTTTTATTGCAGATTTTTAACAATAAATATTTGAAAGAAGTTGTTAGAAAGCATATTGGTGAAAACAGTCTTTTCAGATATACATGATATTGGTAACTGAAAAATTTTGCACTCGTTTTCTTTCTTGAAAAATCCTTGGATACGTGGAGAGCCAGACATCAGAGGCAGGGAGGGGCAACAATAAAGGTCTTTATATGAGAATTGAAATCTTCTAAAATGTTAGTATAAAATCTCTTTTTCTCTCTATATAAGTTTTATACTGCACTATTGGGGTATCTCTGGTTATATTACATTGGGAGAAAGGATTTCAAAAGTAGGAAGTTTCATATCCACAAGGAAAAAGGATTTTAGATCTGTTGGAATGCAAAATCACATTAAATATGAGTGCATTCCAATTATTTTGAAACCGGCTATACTATTGTGATCTTCTCTTTTCTTCTGAGGTGTATATGAAATTTCTTTAATTGTGAATACTTCTTCAAGAACTATACCCAGAACAATTTTCAAAAAGACTTTAGGGCAGATCCAGAACTACGCTTTTCCGCGATTTTACGCATGGCGGAGACGTAAATTCACAGATACGTACGCACTGCGCATGCGCACCATAGAAAATACGCACATTCACATAGCGTAATAGTCAGGGGCGTAGCTAAACGTTCATGGGCCCAGGTGCAAAAGGTCAGCTTGGGCCCTCCCCTCCCCACATACAGGCTGTTTGAGGTGCGCTGCTACTACCGTAGTGCCAGTGGAGCGCAGCGCACCTAAAACAGCCTGTATGATCAGGTCCACAGAAGACAGGTGAGTGACAGGCTGGTGAGCTGCAGGGTGACAGCTTCCGGTGTGCGCTCTGATTCACACTGCGGTGGGCGGGACGGCACACTGCGATGGGTGGCACACTGCTCGCTGGACTTAGAATGAGCGTGGCACTATTGGTGAGTGACGGGGGGCAGTGGCGTAAGTTCTTGCCAGTCGCCCGGAGACAAGATAATGTTGGTGCCCCCCCCCCCAAAAAGTCCTTGTGTGCTCAATAAGCCTTATTGCCCCTTCCTTGTGTGTGTCCAGTCAGACTTATCGCCCCTTCCTTGTTTATGTGGCCTGTTAGCCCTATTGCCCCTTGTTCGGTGTGCACCCAGCCTTTTAGCCCCCTTTTTATTCTTTTAAGTCAGCCTTATTTCCCTTTCTTCTGTGTCCAGTCAATTTTCTACCCCCTCCTTCTGTGTATCCAACCAGCCTTATTGCCCCTTCCTTCTGTGTGTCCAACCAGTCTTATTTCCCCCTCTTTATTTGTATCCAGTCAGCCTTGGCCCCTTTTTCTGTTTGTCCAACCAGCCTTAATGTCCCATCTTCTGTGTCAAGCCAGCCTTATTGCCCTCTTCTTCTGTGTCATTTTAGTCTTATTGCCCCCTCATTCTATGTCCAGTTACCCTTATTTCCCCCTCTTTATTTGTGCCAAGTCAGCCTTATTTGCCCCCCTTTTTCTGTGTGTCCAACCAGCCTTATTGCACCACTTTCTGTGTCCATGCAGCCTTATTTCCCCCTACTTCGTATTCAGCCTTTTTGCCCCCTCTTTCTGCGTCAATTCAGCCTTATTTCCCCCTTCTTTATTTGTGTCCAGTCAGCCTTGGTCCCTTTTTCTGTTTGTGTAACCACTGACCAGTATTATTGCGCCACCTTCTGTGCCAGACAGCCTTATTGCCCTCTCCTTTTGAGTCAAACCAGTCTTATTGCCCCCTCCTTTTGAGTCAAACCAGTCTTATTGCCCCCTCCTTTTGTGTCAAACCAGTCATATTGCCCCCTCTTGTGTATTCATAATCCCATCTTTCCAGGCTTATTGCCTCTATCATTTATGACACTGTCCACCAATATTGTTCCTGGCCCCAATGTTTATGCTGCGGCTGTGTGCGCACTGCACCCTCCAAATCCCCGTTCCCCAACTACCCTACATTTTACCCCTGCTGTCTTGCACTCTCCTCCGCGGCGCGCTCTGCTGATGTATGACGTCAGCATGACCTTAGGTCATGCTGGCGTCTTGTGAAGAGAGCTGCGGGCTGCATAGCCAGCTCCACAACGGAAGTTAGAGTCTGAGGGGTATCGGGGAGACCGCTGGCCGGGCAGGAGGGAGGCAATGGATTGCCCACCGCCCGGAGGTGAGCGCTTCCATTGCCTCCGGTACTTCTGCCACTGGCGGGGGGGCCTGTGCGACCGCTGCGACCCCTGTAGCTACGCCACTGGTAATAGTGAACGTATGGGAAATTCACGTATGTGTCACGTAAATACTTACGTGTGGGCGTGACATCTTTACGTTCGTCAACAATACGTGCGTTTTACGTGAAGGAGGCGGGGGGTGGTATTTAAAGTGTAAAATATGGGCGTGCTAAGCTGCGTACGTTCATGTAGTCAGTACATCCGGTAGCGGACGTATAATGCTACGTTTGAAAAAGTTAAGGTAGGGTAGCAGTGGCGGAGGAACAAGATAAATCATTTCCATTCTGCCGCGTAAAAACGCTTAGCAGAGTAAACACTTACTATGCAATCCTGCACCTGCAGACACACATGTGAACCAAGGACCAATTACTGCAATCTATATACTTACCAGTGTGTTTTTGATCCATGTGTTGTTTTACTTGTAGGAGTTTATATTAACAGGAGTGAAAAAGTGAGGTTAGTCAAAACATAAAGCTTTTCTGAGCAAGTACACATGCTTGAATTATTGGTTTGTGTTTTATATGTCATGTAATAGCAATTTTGTAAACAAACTAAATTGTTTTAATTTTGTTTTTGGGATTATGATTCATCATGTTTTCGAATGTCTCTGTTGGTAATTTATGTTAAAGTTAAATGTTGCAATTTTTTTTATGTACTTTAATATCATGAAATACTATATAATATGTTACATTTGTAAACCTAACAAAACTACAATATTTAAATTAGCAGCAATGATAGTTTGTAATGTAAGAATTAGTATACTAATTGTATTACATAAAATGTAGGTTTAAAAAAAAAAAAATTATAGTATTAATTTTATAGATTTTAGAAACTTTTAAATTTTGAAGTTTATGTGAATAATATGAATATGAATATTTGTTTTTAATTTTTATTTAATTATAAACCTTATAATTATTGTGTATGAACTGTGATACTTTTTAATTTGTATTTGTAATGTGATGTTTGATGTATTTGACTATTATTTAATAATGTTATATATATAATACTGTATTATTTCAGTATGTGTGCTATTTTTTTATGTACCTCATACATTAAATCAATAGATATATATATTTTTTTTTTTTGTAATGGTTTTTATTTAAATGTTAGACAAAAATAACATTATAAAAAAAAAATAAAAAAGGTTTTTTTGCTTCACATTTAACTTTTTTTTTTTTTGCTTCACATTTACTTTAGCAAAAAAATAAATTTTTTGGAGGTTCTTTTACCACCTTTCTTTTCTTTTGGTGGTGCTGATGGAGCGGGTGATGGATCTGGTGATGGAGCGGGTGTTGGTGCTGGTGTTGGAGCGGGTAGTGGTGTTGGAGCGGGTGCTGGTGATGGAGCCGTTTTTTATCTTGTTTTTGGTGCAGAATAGACAATTTAATCGTTCTTACTCATGGCAGAAGATCTTTTTGATGGTCTTATTGGTGCTGCAGTTCCATCCGTGCTCATGGCTGATGTTGAAGGTTGAGCACTTGTTTGTATGGAATCTCTCTTGACAGTGTAGTCAAAGAAAGCCTGCATGATATCCCGAATGCTGGTTAAAGTGTCATTTAATGTGTCCAAACCTTTGTTGCTTATTTTCATCTGTTCATAGAGTGGGTCAAGTTTGTTAATAATTTGTGTGGTCCGATGCTGAATGGATGTTATTGCTGAGGATGGTCCCGGACGTTCATCATCATGTGTAGGTGATGGTGATGATGATGGTGATGCTGCCGGTGGTTGTGGTGGTGGTGGTGGTGGGGGGGTTGTTGGGATGTACCGGCATCCTGATCATCATTGAGGGAATGAGTATCATCCAATCTTTCATCTATG
>WWET01001449.1:192720-206461 GCA_011038615.1 Limnodynastes dumerilii
TCGAGGGAGGATCCAGGGCAGGAGGAGCCATGGCTGGAGGAGGAGGCGGTGTGGCAGGAGGAGGAGCTGCCAGAGGAGGAGGAGGAGGAGACCCAACTGCACCATCAAGTGCAGCAAGCACCCATTGAAGGGGTCATTGGTAAGTGTTTATTTATTACAATAAATAATGTATTTAAACAAAAAAAAAAATACCACAAAATCAAAGGAAAAAAAAAGAGAAAAAGAGATTTTATACTAACATTTTAGAAGATTTCAATTCTCATATAAAGACCTTTATTGTTGCCCCTCCCTGCCTCTGATGTCTGGCTCTCCACGTATCCAAGGATTTTTCAAGAAAGAAAACGAGTGCAAAATTTTTCAGTTACCAATATCATGTATATCTGAAAAGACTGTTTTCACCAATATGCTTTCTAACAACTTCTTTCAAATATTTATTGTTAAAAATCTGCAATAAAAGCAGAGTTCCTTAAATAGATTACTTTAAAAAGTTTCCTCAGTGGGAGACTGGGTAGCGTTTCCTGACAAGACTGAAGTGGAGATTCAAAGGTCGGTTAATAGTAATATCAAGGGCCTGATACCGTACCGCAAACCAAACTGAAAGAAGGAAAGGTGAAATTATTGCCAGTGAATGGGAAAGTACGTATTATGTATTGTTTGAAGGCAAAGCTAACCCTCTATATTTTCTTCCAGTCTATTTACTTGGGCGTTGCTCCTGGGTGTTTGGCAACCCGTGATGTTCCTGTGTAATAGACATCTGAACCGCAGCTAAGTTTAGTAAATATTTATTCTAAATCTTACAGTGTTCAGTGTTTAATTTATCTCCCCTTTTCTCAGAAAATGTAATTCCTAAAAGGCACTTCCTTGGAATATTTTCTTCTTAACAAAAACCATGTACACCGAGTTCTACCTTCATGTTACAAGAATGCCAAATGCTTCTGAGATAGGATTCCAATTTCTGGCAGCTGGGGTTAGGTACAATTAAATGTGGCACCTTATGCCTAGTACAAGTTTATCAAGCAGATACATATTGCTTGACATCTCTAGATAGTTGAGGCCACCAATAATATCGAGAGACGGGATTGATGGTTTTATGAATGCATGGATGGACTTCATTGCATAATAGGGGTTGAAATGAATTTCATGACAAATCTAATGAGACAATCACTCTGTTCCTAATCTTCCGGATGTGATCATTTAAACATCGGGAGCCCTCACCACATTTTATTTGCTGCAGCTACCTTATATCTGAAAAAATACGGGGAAAAAGTCACTACAAATTTGACTGAGGATAAAATAGGGAAGTCTCTTTCAAGATTTGTTTTGATAAATATTTGGCTTTACCATATTGAGGGCTAGGCCTATATGAGACAATGAGCCTGATCCAGACCTGCGCTCGGGTGTGTTTTTACGTAAGCGTAAAAATGGCTATTTGTACTTACTGCGCATGCGCAGGGCAGATGTTATGCTCAGAAATTCTGTGCGTATAGGTCTTGAGCGTACCAGCCTCGTAACAACGCTCAAGGGGACGTGCCTGCCATACAAAATCCATAAATACGCACCAAGGGCGGGGTGAGGCATTTAAATCAAACAGTATGGGCGTGCTAAGCGTAGTAACTACTGAATGAGCTTACGGACGCTCGCGGTTAGGTTCAGAAAAGTTAGGGTAGCGTTTGCTAGGCGTAAGAAGGCAAAACTAAATATGACCAAGGGGAGTGCCTAGGGGAGTGCATCTTAGGTACGCTGGCGTAAATATACTATGCACATGAGCATTTCATGAGCATAGGTCTGGATCAGACGCAATAAAACTAAAAGAATATAGACTATTGGGCTTGACAATAATTTAGTTTTAAGTTATTTCAGGTTTCTATGCTCTATATAGAGTGTGACTGGATTTCTTGCTCCTTATAATGGGCCAGATCCAGACCTATGGCCGACAGTAAACTTGCCATTTGCATAAGTTCACTGTTAGGGAACATCTGCGCCTACACACGGCAGATGTTTCCTTAGTGCAAGTATTAATGTACATTGGCTGAGATAACCATGTAGGCAGGGATAGCCATTTAAATGAAAAACACGGGGCGGGGGAAGCCCCGTTATGACTATGGCTGCGGCCGTACAGCCGTAGACCTAGTTATAATAGTTAAGGTAGGAACCTGGACACGTAGGTGTATAGATTTATTACCAAGGTGGGGAATGCAGGGGGCGTGCACACCCCGCTTCACGATCATACCAAAAGGATGCAGGTGTCTGAATCTTCCCCAATGTTGCTAATCTTTAACAGCCAGTCATATCACTAGCATTTCACAATCAACTACTAAATAGTTTTGCTCAACTAGGGACAGTTTTTTATAAATTGGAGCAATGACTTTGGATCATGTCTCTATAAAAGGACTGCCGCTACTGTCATGTCAGAAGTGTCAACCTCAAATATGAAAGGTTGAGTATATAAGAGTTTGCCAAGATTGAAACAGTTGAAACAAGATGTATTTACGGAAAAAGACATTTTCCAGTGCTCTTTACCTTTTTTGATTATTGGTAGCCCATTAAGGATAAGAGTGATCCCCCTCATATTGGGGGGCAATACCCCTGTACCGAGGTGCCTTCTCCCGGGGAGGAAAAAGATATCACTGAATGCTTGTTGACAGGATATACAAGGTATAAGTAGATTTACTGGGGAGTGTGGCTCGCATTTCAGAGGCAGTACTACACTAGGGTGCTCTGTTTCTGTTTGCCTCCTTCTTGGGTCCGAGGACATTGTCTGGACAACGGAGATAATTAGAACGGAACCTAAGATACGGAGGGGTGGAGATGCACTATATGCGGGAGGAATCTTCATATATACCTTTCTACAAGACACATGAAGTGTGAGTAGATTTCCGAAAACAGTGTGGTACTTACCTATCTTAAGCGGGATTGCACTAGGGCTGGGCGCCCCCTTTTTCTTCTCACCCCCAATTTACGAGCATCAGTGGAGGAAAAGACTACGGAGGAACGAGGAGGATACCGAAGATTGAGAGGATTTCCATATCTGCCCCATTGCAAGATAGAGGAGGTGAAAGTAGACCCTTAAAAGCGTGTGGCATTCACCTTGTGAATCATATTACACTAGGGTTTGGTGTTTCTCCCTCTTTCTCCTTCCCCTATTTGAGGACATTACTGAAAGAATAAGGACATCAGAGGAGGGACCAGGAAAAAAGAACCTAAAGACAACACTACACGTACAATAACAAGAAACTTTATTGTGAGTATTATTTCAGGGCCCTGCACAGCCCTCTGGGATTGACGGTGTTACACTATATTTTGTCTCTATTGTTTTTTGGGACTTATACGGAGAACAAAGGATTCAAGTGGAGAAGAATTGTTTTTCCAACACACATTCTATAATAGGACATCATATAGAACATACCATTGGAATAATAATTTTGGAAACATTGAATGGACTTTTTTGGAGGATTTCTTCTTTTTTAAGAGAGGTACTTCACTAATGACATTCTTTCCCAGCGTGGAGCAATACCGTCACATTTTCTTATTGTCTATGTTGGATTTGCTTGCCTAAGTGTGGGTAAATTTTGGGAGGTATTCTTGGGTGTATACTTCCGGTGCTGGTATTTCTGCAGCAAGGGGAAGCGCAGGTTTGTAGTATATTTATTGTCTCAATAATTGAGTTTGCAACCACTGGAATTTGATGTTCTATAATCAACCCTCTGTTAATAAAAATTTACCATTGCCCCAGAGTCCACTAAAGCCATGGTAGAGAATTTGTGCGTGTCAAAACTTGGATGAATTTTAAAAGAAACATGCCCTTGAAGGGGAAGTAGGAATGATAATAGAAACACTCTAATGGTAGACTCTGCTCCTCTCTTGGCTGGACAATAATAGAGATCTGCCTCTCCATGAACTCTAACTTCGGAGGTGGGACCTCTAGTATATATCTAGTGGGCGATTCAAGCTTTTATGGTGGTCAGTGGGGGTTTGGCAGTCAGGACTGGTAGTGGCTTATGATGTAAATTGCGGCACGGAAGGGACTGCGTTCAGAGGTAAAACAATGGATATTGTACAGTCCGAATAGAGGTTAGACATAAACATACATAAAGTATAAATATAAGATAATTTTATGTACATATTTTTTTACAAATCCTCCCTTCTAAAAATGACTTAACACTTTTGCTCAATTAAATTACTGGTGGGCGGTAGGAAAATTTTCCTATCAACAAACATTCAAAAGTGGGTGGTAGGTATTAAAAGGTACCTTGCTTTATATCATTGTAAGTCCTTGACGGTATTGATGGAGTGGTGTGGGTCATCAAAATCTTTTTATATTGCTTTCACATAACCACCCTTGAAAATAACAGAATTTTCAAGCTGGGTTTTTCCCAGGCAATTAGCTGTGTCAAAATAATATTCCACCTATAACCCAGGAAATACCTGGGACTGACCACTGCCATGAATTTCCGATTCTGCCCTTGCAAGCAACTGTTAATCAGCCTCAAGAAGAGCTCTTATTGGCTGGAAAAAATGAAACGATGAAGGGGACTTAACTTTTTGCACACAATGAAGATGTCAGTACTGTGTGGCCATTTTAACTGCATAGCTTTCCATGATGGTTGACGAATCACTTGTGTGTAGCTCAGAGCTCATGGTTTTGTGGATTATTTTGCTTTTTCAGACAGCAAACGATAGCCTTGTGCAGCTGCTTACACTGTGCCAGATTGCACATTGCAACTGAATGCTAAATATATGCTTTATATATCAGCTTCACAGATGTGTTCGATGGCTGGCCTGAATTCTTTTATAATGCCCAATTCCAACATCTACCACCTTGCTGAGGAGGATCAAGGCGCATAATTGTTTCCCAGAGATGTAAATATATATGTTTATATGAGATGTAGATATTTGGCCTGATCCAGAGTTAATAGCGACAGCAAATTTACTCAAGAGGCATGTGTAAATCTGGCTGTGGAAACGCACAGCGCATGCGTGCGGTAGATGCTACACATCGTAACTTTGATCATATGTAACTTGTACGTAAATTCCGTATGATATGGTGTGACATCCCTACACAAGCTGATTATATGCATTGTGGGTGGGTAAATAATACAGTATGGGCTGGGTTAGGCACTTACGTACGACAAGGCTATACGTATGACCAGAGATATTTAAGGAACAATTAAGGTTCTAAACATGTAAGCCAGCTAAGTTACATTTCTGCGAAGGGAGTGCCAGGGGTTATGCCAGGGGGAGTGCATTAAGCTTAGTAGTGTGTAACTTAGGTACAAAAGTGTACATAAAATGACCTTAAATCTGGATCAGGCCCATTGTCTATCCGGCTGGTAATAGCCTTTTTTATTAATAGTTATTTTTGGGTGCAGTCCCTTTCATATTTTTTGAAAGTTATTGTATTTAACCCATATTTCCCCAGTGTAGGCTATACTACAGTTCCTGCCAGAGTGGAACTTACTGGACTTACTGAGATGTTAGGAGTACTTTCCTAGTACTACTATATGGGATTATTGAGTATGAAAATCTAAAACCTTGGAGAGCACATTAAAACTGTGAGCTACCATTTTTGTGCGATCTTGTGCATATAAGAACTGCTTCTATACATAGAGACTTTACTCACTATTAAAATATTAGTATTGTTGGACAATGGGACAATTTAATTTTGTACGTTTTCCAATGGACATCTTATTGCATTTGAAAATGCTGTCCTTTGTGGATCTGATGACAGCATGAAAAGACATTATTGGACTTTTAAAGCCAAAAAATATTCTTTAAGAATTCACACAAGGATACCAATTATTAAAAAACAAAGAGAGTTACTATTCTGATGCAAAGCTGGGGATGGACCTGGCTCTTCATGTGTAGCAAGAGAATGATCATAAAAGAGAAACAGGAGAAAACAAAATGTTAGTACTGTTGGACAATGGGACAATTTAATTATTCCCATCCCAAACTTTTTCCAATGGACATTTTATTACAATTGAAAATGCTGTCCTTGGTGAATCTGATGACAGCATGGAATGACACTATAGGACTTTTAAATCAAAACTCATATTTAAACTCACTCACTAGTTAAAGAATTCACACAAGGATACAAGTAATAAAAACAAAGTCACTTACTATTTCTGTGCAATGCTTGGTATACAGTTGGCTTATCCTGAGCAGTGGATCAGTGTTCCAAGGAGGATGCTTTAGTCAAAAGAGAGTTGTCCAAAGAACTGTCTTCATCTTTGGTATCCTCGACCATCAGTGATGAGAATGCTCTGGAGGCCTTGCTTGTATGGGATGATGATGTCGCCCTTGCCACGGTGCATGAGGAAGACAGGGCCACTGGATTGCAGCTGGCTGAACAGCCAAACACCCCGTTACAAAGCTCATATAATGGCCAATTAATTTGCCATTGCAACACTTTTCTTGTGACTGTCATGGACTTTAGAGAATTTTTTTCTATAATTTGTTGACCACTTGTTGCTGCATCTTTGTTTTGCCAATTTCCTTTAGCTTTTTTGATATGTTAAAATAAAATAAATATGTGAATCTGTCACTTTTTATTTGGGCTTTGATTTTTTCCTCCCCTCTTATGTATAGGAGCTCCCCCCTCCTCATCTTGCCAGTGTGCCATGATGTCTGAAGTACTGTGGCAGCATGTGATGACATCATCCACCTGTGATGTATTCCCTCCAATCGGCTATCTTTATGAAAGACCCGTGTTGAAAAATAACATGGTACCTTTCACACTGATATATGGTTTCATGTAGGTAATTCCAAGATGGAGGCAGGACAAGATGCGGACTTGATAAAAATTCCAAACTAGTGGTCGGAAAAGGTGCAAACTTGGCTACAAGAGCTTCCAGGGTGAATTCAGAATAAGGTGCAGACTTCGGAACGAGATATTCCAACATGGAGTCAGAACAAAAGGCATGGATGGATCAAGAGCAAAAGACAAATTTTGTCCATACAGCTAGGACAATAATTTAGCAATGTCCTACTAGCAAGGAAGCTCTTTTAAAGTGCAAATCAAGCTGTAAATGATAGCTTCACATCCTGTGTTTAGAGCACAATGTTTGTATGTTTAGAGTCAACTTTCTACCACAGATTACATTGAAAAGCTGTAAATCTCAATTTAGTTCAATTATTTCTATGTTCTTATACCACCACTTCTAAATGTCCATAACACCACTTTTAAATATCTACTTTGACTACTGTTTTGATTATAAGCTAGTTTGGACATGCTTCCTGTGCTTGGAACACAATCTGGTTACACACAAGTGCAGAGAGATGCACACAGTAAGTGATCGCTTCATTGCTTAAGCTTATTAGCTAATGTTGTAAAATGTTTAGATCCATATCATCTGACTAGGACAGGGGCGGATTGGACCTACTGGGTAGGCCGGTGGCATCTGGAGGCCACTCAGCAGCTCCTATTTTATTTGAAGAAGACTAGGATGTTGACTGTCATTGGTGGTTGCTAAAATGATGTCTGTAAAGAACACAGAGAATGTTAGAATGTCATTAGAATGTTGTATGTATTTTGTGGCAGTCACCAGGATGCTCTGTGTTTCAAGTGGTGGTCACTACGCTATTGCATGTATTGGGTATTGGTTACTAGCTTCCACTACCTCAGGACCCGGACCACGGGAATGTGAGTAACCTTTCCAGGGTTAGAGTCAGGCTGCGAGGAAGGGAGGGTTAGGGTCAGGCTGCAGGGGAGGGAGAGTTAGGGTTCGGCTGTAGGAGATGGAGGGATAGGGTCAGGCTGTAGGGAATCGAGGGTTAGGGTTAGGCTGCATGGAAGGGAGGGTTAGGGTTAGAATTAGGGGAAGGGTTGGGGTAGTTTTCAGCCTTACCTTTCGGAGAACGTGCTCCTTGGATTGATTGCTATGCCTCATCGAGGCATAAGCAATTGAAATTCCAGCCAGCTCGAAACTGGCTGGGAGAAAACGGCCCTATCGAAATAGGGCCGTTCTTTCCGGGGTCCCACACAACTGTATTGCATAGTGGTCACTATAAATCCCTTTATTGGATAGTGAAATATTAATCAGTAGATGTTGTCTTTGCTTGTAACTCTATTACATAATACCTTTAATTGGCAACACATAACCCATGCCTTTATTATATATTTCTTTATTCTGTACTAATCCAGTTTACACATTTTTTGACTCTGTCCATAGTGATATTGCTCACATGTGGCCTCTTGCAGATTTTTTTCCAGGGCCACTTTAAGTTCCCAATCCGCCCTAGCATGCTTCTATGGTGGAGATTGGAGCTACTCCAATCCATGACATTATATCCACAATGAAACACAGCAGCTAGATACTGAGTTCCATGCAGAATTCAGGCTCTGCTGGCCCACTCACCATATGTATGAGGTTTGGGTCAACATAGGCATTTAAACTGTACAGTAAATGCTTGGCTATACTTAAGGTAGGGTCCTGGCCATGGAAATGCATTCCATTTGCAGGAGTGCAGGGGAAGTATCTTACACTCCTGTGTGAAGGTTTTTGGATGCATAATCCAAAATCCATACATTAGATAATCCATACATTAGCCTCCATTGTGGTGGCTAACGGATGGATTTAGTACTTAGAACCAGATCCTGACTTCCATGCCTGTATCACACACACGGAGGTGTGTCTGTCCACATGGAAAAATTAAATGAACTTCCCTATCACTTCCCTATTTTTTTCAGACTTTTGGTCAATTACTCCTTGTGTACTTTTGGTGGGCAGGGAGGAAGGATTGCCTTGTTGGAGGAAACTCACTATATGAAACTTATCCGCTGCATAACATCTGCCGGCCGCACTCTCATCCAGACACCCAGTTTACACACTTTGGGCTGGATCCAGACTTAAGTAAGTGCTTGAAATTAGTTACTCCTGGGCTAAACCATGTTGATTGCAGGGGGAGTCAAGTTAATTGTATTCTTTGCATGCAGGGATATATCTTTGAATTGCTTACTGCACACAGATACTGACTAGCTTTACTATCACATTGTTATTTAGACTTGGGATAAGAAACATCACTTGTCAACTCTAATACTGTTTGCAACAGATGAAATATGACTCCCCTGAAATCAACATGGCTTAGCCCAGGAGTAACTAATTTCAATCACATACTTAAGTCTGGATCCAGCCCTTTGCATGTGTAAATCAGATGTTGAAAGGAAGTCTGAATCCCTTATTTCTAGATCAGACCCATTATGAATAATTACACTGGTAGACAATGATTTTGGACCGTATTCACACCTAAGTAAGCGTGGAAGTATGTTTGTGTCAAGCACCAGATACCAACAGTGGAATCTAACTATCGGGTGGTTTTCTCCAGAGCCCCTGATGGTGAGGTTGGATGATGGGGTTGGACAAAGTAGCAGGTCGCAAACCTGGAGGACTAAGGTGTAACTACAGCGTAGTTACAGTGTTGGGGGTATTCCTCCCTGTAACTACTCTGTAGTTAGGGAAGGTAGGCGGGGGAGGCAGGGAAATGAGGAAATGAGGGCTGGGTTAGGTTGTTACACTGCAGTACCCGGCGTATTTACACTCTGTTACAACAGCTGAAGTTAGGTTAGCCTTCAGCCGGCGTAACAGTGAGTAATTACGCCAGGCACAGGGGGAGTGATGGGGGAAGTGCATGCCGATACGCCGTGCATTAGTACGCACAGCGCATCGGCGTAGGTCTGGATCAGGCCCAATGACCTTAAACTCACCTCCAGGCTATGTAAGGGCTACTTGACCAAGAAGGAAAGTGATGGAGTGCTGCGACAGATGACCTGGCCTCCACAGTCACCCAACCTAAACCCAATTAAGATGGTTTGGGATGAGTTGGACCGCAGAGTGAAGGAAAAGCAGCCAACAAGTGCTCAGCACCTGGGGGAACCCCTTCAAGACTGTTGGAAAACCATTCCAGGAGACTACCTCATGAAGCTGATTGAGAGAATGCCAAGAATGTGCAAAACTGTCATCTGTTGTCATTCATACTTTGAGGAATCTAAAATATAAACCATATTTTGCTTTGTTTAACACTTTTTTGTTGACAACATAATTTCATATGTGTTCCTCCATAGTTTTGATGTCTTCAGTATTAATCTAAAATTTAGAAAATAATAAAAAAAAAATTAAAACCATTAAATGAGAAGGTCTGTCTTTTGAATAGTAATATGTGTTTTTGTTAATACGGTATACTCGGATAAACTGGGAAAATGGTAACCCACTGATATATATATATATAGCCGAAAAAGCCACTAGGTGACAGGCACGCACACACATCTAATCCAATAGAATAGAGGTATAGGAGTGCATGACAAATAAAGATAATAATAAAGAGATAGAGCCAATAGGCTCGTCAGCACATCCCTCAAAGATCTAATGGCACAGTCATCAATATGAAATATTAAGCAGGTTTAATAGCGTAGTATGCCAAGAACACGTTTCACAAAAAAGTGTTCACAAAAAACAGTAATAAAAATACAAAGTGCTCAGTGCAAACAACTGGAGGCTCCAATAGGAAAAAAAAGGCATGAACTATATGTTAGTCTGATCCATAATATGACATCCATAGAAAAGTCCATACATAGCTGAAGCAATCAAAGCAGCAATGAAGCATAAAGTAGTAGGCAACAATGGTCAGCATAATGAAGAGAAACTTGAAATATGGTCATGACATCACCACAGAGGAGCCTCCTGGACGGTGAACAGTGCACTCATACACAGCATGGGTCCCTCCCTACAGCCGTTTTGGTGCATTCAAGCACCATCATCAGGGCACTCATAGAACCAGGCTTGCTGCAGGTAAGGTATATATATATATATATATATATATATATATATATATGGAACGGAATAGGTGCGCTCACTTAGTCCCGGTCTCAGTCTAAATGAGAGATGTCAAGTTCAAGTGTCCACGATTAAATGTATCAATAAGTCCACCAGATTCTATGCAGGACCGCGTCTTCCCCTCAGAATAGCCGGACCTTTTGGACTCCGGCTCTGTGCTGTAGAAGAAAAGAAGGAAATTTACTTCACCTTATGGTGAAGTAAATCTTTATTAGAGGTTACAGGCACAAGCAATGTAGCGTACCAGATAATTCTCTTGAGGTAGTGCATATAAAATCATATAGCAGTAAGACAGCGTGCTCTGTTTACCGGACTCGACTCCAGCGTCCCGGGAATGCAGCCGATGGTGAACGCTGACTTACATGTGTAACACAGAGGATCATCAGATGACTCTGCACCAACGCGTTTCGTCATGGAATGACTTCATTAGGGGGTGGAAGAATCATCTCTGGTCTGTCCTTTTTATGTGTTAACCATAAGGTGGATCTTTCACATAATATACAATCTTCTATTGTTTACATGGTAATACAGTTATATTTATGAATACCTCTACACCCATAGGTCCACTCTCATATATGGAATTAAGCCTGACAATGCGTTTAAATTGTGTACGAACAAATCTGAAAAAATGCAATCTACACAATTAAAGTGGCAATAAAATGAGCAATAATGAAGCTAAAACACAGCATGTTTTACAATGCAGGAACACATAAACATGAAGAACACAGAGAACCTATACTTGGCCTGTGGCATAATCATTTTCTCTCTTAGGAACTTGTCGGATTTAGTAGTTATAATATTATCCTCTATTCTAGTGACTTTTAAATCAATCTCCTGTTTTAACTTTAAAAACTCTGTGTCTTCTTTTTTAGGTTCCAGTTTACTGCTGAGCTAGTAAATCTTGTTCAATTTGTTTTAATTGTGATTTTTTTTTTGTAACTTCATGAGGTCAAAGGAACAAGTATCAATTATGTTATACCATGTAGTTAAAAAACTTGGTTCAACTATATTGCAAGAAGGTGCTTTTTTAATACGCAAGCCTTTTGGGATTCTTGTATGTAAAATATATTGCTCTAAAATATAAATCTCCCAGTGTAGTTTGGATTCTAAAATGAGGGATTTTTCTAAGAACTTTAAACCTTCTTGGATTTCATTGACACGCAGTGCGATCCAAATTAGGACTTATCTCAAAGAATTTTTTACATTGTGCTGATCTATTGACCGCCAAATTGGGGTCTATGAACAACATAGTAATTATTAAGACTGGTACCACAACATGATAAAAAAAATCACACACAGGGCAGCAACCTTAAACAAATGTACAGTAGTATAAGGAACGGAATAGGTGCGCTCATTGAGTCCCGGTCTCAGTCCAAATGAGAGATGTCAAGTCCAAGTGTCCACGATTAAATGTATAAATAAATGCGTTTAAATTGTGTATGAATAAATCCGAAAAAACGCAATCTACACAATTAAAGTGACAGTGCAATAAAATGAGCAATAATGAAGCTAAAATATAGCATGTTTTACAATGCAGGAACACATAAATACAGATAATAAGAGACAGGGTTGTTTTTTATTATTTATTTTTTATATTTATTATTATTATTATTATTATTATTATTATTATTATTATTATTATTATTAATATTTCTTTATTTGGAATATTTTTAAACTTTTTTTTTTACTTATGATATAATAATTTATGTTCTCTATCTATCGATAAAATACATTAGGTATATAGGTTCTCTGTGTTCTTCATGTTTATGTGTTCCTGCATTGTAAAACATGCTGTATTTTAGCGTCATTATTGCTCATTTTATTGCACTGTCACTTTAATTGTGTAGATTGCGTTTTTTCAGATTTGTTTGTACACAATTTAAACGCATTGGGCCAGATCCAGAACAACGCTTGTGAGCGAATTTACGCATGGCGTAGACGTAAAATCGCCTTTTGGTAAGCACTGCGCATGTGCACCATAGATTCAGTAACGTAGTGTAATGGTGAACGTATGGGCCATTCACGTATGTGTCACGTAAATACTTACGTGTGGGCGTGCTAATTTTACGTGAGTCCAAAATACGTCTGAAATACGCTAAGTAGGCGGGGGTTTGTATTTAAAGTGTATAGTATGGGCATGCTTAGCTGCGTAAATACGTGTTGCCCATACGTATGTTAGCGGATCACTGCGGTTACGTTGTCAAAAGTTAAGGTAGGGTTTGAAAAGCGTATCTTGACAAAATACGTACATTCAAGGGGTGTGCCAAGGGGAGTGTATAGAAGGTATGCACGCGTAAATACACTACGCGAGTAAACGTACGGCAAACGTAGTTCTGGATCTACCCCATTGTCAGTTCTAATTCCATATATGAGAGTGGACCTATGGGTGTAGAGGTATTCATTAATATAACTGTATTACCATGTAAACGATAGAAGATTGTATACTATGTTAAAGATCCACCCTATGGTTAACACATAAAAAGGAGAGGCCCGAGATGATTCATCCACCCCCTGATGAAGTCATTCCACGTCAAAACGCAGTTGGACGGAGTAATCTGATGATCCTCTGTGTTACACGTGTAAGGCAGCGTTCACCATCGGCTGCATTCCCGGGACGCTGGAGTCCGGTAAACGGAGCACGCTGTCTTACTGCTATATGATTTTATATGCACTACTACAAGAGAATTATCCGGTACGCTACATTGTTTGTGCCTGTAACCTCTAATAAAGACTTACTTCACCATAAGGTACCCCCTCTTTCCATATGTAAGGCAGACCATCGGCTGCATTCCCGGGACGCTGGAGTCCGGTAAACGGAGCACGCTGTCTTACTGCTATATGATTTTATATGCACTACTACAAGAGAATTATCCGGTACGCTACATTGTTTGTGCCTGTAACCTCTCCTCTAA
>WWET01001449.1:221745-234838 GCA_011038615.1 Limnodynastes dumerilii
GGGGAGTCAAGTTAATTGTATTCTTTGCATGCAGGGATATATCTTTGAATTGCTTACTGCACACAGATACTGACCAGCTTTACTATCACACTGTTATTTAGACTTGGGATAGGAAATATCACCTCTCACCACTTATACTGTTTGCAGCAGATGAAATATGACTCCCCTGAAATCAACATGGTGTAGCCCAGGTGTAACTAAGTTCATGCACTTAACAAGGTCTGGATCCAGCCCAATGATTTCACTTAATTGATTAAACAGAGATTCAAAGGCATGCTAATTAGACAATTAACTTAAGAAAAACTGCAACTTCTGCGTTTTTTAATGTTTGTATGAATCGCTACTAGGATTAAGTTCCGAAATCAACGCACGATTCATGGAGCCTATACCGGATCGTTTTTCTTCATAGGACAACAGGTCTCTTCCGACACTACTATCTGCACTGCCTGGGCTTGATAGTGTTAGTCAGGAGATATCTAACTGTTCCATCCTCCCATGGGAGGGAGACCCGGTATTAGAGGGACTTTTACTATTTGTTTCATGTATCTATTTATTATTGTTTTAAGTTTTTAATAGTAAAGTTTATTTGTTTATTGATTATTTAAGATTGCTTAATTTTTTTCTAGTTTTCAGAGAATTTAAAGTGAGGAATTTGTCTATCCAACTGGGTTTGTTCAGCTTTTGTGAAAGGGGTTCCCACCCTATACCCTGTCTGTAATCTATTTGCCACTCTTACATATAATTTAAATGCATGTTTTTAAATAGATGTTAATTCACAAGTATATTCTTGGTCAGTGGAACTCTTTTAGCGCTTTTAGTGGTTGAACTATTTTTTCATATCTATTGGCCAGATCCAGACCTGCTCCCGACAGGACACGCAAGGTGCGTAAGTGGCCTAATTTGACTGGAGGGCGCATGTGCCCACCAGATGTTACACTAGGCTTACAATAGAAACCCTAGCATAGCAACCTTTGTACGAAACAGAGTTCCATATGATCCTATTTGCATACAAATGGGGGCAGCATGCACAATGTACAGTGTGGGAGGGACCGCTAATCTGCATGATTGCTTTAAGGTAGACTTAAGGTAAGCTGCCATAAAGACCGCACGAGAGAGGGAAGTGACAGGGGGCGTGTATCCCTTCTCTCTCTCGGACAGACAGACCCCTACAATTACGGAAAGTGTGCGGGGGTCTGAATCAGGTCCTATTTTAATGGAGCATAATTCATATTTTATATCACTTTACACCAGCTATCGCTTATCTACTTTGATCTGCATTACGGCGGTGGATGCAATATTTGTTGATTCTTTAGGTTATAGGTATATAACCTAAAAATAGATATAGGTTAAAGTGTATGCATGTTTACACTACTGGAATAACATTTTGTTTGTATGCCAAGTACTATAGTAATAACCATTTTGGGTGTGAATTGCAATCTAGAAGGGTTCAATAAGAAGGAACAAATTCCCGAGGAGAAGCCAGGGGGGCATACCTGGATTGTGTCTCCTCTCTGTGTGACTGTTATGATTCTAAAATTAAATGAAGAAAAATGTAAACAGTAATTTATGTGACATTTGTAAGATTGTAGGCAAATTAATTAAGGTGAAATTTACTAACTTTACTTTAAAGAACATAAAACACTTGACATTAAAAAATATTAACATGTCTTTATGTGAAATATTGGGGTGTATTCCACCTCACACTGATAATGTCTCCATCTGACTGTCTTCTGTATTATCTGCTGATAGCTAGTCTCTGACATCTCCTGTCAGGGACTGAAACCTGATAGGATTGAGTAGCCCAAAATATCCCCACCATCAAGGGCTCCAGTGAAGACCAGGCTCCTAGTTAGACCCCACACCCTGATTTTAACACAAGAGGATATAATTTAATTTTCAGAGAAGCATCTTCACTTTGTTGTTGCATATCCTGTTGTCCTGTTGATCTGCTGCAGTTGTGCTTTTCACTTCAAACAATAGCTCTGGGTCACACGGCATCATTACATTGCATGCAGTGCTCTACTTGGAATAAAGTAACGTGGGAGTTTGGGAATATTGTGCTGTATCATATGTGGAACATAGTGGTCTGCTTGGACCAGGGGCAAATGCAGGGTTTTTCTTAAAGGGGGTGGTTTAAAATGCTTTTAATACATGTGGTGGATATTAAGGGTCTGGGCATGGCAAACTACATACAGCACATGTGGGGAGATTAGGGGGTCTGGGAATTGCACATAAAGGGACAGATTAACCTGCAGAGTTCATCTTAGGGCCCCCGCACTGAAAGGGACCCCACAAAAATTGAGCTTGCAAACAGGTTTTCCAGGCTACCACTGTATATTTTTAATTGGCCACTGGAAGTGATGGTAGTCTGCAGCGACTGACATCCTCCCTCCCAGTGGCATGTGTGCCAGACTGAGTTGGTATTTCAGACATGCAGGCACATCGGTATTTCCTGATGAGCCTGCATAACTAAAATACAGACTTTCAGTTCTATAGACACAGCAGCATTGTGGCTTAGTTCTCCCTCACAGACAATGATCATAGTCAGAGAGTGAAACAGTGAGAAGAGCAGCTGACAATAGAAGGGGGGAGAGGCATAAACACAGAAATAGAACACAAGTGAAGAAGCAGATAAAATATTGTACCAAAATATTGCCAAAATGTAAACACATATGATCACTTTGCACAGTAGTCCTAAATTCAGACCAAAATTGCACATATGATGCTTGGAACTAAATGTGTGTAATACTATCTCGGACAGTATATAAAATGACAATGGGCCGGATCCAGAACTACGTCCATCTTCCATAGACGGCCGTAATTCAAGAACTATAGCTACTGCGCATGCGTAGTAGCTATTGTACGTAATCTGCGTATTGTTTTGATACATAGATTGCGTATATGCAGTCTAAAAGACCGCATATACGCAATCTACGTATCGAAACGATACGCATATTACGTACAATAGCTACTACGCATGCGCAGTAGCTATTGTTCATTGAATTACGGCCGTCTATGGAAGACAGACGTAGTTCTGGATCTACCCCAATGTAGCAAAGCATAACACTGTGGACCATGTTCACAGTTAAGAAGAAGGTAAGGATGAACAGAATTGCAATTATACGCATGGCTACTCCCTTAACACTCCCCCGTTTTTATTGTTTATAATAGACTTAAGAAGACCAAAGGCAGTCTTATCTTCCTGTGCGTATGTTTGTTCTTAAGTTGCTAAAGTACGCATGTAGGGCCGGATCCAGACATGGGAATGACTGCCCACTTACACACTAAGTGGGATGCCTTTCAGATGTTACGCTAGTTTCAACTAACGTAACAACCATCTTACAGAACTTTCCGTACGATGACTTTTAAGATAAAAGGGGCAGTGCTTCCACTCTCCTGCTAAGGTTGGCGGGCATCACCACACACTTACTAGTGGATCAACGGTCAGATGGACCACTGATTCACAAGTGTGACTTAAAGCTGCCTTATGGCAGCATAAGTCACACTTGTTATGCACAAGAGAGGGAAATGAGAGGGAGGGTTCACTCCCCTCTCTTGTGTGGATGGACAGACCCCCGCACGTACGAAACATGGACAGGGGTCTGGACCCGGTCTGTGCTTAGGAAACTGTGCCCTGTCTGCCCCATTTAAATGCCTCCCCCCACCCAGTTTTCTCAATTTCCTTCTTAACTTGGCTTGGCATGCCCCTTCTTACTTATCTCACTAAGAGAGTAATTGAGAATCGCTTTTAATGGATCTTCTTTCCTAAATTCTATGTAGATTGCGTATATAAGGGCACTACGCATGTGCTGTTTATCTGTTCTTAAAAATATGCACGGAAATAGCAGCAGGTTCTTAACTGTAAATCTGGTCCCGTATGTGGATCGGATGTGGATTTTCACGTTGTTGACTATAGTTGGTTGGTACCGTATTTTGTCTAGTATCCCGCTTTAACACTATGTATGGCAGAATACAGTGTTATCCAACCTAAGAATTGTTATATATACATTGCTTATATTCATCCATGTGTAGTGATGTCACACCCAATTGTACAGACCTCTGATTGTACATAACCCAATTGTATATAAGATCTGGCTCACGCAGTGCACTTCACAGCTCGACTTATGCAGGTTGCATGCATAAAACGGCTGTCGTTATTAAGGCCCAATGTAAGTAACTGCATTTATGAGTTAAGTTAATGCTTCAGAAAACTAAACTGAAATTGCATGATAAGTATTTTGACATACAGTAACTCTTATGGACATGTCTTTTGTTTGTACATGAAAGAAGCATTTATGGGACGCCAAAAATACAATTCTAATAGGTGTAATGTGTTGTACATCTACAGTAGATTACATACAACTGACAATTGCTAGTTTGTGTTGCACATTTTCTCATTTGCACAATGTGATAAACTGAAAAATACTGCAAAAAAATACACTCCATTACACCTGGATGTGTGAAAATTAGATTGATGCTTCTCACAGAAATAAATGTGTTGCTTAATATTTTTATTTTATTTGTAACATGTAAAGTGAAATAAACAAGTACAAAAATGTGGTTAAAGTCCTTAAATAGAAGAAACATGGTATGAATAAAGAAAGAGGTCTTAAAAATTTCAGTGACTTATGGTACTTTTTTCATTCTAGGTGTAAGATTTGATTAGTAGCAACTGTCAAGTGCGAATGTGCCATTATCTACAGAACCAAACAGTGGCTAAATATAATGCAGCTTATTAACACATGTGGAGGAGAAACTGTGATAGCATAAATGAGGTTGCTTTTAACTATATGTTAATAGTTTGATTATGTTTAGAATCAATTTTATACAGAAAGTTTTACCCAGCATTCATATCTTGGGTTTGTGATAAATATTTCACTAAACATTTTCAACATTTAATCAATAAGAAACAAAGAATGCTTACAAGCCATCTGCTAGTCCATTCAGCAAACTCCCCTTGTGCAGTAGTAGTAGATGCTAAAGCTATAGCCAGCTCCTCCCCCCATCCCCTCTCTCTATTTCTCTCTCTCCTGTGTAAGCAGCCCAGGATTTCTGCTTCAGCTCACTCCTGTCCTCAGTACCAGCTCTGACAGCCACAGTCCCATACTCCATACCTCCAGGCTTTTTACTATAAAGGGAGAACACAATTCACGCAGAGCTCTGCTAAAGATATTCTTGTCTGGAAGAGGACAGACACAACATCAGAAGAAAACGAGATCTCGTGCCTGCATGGTCTTTACATATCTAGCAATTTAAATACCAGTAAATGTAAAAGGAGCTTTTCAAATAGAAAAATACAATGAAATTTCCCTTTAATAAACAGTAAGTTATATAGTACGCAGAGAATGATTCCTCCATGCAGCACCATGGGAGACAGTATGGAAAAGGAGGATGAACTTGGAAATAAAGAACAGCCTCACTCACCAGCTTCAACCAGTAGCCAAGAATCAAAGGTATTTCAATTTGTCTTTGCAAATGAAAGTGGCAATATTACAAGTTTGTTGCATATTGACTCTTCCAGCAGCATTCCTTATGTCACTGGTGTGCCATCAACAAATCCTACCACAATGCCAGGTGACGAGATGGCTAATCCTATGATTATCATTTTTTTTTAAATAACATCTGAAGAGATATAATGTCACATTCACTTAACCGCTTATTATTCTTATAGTGTTATTGCACTCATTGTCTGCAATGCAAGCTGGTAGTCCACTTGCACATATTTCTACTGTGACTATTTATTAAAAAATAGTATAGTTTACAACATGATTATTATAAATAGACTCAGCCATTGTATTAAAAATGTGTGCTTAATGTTCTTGGAAAGCATTCCTTACCTATTTTGGAGATACAATCCAGATCTTCAGGTTATCCTATCAGCCTGGATAGAGCTTTGAAATGTTAATATGTGTGCACAATGTAAGGTAATTTGTTGTCATGTTATGTACTGTCTGCAAAGGTTGTCTGCAACTTAGGACAGTTTCTTTGAACTGTGATGTAGTGTGGTTATTAAAGAAGCCTGAATCTGCATTATAGTCCTGATGTTTTGCGATAACTCATGATTTTCCCAATCCACCATCTGTCATCTGTATGTAGCCCAAACATTGAGCTGACATAGTAGAGTTTCTCTGCACTAATGGGTCAGTGGAAATATTCTGGAACAAAATACAAAAATCCAACAATTTTGTAAACAAAGCTCACTGATTTTAATGATTTCAAATAACGATGTTCAGGGAGATCAATATGATAGGGGTCTATGCATACATCCTAAACTATACATTCTAAAGGATAAAAAAAAGTACAATTAATCAATTAATTAATTGATTAATTAATGAAATGCAATTACTTTTCCCTTGTACATTTGACAAAACTGTACAGTGACACATTTGCCAACTGTTTATAGTTTCTGTACAAGGTGCTAATGTGTGCACTAGCTTTTTATTAGGCACCTAGGACCAGATCCAGCACAACGCTTAGGAGCGAATTTACACGTGGCGGAGACGTAAAATCGCCTTTTATTAAGTACTGTACAACACTGTACTGTGCACCATAGAAAATACGCTCCGTAACGTAGCGTAATTGTGAACGTATGGGCCATTCACGTATGTGTCACGTAAATACTTACGTGTGGGCGTGCCAATTTTACGTGAGTCCAAAATACGTCTGAAATACGTTAAGTAGGCGGGGGATTGTATTTAAAGTGTACAGTATGGGCGTGCTTAGCTGCGTAAATTCGTGTTGCCCATACATATGTGTGTGTATCACTGCGGTTACGTTGCCAAAATTTAAGGTAGGGTTTGGAAAGCGTATTTTGACAAAATACGTACGTTCAAGGGGTGTTACTAGGGGAGTGTATAGAATTTCCGCACAAGAAAATACGCTACGCGAATAAACGTACGGCAAATGTAGTTCTGGATCTACCCCCTAATATGTAGTACAGTGTTGGCAGATCTAGGTTTGCATTAATCCTTATTCTTTTATTTTATATATTTTATTACTGAGGTTATAGCATTCACTTTTTATTCATCATGAAATTATTATAGTTTTGCATATTCACAGGACAAGGAAAAGCACATATTAAAAACACAATACAAAAAAAAGTCTTCTAGTACTAGTAAATATTAAAGTATGATGAAAAGGGGCAAGTAAAATAACTTATTTATTAATTTAGAGAAATAATAAGATAAGCACTTAATCCAGAGTTTTAGTGCAACAGTAATGCATGTAAAACAGTTAAACTGTGTGCCCTTCACTTAGAGTTCTATGAGTAGGAACACTGGGTAGGTAGGACAGAAAATGAGTACACCATTGAAACATGCAAGTGGATATGTGTAGCAAAATAGGCTTAGTGAATAAATGAATATGCGTGTATAAGCTAAATGTATTTTGCATGCATATAATTGCAGTTTTTTTGCATGTAGAAAACAAACACTGAACAGCTCTGTCTTAATATTTTAGTTTAAAGTGGAAATATCTTCTCTTTCAGGTCTGGCAACATAAATCTTGGGGCCCAGTACAATTATGTATTTGGGGGCCCCCATCACTCCTCAATAGTGTATTGCAGGGGTCCCTCTAAACCTTGTGAACCATCACAGCTGTCCACCATGTGCCCCTCTGTCGCCAGGCCTGCTTTCTTAAAACGGACCCTAATTTCCGTTAATTTGTGATCAGTTCCACGATTGTCAGATGTGTAGGGATCAGTATTTGCAGGGCTGCAATATCCATGCATTACCACTCCCCTTGCACCAATAAACTTACAGTAGCCTTACCCTACCGTAAGTTTTCTGATTTGTGCAAGCGTAAAGTGGCAAAGATTCACAAATGCATTGTTATGCCTATCCTAAACAGACTCACACCCACTTGCAAGACCAACCCCACCATCCTGATTAAGGACCGGATCCAGATTTAATATCGTCAGGGATTTACGCACGCAAGGTGTGTAAATCACCTGACTGAACTGGAGGGCGCATGCGCCCTCCAGATGTTACGCTAGGATTACTATAGTAATCCTAGCGTTTAAAGAATCGGACGGAACTTTGTTCCGTCCAAGCCCATTTGCGTTCAAATGGGCTGTGCTTCCCTTCCGCCCGCTAAAGCGGGCGGGGGAAAGCATGTAAAGTGTACAGTGTGGGAGGGGGCTCCCACACTGCAGCGGATCAGCGGTCGTACGGACTGCTGATCCACACGTCGCATTTAAGGCAGGCTTATGGCAACGTAAGCTGCCATAAAGCCCGCACGACAGAGGGGAGTGACAGGGGGTGTGCACTCCCCTCTGTCTCGCGTACTTTCAGGCCCCCGCGCGCACGGAAAGCACGCAGGGGTCTGGATCCGGTCCTAAGTTGTCAAAAGGGTCAGTGGCCCACATTCAGACCTCCACACGCTTTACGTGCATGAAGAGGTTCATAGGTACTCTCTTTCTCCACCTACTCTCTCTCTCATATCCACCATTCTAATTTAACATCCCTACAAGCCTCTCTCATCTCTTTCTCCACCTACTCTCTCTTATATCCACCATTCTTATTTAACATCCTTACAAGCCTCTTTCATCTCTTTCTCCACCTACACTCTCTCATATCCATCATTCTAATTTAACATCCTTACAAGCCTACTACAACAACCAAACCTCTTCTCATCCAGTAAGGACTTGAGACTGTGTACCAGGAACTTTCCATTGGAACCCCCTCACTAGGATATTACCCAGGATCCCCCCTCCCCCCCGAACTTACCCACCTCACCTGTGCTCCCCCCACTTACATGGGCACCTGCCTCACCTCACCCTACCTACCCAGATAACCCGTTAACATATATACATACATACTGTCCACTACCAACAACTCAAAGCATAAATTAGAGTAGCGCTGAATTCCGCTGTCACCCACTTCCTGGAGGTTCGTAGGTACTTAAATGTCCAGATTTCTACCTTAAGTTTTTACGACTGTACGGCCTCACGGGACTTCCCACCCCCGACTCCACATGGCTATCCCCACCTGTATGGCAGGTGTACGACCATCATAAATGAGAAGTCTGCCCCTTATGTGTACTTACTGATGTATGTTTGTAAGTACACACGCAGAACATTTGGTGCGTGCATGTGCAGATGTTTAGAGATAGGGGACTTACGCAAATGACTTGCATAAGTCCCCTGTCGTACTTAACTTAGGATCTGGGCCGGGTGTGGTTCCCTGTAGCGAACGGCCGTATTTTGAAAAGGCCATTAGCTCCCAGCCAGTTCCGAACTGGCTGGGATATCGATTGCCTATGCTAATAGCAATCGATCACCGGAGCACCGAAAATGGTGCTCCGATAGCTGTTTCCCCCAATCCGCTCTGCAGCCTAAACCTAACTCCCCCTCCCCCTCAGCCTAATCCTAAATCCCCCCCTTCCCCCCGCAGTCTAACCCTAAATCCCCGGCGGCGAAAATTCCCGAAAATGAATGGGTGAGTATGCAAATCACATACGCACTTATTCATAAAAAAAAATTCTGAACAGGCTCTGCAAAGACTCACATAGCGAATTAGGGACAGCCGAAAGGTGCTTTTTGGCTGTCCTTAATTCGCTATGTGAGTCTTTGCAGCGGGGACTCGCACCGATCTGGGACAATAATCCTAAATCTCGAAAGGGCAGAAAGGTTCCTGATTGGAATGCATAAATATGTGTGCATACACAGAACATGAAAGCAAACAAAATGTGATTTAAATACATGGAAGGTAGGAGGGGAAATAGGTTAGGTTCCGGCTTTTGAGCACATTTTATGGTTGACCCCTTCCTTGTACTGCAAAAATTTTACCAAGGCACAATCATGTTCCTCTTGAAGCTTTTATACCTAATTATAAATAATCCTTAATATATCCATCAGATGTCCTGGCACATTTTAGCCTAGATGACCAGACCAGCCTTTTCAGTCTCTTTAAAGAAAAATAATGAGAATAACTCACTAATCCAGCCAAGGCAGCATAAAACTGAACTGGACTGAGAGGTATAAGCACCTTTGTCCCTCATCATAGTCAAAATATTGCTATTAACTACACTGTTACACAAGCAAATTGGAAGGGTTCAGGTGTAGATGAAGAGGAGTTAAACTAAGCTTAACTATCATTACTTAAATTTTATATATTTATTATCTTATTTTTCATACCTTGTTCTTTAGAAGCTAGTAGCTTTACAAAGGCAAGAAGCTTTAAACCACTAGCTGGGATTTGCATTTTAATATATTTTTTTTATTTTTTATTTTATATAATTTTGTCTCTGGCAGGAATCGGTGAAAGTACAATAGTATACCACTATCAACTATCTCAAACCCTTTAAAAGATTGAGTAACAGCAAAATATAATTTCCTCCTCTGATATGACTAAACTGTTTCATATATTGTCATGCAAATTACATCTCTGCGAATCCTGAATATAATTTATGGACAAGTTTCTGTTTTGTCTTTAAAATTACATTACATTAAGATGGAGGTGATTTAGATACTTGTCACTGTGTTTGGAATTCATGAAATGCAGTGTTCCTTGTCTATTAATTGTAATAATAAGTAATAAGAAAAAATAAATAATTAAATAGTTCAACTTATGGATGACTACTGATTAATTTTATTTGTCATGCAATTTTCTTGTAATTTCAACTTATAGAAGATATTATTAACTGAAGATCATTCATGTTTTTGGTGTTTCGTTAATATTGTCATAACTTTTGATAATACTTCTTTGGGTACAGATGCATTGCACAGTTTATTGATTCATAAAGGAAATCTTAAGTCTGGTTTGCATTATTTTGCATTGCACTTGAACAAAAAACAATGGTGTTGTGTGCTGATACAGAGTTTTAACGCAGCAGATGCATGGATTTTCTGTTAAAATATGTGTGTCCTTTCCATAGCTCCAAAATTAGAAACTCTGGATAGGTTGTACTGAAAATGAACTGCTTTTAAAACATGCAAATGGACAGATAGGCTGAGTGGTGTAAAGCATCATCATATGCAAGTTTGCATGTCTCATAGAGCCTGGTTAGCGTAAGTATTATTGCAGTGCTTTTGTTTCTTATTAACTAGAATCCAAAGTGTCTTTTTTGGTTTATTTTTAATTAATAAAAAATTTGTTTTTTCTGTAGTTTATATTTTTAGTAAATAATTAAATTTTCAGATGTCAGGTCATAGGTTCATTACATAATAGAATGTTAAAATTGCCATTTAAAATAGAACTAAAATAAACAACAAATAAATAAATAAGTAAGTAAGTAAAATAACCATTGCCTGTTTGATGGAGGTGCATTTGTTCCCTTTTCATCACCGTTCACTGATTAAGCTCACACTGTGTTGTCAATAAGTATACCTCTCTAAAGTGAACATTGGGCCCCGAGGACCTCTGTGTTTGTGCTTTTTGAGAAAGCAATTAGGATGCAAATAAGGTGTATTCATTTAACTTTTGATTTAATGACAGATGAAAATGAGATAAGAATTCTAAGGGTTGGATAAATATTTGTGTGCTGAGATATTCTGTAATAATAATCTATCAAACTAGTTCAGTGATGAAAGCCCTTCATGTATGAATCATCATTATAACAATCTCTTAACAACAATATATATATTTGAATAATATGTACATAAAAATGGACTCTTTGGGCCGTATTCACAGAACCGTATGTACTACACGCGTACGTGCGTATTTATCTAACCGTGCCCTTAAATGCCCATTTAAATGCCTCTCCCCACCCTCTTTTATGTAACTTCTACTGTCAGAATTAATATCACGCCCCTCCGTACGTGTGTCCCTAGGTGCGATTCACGAGTCCGTGCCTAAAGTACTTACCTTCGTAAGTACTGCGTGGAGTTCATCACAATATCGTTACTATTTGCTCTTTTTTCCAGAGGTAACCTCAACTGAGTGGGCCTAGTTTAACAAATCCTCTGTGCAATTGTAAAGTATTGTCTTTCTTTTGTATTTATATTTTAATACTTTAGTGTTTTTGGTTTCTGTGCATTAGGTGAAGCTTGTAGCATAATATATTTATTGTTGCTGTTTGGTGTCATTTTTCTGGGTAAGGTTTAAAAGGTAGTTTTTTGTTTTTTTATTCTTGTAGTTAATTAGCCAGCTGTGGTAATTGCTTGGGCTGTGTTAATTGATTAGGTCATTGGGTGTTATATTAAGGTGGTTTAGTTTGAACCTGCCAAGGTCTAACCTGCCTGAATTGCATAGCCTGGATTTCTAAGCATTGGTTTTCAAAGCATATTGGAGTTTGAACTAGAGTTCGAACTGGATTTGGCCAGGATTTGGGCCCTTTTAAAACTAGTTGTGTGATTTATTGGTAAAGCAAAGTTTGCTGATTTATTTATTACATAAAAAAACCCTAGGATGTCTGCTCTTGTGCATTGCAGTGGGTGTGATATGCTTTTGTTTTGCGGGAGACAATTTGGAAACTCAGGTGTTGTCCAATCCGTCAGAGGATGTCTTTTTTACTTGATGAGATAGCTAGGATGCAAGGTGAGATAGGCAGGATGTCTGCATCTTTGATGCCACCATTGCCTCAGAGAGTTCCCAGGAAACGTACTGGGTGGACTATGGTGAGGAATGCATGAAGGAAGGTGAGATAGCTACAAGGTGAGATAGGCAGGATGTCTGCATCTTTGATGCCACCATTGCCTCAGAGAGTTCCCAGGAAACGTACTGGGTGGACTGGACTGAGGAATGCATGCAGGAAGGTTCCAGTTGTGCAAGGACACATTGCACAGCCTCTGCCCTTGCATAACTCCTATGCAGCACTTGGAGGCCTGGAGAGCACTTCAACAGGTAATGTAGCGCATGAGGTGTTGAGGGAACCAGATGGTAAGAAAAAGGAATCCCTGAGAGGGACTGCATTTCTTGTGGGGGATTCTATTGTTAGGGGTATCCAGCCGGGAACAGGACCCGAAAATAGGAATAAGGTGAAGTGCTTGCCTGGAGCGACAGTTCCACGTGATAAAAAGCGCATTTTNAAGGTAGAATGCATTCATGATTTTAATCTGTGGCTTAGGAAGTGGTGTCATGAGGAAGGATTTGCGCTCATAGAACATAGCCATTCCACCTGGCAAAATAGAAACTTGTATAAAAAGGATAGGATG
>WWET01001449.1:241918-252830 GCA_011038615.1 Limnodynastes dumerilii
GGGGGGAGGGAGGGTAATGAGGCTGGGAGGGCAGCGTTATCGTAACAACGCCGCCGTCCCAGCGTAGTTACCCTCACTTACGCCGGCTGAAGTTAAGGTAGCCTTCAGCTGGTGTAAGTGAGGGTAAGTATTCTTGGGGCAGGGGGAGTGTCAGGGAGAGTCCATGATGTAACGCTGAGCGTTAGTACGCTCAGCGCTACATCGTAGCCCTGGATCAGGCCCAAAATTACAGTACTATAAAAGTCATATACTTTATCTTTTTGTACAATTAAGGTTTTAGAACCAACAAAGATATATACTGGTCTACAGTCGTATTGACAATCATCATATCTATGTTTCTTGGAAGCTGGAGCTTATATTGGTTGGGCATTCCACAGCTAAAAGGCTCAACCAAGCTGAACAACTTTATTACCTTTATTTCAACAGGCTCATGTTAGTCCTCCTTTCTTTGCCTGACACTTTAACATCTATAGTGTAGCATATAAGACCTTGGCCTAGATTAAGTAAAGTAAATTTTGTTGAAATCGACAGTGTTTGCTTGTTATCACAGTTGATCAGTCACCAAAGTATCCACACTCCAACAAAGACCACTAATGCCAAACAGGAAGCCACTTATGTTTTATAAATACTGGGAGATGAACTCTCGCAATATTTTAGTGAACTCCAGCGATTTTGTAACAAATTTAGTCGATTTTGGAAATCTAAAGTATAACATGTAAAAGATAGAAATCGCTGGCAATTTAAAGGAGTTTAGCAACACACATTGCAGTAGTTTGAAAATCGCTCAGCAAACATGCCCCTTAGTAAATTCAGGGGAAAAATGAAAAAAATCTCTGGACAACCACAGTGATGTATGGCGATTTACTCCGTCAATTTAATTCCCACTTTAGTAAATCTAGGCCCTTGTCTTAGTTTGAAGGATTTTCAGTAGATGCATTCATGTTTACAATATATTCATTAATCAGCTGTTTTCATTTGTTGTATTTTTTATTTTTATTATAGATATTTTATCGTATGATTTATTGTCTATTGTGCCATTAAAAATATTTCTATCTACTCCTAGTGCTTCCTTTTCAGTATTAGATGTAATATTAAATAACCAATATCAGAAGAGAGTCAAAACTAAATTCACATATACACATATACATACTCACTTTGAATATAGACACAAAAACACCCAGATACACAATGGATTCAGAAGAAAGAACAGACACTATATTAAATGTATTAAATGTATAGAAAAAGCAAGAAACCATATTAAATGCAGTTAAAACTGTCATGACCGTGACCTCACCTGAGACTGTGTGACTTATGTGAGACAAGAATTTAATCATAAACAACCACCTGATCTGTTTTACAATGACTAATTTTCCCTGTTGCCTCAAAAAGCACTTAAAACCCAGATATCTTCCACAACCAAGTATTATGGCATATATTAACTGGCATCAGAGGTCTTTGGTTCCTCCTTTCCACAAATCTAACACAATGTACTTTTATCAAAATGATCAGAAACTTAATACGATCACCTTTTTTTTTTAACACTATGTAGCGTTTAAACCAGGCCGATCTGATATGTGAATTAGCAAGAACACAGAGATATGACCTTATTAATGGATATTTAATATGAAAAGAAATCACAAAGCTTATATACATAATTTATAGCAAAATGTCAAACAGGATCCAAACAGTTTCTTATCAAATAAAAGGGTGAAAATGCAGAAATAAGTCACTTATGTAAAGGATACTTTCTGTGCTGGGACTTCAAGAATATGGCACATTTTTCACCTTTCAGAGATACCAAGAAATTAACAATTCTATATTCTCATGCCACACATTTTACACCCCTGACCCATCAGTGATGGGTCTTCAATGTTCAAAAAATATATATAAATAAGGGAATCATAACTGTGCTCCTTTGTGTACAAGGAAATGTATAAAGCCCTTCTTCTAGATGATGGAAAACTTAACTCATATTCACTGTGGTACAAACATATAGAAGAATCGATTAAATAAATACATTCAAACTATAAATCATGCATTCCTTAAAAGATGCAAAAAAATCTTTAAATAACTCAGGGCCTGATTCAGACTTAAGAAGGAGCTTGAAATTAAGAGAGGAAAAACCATGTTGATTTCAGGGGGAGTTAAGTTATTTGTATTCTTTGCATGCAGGGATATAGCTTTGAATTGCTTGCACAGATACTGACCAGCTTTACTATTACACTTTTATTTAGACTTGGGCTGGGAAACACTACCTTTCAACTATTTCTAATGAAATATGAAATATGACTCCCCTGCAAACAAATTGAAATGTATCTAGAAAAGAACCAACTGGATACTAATTTAACATAAGAGACAAGTCCTCCTATTTACAAAATACCATATATTGTTTTCATTCATCAAAGTTTAGGAAGGCATCTCCTTATATATCAATATTCCTTCAAATTGTTGCTTTGTAGCAGCGTTTCATTCCACACATATATGAAAAAGATAAACAATGCAATTTCCTCATGTGATAATGGTTTCCAATAAGTGAGAATCAATCAAAGCAAACCTACTCACATTTAATTTCTCTCGGGTTGTAAGCAATACACATAAGTCCCAATCTTCCTGAGTTCCGTCTGTAGTCTCCAGATTGGTGTCTTCACACTCTTAAAGTGTTCCATGTTCCCAATCAGTTGATCCTCATAAAAACATAAGATATATACTTCCTTTGTGAAGAAGGTTTTGACAAGATTACTAAAATATAGACGATACCTTGCTCATATACTCGCCCCTTGGGCTTTGTGCATATCAAATACTGACAGTCCATTGGAATGGACAGATTATGATGCCCTTTTTCTTCCACAAAATATTTATTCCATTCTCACAATTTCACAGTAAAGATTCAATATAAAAACAATAATAAATAAAAATAGCTTCTTTGCAGGACTATTAGTGTCAGGGTTATACCGCCTGGAGACCACACACCGTGGACAGAAGTAAACTTTGGCCCAGAATACCATGCAGCAAGTATACCGAGAAACTCGTGTCTCCACTAGTACACTCTGAACATAGAGCTTCCATTTTACTGACGCGTTTCAACTGTCTTAGCTGTCTTTCTCAAGGTGAGTAAAAAAATTAATAAAAATAAATTAATAATTCTATATTTTCATGTCACACATTTTAAAGCTCTGTACCACTCCTCAGCCCTTTTCCCTTCGAAAGGTCTTTTCACATTTGTGAATTAATGAGGCTGATCTTATCACTTAATTCAAGAAGTCTGCTGTTTATGGATATTTGTAATATACAAACAAACATTTTCTTCCTGCTATAAGTAACTACAACAACTAATTTCTACAAGAACAGATTGCAGGCTAGGGCAATAAAGAACAGAACCCAGGTCAGCCAGGGCAATAAAGAGTCACTATATATTTCTACCATATTACTTTATACATAAGATATTGAAGCTTATCATAAGAAAAACATAGCAAAAAAGCAAGATCTGGACACACGCATATGCACTTTAGTGAGGGTGTGGGTCCCCGCAATGAAAATCTGATTTAAAAAAAATCTGATTTCTCCCAGCCAGTTGTGAACTGGCTGGTATATCGATTGCTATGCCTCGACCGAAAGCTCTGTTATACTAAATGGTAAGAAAAATTGCCCCTTCCCTAATTGTAACCCTAACCCTAACCCTCCTTTCCTGGCAGCCTGACCCTAACCCTCCCTACCCTGCAGCTTGACCCTAACCCTCCATCTACCGCAGCGTAACCGTAACCCTCCCTCCCCTGCAGCCTGATCCTAACCTTCCCTCCCCTGCACAGATAGTTTACTCACCTGTTCCTGGTCCAGTGAGCAGCAGTGAAGGGATATCGCAGATGGCGGAAGGACAATGGTAATTGAGAAAGTGAATGGGTAAAATATGCCGAATGGCATACTCACCCATTCACAAAAAAAAAGTCGAAAGCGGTAAGTATTCGAAAATGGGACATCTGAACAGTAACTTTCGGATGTCCCATTTTCGGCAATCAGAGTATCGTTCCGGAGAGTGTAACCACTTGTAGTAACAGCTATGTAGGATAAAAGTATCAACTGGCTCCACCTCAGCATTAGAAAATAAATAGAAACCATGTAACCTTTCTTCCTTCACAGCGCTGCTGCTGTATAATAAAAGATTTTTCAATCTCTTGTATGGTAAAAGAAAATGCTTTATTAATATGCATAAGAATTAGACTCCTAATATTAAAAAGCACAAACAATTTATGTTCATAATAATCAGTTCATGTATCGTCCATTATTGTAGCGGTGATGTAGAAGCAAAAGTTCAATAGAGACCTCACTAGTAGCAAGTAAGTAGTTTTTATGTAATAAAGAAGTGTTAAATGGACGGTTTTCCTGAAGAAAGTCCGTATTAGTTATTTTTATTTACAACAAATATTATTCTTTGTATTTTTTTATTCCGATTCCATTTTGTTCTGATGCATTTTAAAACAGAGCACCAATGCTCTACATAAGGACTAAAAAACTTTTGGGGAATTCAAACAGTACAAGAACACTGGGGAAAATAGGAACATGGAGAAAAGATTGGCTTCCTTGGAAATGGAGTGGATTTTTTTTATTAAAACCTCTACAACCAACAGGTCTAAATTTAGACTTTGAACTAAAATGGTTCCTTTAAACCACCTTCATCAACAGAATGCTGCTCCACTCCTATTATAACCTTGACACATGCATTTAAATTTGTATCATCTGCCACCCAAGCCCAGAAATGTGTAATGTGAATCCCACCTTGTGCATTTGCAGAAAATGTCATGATCAGCAAAAGCACCACTGATCACCACCACGTGAAACACCAGAACAAATACTGCATAAATATTTTTGTATTACCAGCACCAGAAAAACCTAGATCGGAACACAGACCTCCTATTTTCCTCCAGAACATAATCTCAATTGTTAAAAACTCCTTCACTCCATTCTGCAGTTATACATGTCAACCCACGGCATGTGGTTTATCTCTGATTCTTGTATCAATCAAAGAATGTTTTTTTCCGCAATTTTTAAATAAAAAAGACAAAGAATAACATCTATTGTAAATAAAAATAATAAAAATAACTAATACGGACTTTCTTATGAAAAACCGACCATTTATCGCTTCTTTATTACTTAAACGGACAATCACTTGTCAATCAAGGGTATTTAAATGCCCCACCGCAGAACAACCTCCAATCCTCGACAAAGGCTGGGGCATGGCCAAAACGCATAGGAAACAGCTGATCACGAGACCCACTTACTGCCAAGCCTTCTGTCTTCGTACCTGTTAAAAAGAAAAACAAATGTTGCCCGGCGTTGCTACGGCAATGCCCGATTGTGGATCGGGCGTCCGTAGCAGCGCCGTAGGGACGCTGGAGGGGACGTCCTCCAGCGTCCCTACGTTAAGGTTAGTGCAGGTGGGTGGGGAGAGGGAGGTAAATGGGTAGGAGGGGCGTCCGTAGCAACGCCGTAGGGACGCTGGAGGGGACGTCCTCCAGCGTCCCTACGTTAAGGTTAGTGCAGGTGGGCGGTGGGAGGTAGGTAAATGAGGGTAGGAGGGAAGCCTAAGCGGCCATACGCTCCTGTGCGAGCCTTCAGCCGGCGTAAGGAAGGGGACATACGCCCGCACAGGGGGAGTGTCATGGTAAGTAAACGCCGATACGCTGTGCTTTAGTAAGCACAGCGCATCGGCGTAGGTCTGGATCAGGCCCGATGTCTCTATTGAACTTTTGTATATGCACTTTGTTTTTTGTGAAATCAGTGTATATATGGCAAAGTGTGTATGTATATCTTGCTTTTGTTGGAGTTACATAGAAACATAGAAAGTGACAGCAGATAAGAGCCACATGGCCCATCAAGTCTGCCCAATTATTTATTTATAACTTTACTGACCCTAGACCCTATTTACCCTCAATTTAGTTTGAGATTAAAGAAATCCTTATATTTATCCCAAGCATGTTTAAACTGTTCTACTGTGTTAGCCTTAACCACCTGAGATGGGAGGCTATTCCACTTATCTATCACCCTTTCAGTGAAGTACTTTTTCCATACATTTTGTTTGAATATACCACCCTCCAGTTTATATTCATGGCCTCATGTTCTATTGCACCTCTTCCACTGAAAAATGTATTCATTGATTACTAAAGCAATGACAGGTACAGAAACAGAGCACAGGTGTAAATAACAAACAAGACCAAACAGATACAACAAAAGAGCAAACATAGACAAGAAGGAATAAACAAGCAAGTACAGGATCCAGAGAATACAGGGCCAACACAGACTGAAAAGACAATCAATAATCCAGCAACAAGTGCTGGATCATGCAAGGTATAAATAGCCAGGTTTCAGGTGTAATCCATGATGGATGATGACCAGACATCTGACACCTGACCCAGTGGCTGAGCACAGAGGCACCTTTGGTAGGATTCTAGATTGCAGTCCAGAACTGAGAACAAGGGTGGCATCCAATGGACAGAAGCCAACACTGCAAGAATCCTAACAGGCATACGTAGGGCATCTGTATATGTATGACAGATAATTACCCCAATGGTATGTCTTAAGACTCTACTGGCATGTAACATGTGTGGTCATAGATTGTCCCACAATGATATAGGAACCAAATGCAGAAGCAAAAGAACAGCTGAGTATAGATGAATGGTAATGTGCAATAGTGTGCAATGTCTGATACAGCTGGACCAGATGGCAGTTAGTGATATTTAGAGGGTTCCACACAGATACAATATATAATTACCTTTGTGGAGTCGGACGGGAGGCAGTTCTCCTTCTGTGTTCTCCGGCAATTCCTTTCATGTTCTCCGTCCCTCTGTATTATCTGTTCCTCTGGGCAGCTGGGGAGATAGGAGTTTTTCCTGGATGCACGGGCAATCGAATGAGTTGAGAGATCTCTGCAGTGTCTGGAAAGTCCTAAAGATCTCCACTGGTTCCTCAGTTGCCTCCTTCCCCACTGGTGCCTTTTCCACCGCGGTTAGGGCTTCTGTGTGCTGCGGCGGGCAATGGTGTGGGTTACCAGGGCCGCCGCCATCTGAATCCCGTAAAGTACTGCTACTCTGTGCACTCGAGCTAGCGGTTGTGGATACACTTGGACCGTCGGTGCTGTCTATGTAGAGAGCTCTCAATAGCGCCATCCAATGCGTTTCACCCAAACGTGGGCTTCCTCAGGGATAAAGTAAGGGCACCGCTCAGTGTCTCGGGAGAGAGTGAAGGCTGTGAAGTCAGGGTAGGAAGATAAAAGTTCTGTTAAGGGTGAATGTTTTATTTAATGATGATTGGCAGGTAGATCAGAGGGAAGGATGATACAATGTATATACCATTGAGGATAGCAAAGGCTTTGTCCTTATCGGTATGAGACAATCAAAAGGCACTAAGAATAGGTGTCCATAGCAATTATATGTCCATATACAATAGGAGACCCAAATTCCGGTGAGTAAATAGGTAATCCGGTGAAACAAATAAGTAAACAAATGCACAAATAGCACATAAAGGAGTAAAATTAGCTGATAAATTTGATGATATTACAATTGGGGCAGTAAAGGATTTGTATGGGAAAAGAATAAGAATAAGCGGAGTCTGTTCTAAAACTTTAAGGAGTATATTAAAGAAACAGAAACTAAACTAGATCTATATCTATATTGAGGCCCCTAGGGGTCAAGATCCCAAGGTTATAAATGTATTTTGTTTCCTCCTTTGCAATTTTCATCACATAGTTGCCACCTCTAACACTTTTTGTGACTCTTTTTATCCCTAGAAATCTTAATTGCGATGAATCACTGTTATGGTTTTGAAGGATATGTAGTGGTACACTATGTGTCTCTAACCCCTTCTTAATGTTTCTCAGATGCTCACCTATCCTGATTCTGAGGCTTCTGGTGGTGCGGACAATATATTGGAGTCCGCATAGGCACTCTAGGAGATATATAACTCCTTTTGTTTCACAACTTATATGTTCTTTTATTTGACATTCTTTCCCTGTTTGGTTGTATTTGTAGGTGGTTAATCTTTTGGTAGTTTGAGTACCTGAGGTGGTAGAGCATGGCAAGCACTTAGTGCAATGGAAGAATCCTTTTCTATCTTCCATTACCCAGTGGTCTAGGGTAGAGGTGGCAGGTGCACTTGATGCAAGGGTGCTCGGTGCAAGGATGTTTCTGAGGTTTTGTGATTTCTTATATGCAATGTTAGGTTTATTTAGAAGGATCTGTTTCAGTTTGGGATCTTTGAGGAGGATATTCCAGTGTTTTTTTGGATCCATTCTAATTGATTATGGTTACTCATTTTTATGTGTAGGGATATTTTCACTCTTAGGTTGTAGGAGCAACGGCTCCACAAAGGTAATTACGTACTGTATCCGTGTGGAATCCCTCTAAATATTACTAACTGCCATCATGCCCAGATGTATCGGACCGGATTGTGAGACATATACAAACTGGGAAATATTGAGCATTACCATTAATCTACTGTATACTCGGCTGTTCTTTTGCTTCTGCATTTGGCTCCTATATCATTGTGGGACAATCTATGACCACACATGTTTCATACCAATAGAGTCTTAAGGTATTCATTGTGGTAATTATCTGTCATACATTTACAGATGCCCTACTTATGCTTATGTACATTGTGACATATAGCTTTGCTCCTTGTTTTTATATATTCAAATTGTGATAAAACTTGACAGACCAGAGAAGTGCCTTTGGTTATCTTTATACTCACTTAAGTTTCAATATATCTAAGACTAGGGGTAGCCCTGCTGATACCAGTCATGGCCGCATCTCTGTCTGGTGAACAGCGCAATCCTAGATCCAGAACCTTTACATAGGACATTTTAGTTGCTCTCCTTTGCACAGTCTCTAATGTTTTTATGTCTTTCTGCAGATATGGCTTCCAGAAATGAACACAATAATCTAGATGAGGTTGTACCAACAATCTATAAAGGGACATCACTACTGCTCTCTTTCTGCTACTAATTCCTCTCCCTATGCAACCAAGCATCTGTTTTGCCTTTTTCATTGCTTTGTTACATTGCTTAGCTATCTTTAGGTCACAAGAAATAATCCTTGATCCTAGATCCCTTTTCTCCTCAGTAGTTTATAATGTGGTGCCATTAATGATATATTGAGATTTGGGGTTTTTGTGCCCCAAGTGCATGATTTTGCATGTTTTGGTATTAAACTGCATTTGCCACATTCTTGACCTTTCGTCCAGTCTACCTAGATTATGTCTCATTTTTGTACCCCTCCTGGCGTGTATACCCTGTTACATATCTTTGTGTCATCTGCAAAAAAGCATATTTTCCCCTCGATGCCACAGGCAGTATCACCTATAAAGATATTAAATTACACTGGTCCAAGTACAGAACCCTGGTGTACTCCACTGGTTACCTTACCATCCCCATAAGGGATTCCATTTAATAAAACCCTCTGGTGTCTATCCTGTAACCAAGATTGTATCCATGCAACTAGCTTTAAGTCCATTCCCAAAGTTTCCAGCTTATTTAACAGTCTGTGATGTGGCAAAGTGTCAAAAGCCTAGATATCTAGATAAGCTATGTCTACAGCTCCCCCTTTATCTAATATTTTAGTGATCCAGTCAAAAAACTCAATACATTTGTTTGACAGGATCTTCCCAAAGTGAATCCATGCTGCTTGGGATCCTGTAAGTTACTGAATTTAAGATACTGTACAATTTGTTCCTTTAACAGTGTTTCCATCAATTTCTCTACCACTGATGTTAGACTCACTGGTCGGTAGTTTGATGCTTCTTCCCTATTTCCACTTTTATGCAGAGGGATGACATTTGCTATGTTCCAGTCCTCTGGAATTACCCCAGTTATCAGTGACTGGTTGAATAATTCAGTTAATGGTTTTGCCAGCACCCCTCTAAGCTCTTTTAGTATCCTCGGATGTATACCATCTGGTCCCATTGATTTGTCCTTTTAATACCTACTCCTCAGTGTATTCCCCTATTGTATTAATAGCGTTCCCATTTAAAAGCAGTCCCTTCCCCTCTCTTTCCTTTGTGAATATTAAACAGAAATACTTGTTAAGATGATCTGCCACAGCCCTTTTACCCTCAACAAGACTCTCACTTTCTAGCCTTACTATACCCTTTTTAGTTTTTCCCCTTTAATTTCCTAAATTTGTGCCATTGCTACCCTGATAACCCTTTTAGCCTCCTTCTGCTTTGCAAAATACTCATCCCTGTCATTATTATTTTGAGTTTGCTTATAATTCTGAAACGCCATCTTTTTTGCTTTCACTATAGTTGCTACCTCTTTTGTAAACCACCTTTCTTTTTCTGTGGTTTTTCCTAACCTTTCTTATACAAAGGTCTGTTGCTACTAACAATGCATTTTTTAAATTTACCCACTGCTCCTGTACTCCTTTCATGTGCCTCCACTCTGCCAAAGAATCACTTACACATTTCCCCATTTCCACAAAATCTGCCTTCCTAAATTCTAGCACCCTTGTCTTTGTGTAGTACGTTTCTCTCTCAGTCATTATACTAAACCATACTGCTTGATAATAACTGGATCCTAGGTTCTCACCCACACTTACTTCTAAGATTCTGTCACCATTTGTATGTACCAAATCTAAGATGACCTCTTTGCGAGTGGGCTCTCTCACCAGTTGCTTAAGGGACACTCCCTGTAATGAATTTAAAATATCCCCACATCTAGTGGAGCTTGCTGAAGACTAATCCCAGTTTACATCAGGTAGATTAAAATCTCCCATGATTATTACCTCCCTTTTTAATGACATTTTAGCAATGTCTTGCAATAGGACATTGGGCAGGATCCAGATTTAAGAAGGATCTTGAAATTAAGGACCTGATTCACACTTAAGAATCTTTTTAAAATAAGAACTTAAAGTCACTCCTGGGCAAAACC
>WWET01001449.1:262621-277181 GCA_011038615.1 Limnodynastes dumerilii
TATATAGAGAGAGAGAGAGAGAGAGAGAGAGAGAGAGAGAGAGAGAGAAGAGAGAGAGAGATATAACATACGATGGGATGGCACTCACAGTGGGAATACAGGGTGCTCAGGTGCACAGCTAACTTCCAATGAGCAAAATACAGTCCAACAACGAGCGGCACTCTGAGACTTGTAAGTATTAAATAAATTACACTAAGCCAGGGTTAAGTTTAAACCGACGTTTCAGTTCCCTTTATTGGAACTTTCATCAGGGTAAATGTGAACCATCCAAATGCAGAATAAATAGAGAAAAGAACCACTTACCGATCTAGACGCCACCAGGGAGCCGAGTGACGGAGAGCCGGCATGTCCCGCCAACCGGAAGGACGCTGCGCCGGAACTGACGCACCCATCTCCATGGTGACCGCGTCCGTCACCTGGGCAACCCTTGAGCGCAGTGTTAGTTTACCTACAGAACCAGAAGAAAAACGTGAAAGAATATAAGAAGAGAAACTGGTGTAGTGAAAAAAGAGAAAGAAACAAAAAACAAACAACAAAACCATGCAGACATAGGCTGATAAATGATAGCCAAAAGAGAAAAAAAGAGACACATAAAGCTAAATAGGTCAAACAAGCACATAAGTATGTCCATAGTCTCAGAAATATATCACAACGTTAGACTTAAGAAACCACTGAGGGTAAGCAGGAAAAAATGGAAAGCGAGAGCAGATCCAGATAGTGACAGGAACCTATCACATCTCTTTATAAAAAACACGACAGATTGCAATGTTCATTCAACCCCTCCGGGGCTAGTGTCCATAATTCAAGGATCCAGCGAGTTTCCAATTGTAGCAGAGATTGATCACGATTACCTCCTCTGACCAGAGGCGGGACATGATCTATAATTTTGTACCGGAGGGTCGCTAGAGAATGTTTAGCATTAGCGAAGTGTACTGCCACCGGTTGGTCAGATGTCTTGCCTCCCAACGCTGAACGAATTGAAGAGTGGTGGAGAGCCATTCTCTCCTTGAATTGTCTCCTGGTCTTGCCCACATAATGGAGGCCACAGGGGCATACAATAATGTAAATGACAAAGATCGAAGTACAGGTTAAGTGGTGCTTGATGTCGTATTTACGACCTGAATGGGAGTTGCGAAAAAAGGTGCCCTGGTCCAAGTACCTACAGGTGACACAATTCACGCACCTGAAGCATCCTTTCTTAATTATGTTCGATTTGCGTAAGGTGACATCTGTGTGGACAAGTCTGTCTCTGATGTTGGGACCTCTCCTATAACTGTGTAGGATTCTTGTGTTCTGGAAACACTTGAGGGTAGAATCTTGAGACACAATAGGCCAATACCGTTGGGTGGCTTGATTAATAGTACTGTGTCGGTTCGAGTAGGTATGTACGAACGGTACCATATCTGTGAGATGTTGTTTGGGTTTGGTCTCAAGTAATTGTGATCGTGGCATCACTAGAATTTTTTCTTTGAGGTGATTCAGAGTAGAACGTTGGTAACCTCTGGCTGTAAACTTGTCACACATTTCATCCATTTTAGTACGTGCGACGGACAGGTCATCCGTAATCCGGTGTACCCAAAGTAGTTGAGAATAGGGAAGCCCGTATTTGAGGGCCGGCGGGTGAAAGGAAGAAGCAAGTAGTGTAGTATTTCTGTCCGTCGGCTTATTGTAGATGGACGTATGTAATATGTGTCCATCAAAGGAGACCAGTACGTCTAAAAAATGAACCTGGGACGGGGACATGGTGGAAGTGAACCGTATAGGGGAAGCATTACAAATTTAGGTCTTGTAGCATCTGCAAAAACAGTTCTTGGCCCGTGCTCCACAGAAGGAAGACGTCATCTATATATCTCACATAAAAAATAGCGCCTTCCTTGAAGTGAGGATTACAATAGAGGATCTCGTTCTCGTACATGGTCATATAGAGGTTGGCGTACGATGGGGCCACATTGGACCCCATCGCACAGCCAACCAATTGGAGAAAGTATTCCCCGTTGAATAGAAAAAAACATTTTTGTAGAGTCAATTCCAATAACGGTAGCAGTGCATCAATGTGTACACCTGTATAGGAGGGGTCAGATTCAATGTGTCTTTTAACAGCCTCTACACCTTCCGTGTGCGGGATACAGGTGTAGAGGTTGCTGACGTAGATGGTAATAAGGAGGGGCAAATCCCTCAGTCCCGATAGCTTGTTCAAGAAGTCGGTAGTATCCCGGAGATATGACGGGTTTTTTTGTACCTGGGGTTGGAGTTGAAAGTCCAGAAATTTGGAAATATTCTGTAGTAACGAGTTGTGGGCCGAAATGATAGGGCGCCCTGGTGGTATAGAGGCATGCTTATGTATCTTCGGGAGCGTATAGAAGATCGGCGTGATAGGGAACGGCGTTATCATATACTCCTTTTCTTGTTGAGAGATAAGATGTGAAGTACAAGCAAATTCCAAAAAGGTGTCAATTTCTTTTTTGAAGATAAAAGTGGGGTCTACTTCCAGTTTCCGGTATGTGACTTCGTCTAGTAGTTGTTTATAAGCTTCAATTAAGTAATCTTTGCGGTCTTGTAGTACGATAGCACCGCCTTTGTCAGCCGGTCCAACGATCAGATTCTGATCTTGGCTTAAATCCTTCAGGGCGGCCCATTCAGCTGTAGAAATGTTGGAATACGACTTAGATCGTGGGGATTGAGATGTACAGTTCTCCAAGGTACCGGTGAAGGTCTTGATAGCAGGGTGGACCAGAGTGGGAATAAAGGTGGACTTGGGTCTAAACGAATGCGTAGAAGGTAGATGGTCTTTATCTTTAAAGAAATCTTTAAATGCGAGTTGTCTATTAAGTTTAAAAGTGTCAATTTTCCACTCTAATGATTTATGGCAAGTTGTTGGTACAAAGCACAACCCTTTATTCAGCACTTTAATTTCCACTGGAGTCAGGTCTCTTGTAGAGAGATTGAAGATTAGATCCTCCTTCTCCGTTGTCTTCGGTTGGCCCCTCTTCCCCTGACCACCTCTCCTAATATTGGGGGAGCGGTGTTGGACCGGGTGCATGGCCCTAAAGGGGGTTTCTCAGAAAAGGTAGAGGCAGCTGCAGAGTTCTGCTCTGCTTCGGTGTCAGTGCCCGAGTTGGGTGATGTAGAGGAAACTGAATTATAAGAATATTGAAATCGTTGAAATTTTCTCCTGGGTTTGTCTTCTTTCCCAGTTAACCACTTATAGATGTTGCAATCGTGGTAGTCCTTGTTGACAATTAACTTTTTTTCTTTTTTATATCGTATCAGTTCCTGCTTGTAGGTTTCAATTTGGGCAGTTAATTTAGCTTGCCAGTCTGCTGATGGATCAGCTATCAATGTAGGAAGCTTTGTATTTTCTAACAGCGTAATTTGTGTTTGTAGTGATTCTACCTCTTTTCTAGAGAAATCGATTACTAGGAGTATTAAGTCGTAGGAACATTTATTGAGTACTGAGATCCATCTGCGGCAGAACTCTGGACTATGCCGTCCTATTGTTGGTATGTTCTTGATTCTAAAGCCGCGAGGGATCTTTTTGTCTCGGTAGTAATCGGAAAGAGTTGTGGCGTGGAACCGAGAGTCTAGCTCTTTCTTCTTCAATTTCAGGAGGTCTCTGAAGATGTCCAAATTTGTTTCTCCGCCTCCTAGATCAAGGAGGTTTTCTTTGCATAGGATGGCTTCTGCCTCAGCTTCGGAGAAGGACAGGGTTTCTTCAGTAGGAATAGTTAATAGAGCTAAGGTGGCTTGAATGGGGTCTTCTGTCTGGGTATTAGCCATATGCTCTGGAGGTTGTTGAACGTGTGAACAATAGGTCAACACGCAGCTGTAGTGAGGTGGTGATCCAGATGAAGGTGTCCTTATGAGAATATACGCGGAGTGCACAATCCAGGCTGCCACTTAAAAAGTGAGAGACTAGTACAACATACGATGGGATGGCACTCACAGCAAGGATACAAGATACTCAGGTGCACAGCTAGCTTCCAATGAGCAAAATACAGTCCGACAATGAGCGGCACTCTGAGAATTGTAAATATTTAAATAAATGACACTAGGCCAGAGTTAAGGATAAACCGACGTTTCAGTTCCCTTTATTGGAACTTTCATCAGGGTAAATGTGAACCAGCAAAGTGCAGAGAATAAATAGAGAAAAGAACCACTTACCGATCTAGACGCCACCAGGGAGCCGAGTGACGGAGAGCCGGCATGTCCCGCCAACCGGAAGGACGCTGCGCCGGAACTGACGCACCCATCTCCATGGTGACCGCGTCCGTCACCTGGGCAACCCTTGAGCGCAGTGTTAGTTTACCTACAGAACCAGAAGAAAAACGTGAAAGAATATAAGAAGAGAAACTGGTGTAGTGAAAAAAGAGAAAGAAACAAAAAACAAACAACAAAACCATGCAGACATAGGCTGATAAATGATAGCCAAAAGAGAAAAAAAGAGACACATAAAGCTAAATAGGTCAAACAAGCACATAAGTATGTCCATAGTCTCAGAAATATATCACAACGTTAGACTTAAGAAACCACTGAGGGTAAGCAGGAAAAAATGGAAAGCGAGAGCAGATCCAGATAGTGACAGGAACCTATCACATCTCTTTATAAAAAACACGACAGATTGCAATGTTCATTCAACCCCTCCGGGGCTAGTGTCCGTAATTCAAGGATCCAGCGAGTTTCCATTTGTAGCAGAGATTGATCACAATTACCTCCTCTGACCAGAGGCGGGACATGATCTATAATTTAGTACCGGAGGGTAGCTAAAGAATGTTTAGCATAAGAGATGTGATAGGTTCCTGTCACTATCTGGATCTGCTCTCGCTTTCCATTTTTTCCTGCTTACCCTCAGTGGTTTCTTAAGTCTAACGTTGTGATATATTTCTGAGACTATGGACATACTTATGTGCTTGTTTGACCTATTTAGCTTTATGTGTCTCTTTTTTTCTCTTTTGGCTATCATTTATCAGCCTATGTCTGCATGGTTTTGTTGTTTGTTTTTTGTTTCTTTCTCTTTTTTCACTACACCAGTTTCTCTTCTTATATTCTTTCACGTTTTTCTTCTGGTTCTGTAGGTAAACTAACACTGCGCTCAAGGGTTGCCCAGGTGACGGACGCGGTCACCATGGAGATGGGTGCGTCAGTTCCGGCGCAGCGTCCTTCCGGTTGGCGGGACATGCCGGCTCTCCGTCACTCGGCTCCCTGGTGGCGTCTAGATCGGTAAGTGGTTCTTTTCTCTATTTATTCTCTGCACTTTGCTGGTTCACATTTACCCTGATGAAAGTTCCAATAAAGGGAACTGAAACGTCGGTTTATCCTTAACTCTGGCCTAGTGTCATTTATTTAAATATTTACAATTCTCAGAGTGCCGCTCATTGTCGGACTGTATTTTGCTCATTGGAAGCTAGCTGTGCACCTGAGTATCTTGTATCCTTGCTGTGAGTGCCATCCCATCGTATGTTGTACTAGTCTCTCACTTTTTAAGTGGCAGCCTGGATTGTGCACTCCGCGTATATTCTCATAAGGACACCTTCATCTGGATCACCACCTCACTACAGCTGCGTGTTGACCTATTGTTCACACGTTCAACAACCTCCAGAGCATATGGCTAATACCCAGACAGAAGACCCCATTCAAGCCACCTTAGCTCTATTAACTATTCCTACTGAAGAAACCCTGTCCTTCTCCGAAGCTGAGGCAGAAGCCATCCTATGCAAAGAAAACCTCCTTGATCTAGGAGGCGGAGAAACAAATTTGGACATCTTCAGAGACCTCCTGAAATTGAAGAAGAAAGAGCTAGACTCTCGGTTCCACGCCACAACTCTTTCCGATTACTACCGAGACAAAAAGATCCCTCGCGGCTTTAGAATCAAGAACATACCAACAATAGGACGGCATAGTCCAGAGTTCTGCCGCAGATGGATCTCGGTACTCAATAAATGCTCCTACGATCTAATACTCCTAGTAATCGATTTCTCCAGAAAAGAGGTAGAATCATTACAAACACAAATTGGGCTGGTAGAGAACACTAAGCTTCCCATCTTGCTAGCTGATTCATCAACAGACTGGCAAGCTAAATTAACTGCCCAAATTGAATCTAAAAAACCCAGGTACCCTTTAGGGGTTAACTAAGTCTGTGTGGTCCATTTTAAGAATAATGATTAAAAAGAGATGGTCCAGAGGATAGATCTAACAGTCTTTAAAAAGTCCCTTTCCAATAAGTGGTCCTTGGCTCCAAAACACAAATGACATGTGAAAATAAGAGCAAACAATTAATACATACTACAAAAAAACTACTATACAATAGAACAGAACAGCATAGCAGGGGAAGATGAAAACTGCGACCGCGAGTGGTGGATACCGCCAGATGAAGTGCCCGGGTGCAGCGTCCTCACCAGCCTCGATGTTGGGTCCCTGGATGATGACGTTCCGTTCTGAAGACCGCCTCCTATTTAATATAACTCCATATTTCTCCACTAGCACAAACCTCCCTCCCACTCCTGTGTTTTTTCTCTGAGGATAAGTCTTAGCGCCTGGAAACCCTTTCGTCATACTCACCCATTCACTTTCGGAAACAACAGATCACTCCGCCGCACCTCCGCCGCTGCTCGCCGGACCGAGGGGACAGGTGAGTAAAGTCTTTCTGCGGGGTTAGGGTCAGGCTGTAGGGGAGGGAGGGTTAGGGTCAGGCTGCAGGGGAGGGATTGTTAGGGTCAGGCTGCAGGGTAGGGAGGGTAAGGGTTAGGCTGCGGGAGATGGTGGATTAGGGTCAGGCTGCAAGTTAGGGAAGGTTAGGGTCAGGCTGCCAGGAAGGAGGGTTAGGGTAAGAATTAGGGGAAGTAGTGGGGGACTTTTTTTTTACACTTTTCGGAGTACCGAAAGCTCGGTGCTCCGTGGATCGATTGCAATGCATCCTCGAGGCATATGCAATCGAAATCCCAGCCTGCAACTGGCTGGGGAGGAATGGCCGTTTCGAAAATCGGCCATTCGGACCGGAGCCCCACACCCCTTGGTGGTGGTGGTGGATAGATTAATAGCACCTTTGTTATCACACATAATGCTGATTGTTTTACTCAGTAAAACAAGACCTAACTAATATAAAGTCTCATGCACATTGCTTTTTTGCCATTTCTGTGAGACACATACATCCTGCATCAGGAGGCAGCACGACTCAGTGAGTAGCACTTGTGCATCACAGTGCTAAGGTCATAAGTTTGATTCCTGAAAAAGGCTGTATGGACTTTGCATGTTCTTCATGTGTCTTGTGTGGTTTTCCTTCAACATGCCAAAAAACATACTAGTAGGTTAATTGGTTGCTAACAAAATTAACCTTAGTTTATGTGTGTGGTGGTAGGGAGAGTGGCTCCAGGGGGATGAGTGATAAGTGTTCTCTGTATAATAACTGGAGGGTGATGGGTATGGAAGAAGTGTGAACTAGATGGGCCAAATGGTTCTTATCTGCTGTCACATTCTATGATTCTAAAATGTTAGAAGATATCCCCATAGTCGGTTTTGCCTTTTGCAATAAGGTGGGCTTTATAACAAGCTACTGTCCCATTCACATTCAACTTTCTGCAAAAGACCCATTTATTTTTGACAGTTTTACGGTCACTTGGCGTGTTAACTATAGGTCATGTATTAATGTCAGCTGCCAGCTCTGTATCAACTGCTGATTTTTATTTTTCCCATTCTCTACTAGATTTTGTCTCTTCCATTTCCTGAGATTCACAGTAGGTTACATTTGCATTCTCTTTTACCTTTGCTATTCCACATGGAGCTCCTGATACCTGTCTGGGTGTTTGTATTAACACAGGTTCTAACATGCTCCGCTGAATGGAACTACAGTATTTCATGCAATACAATGTCCCTTGAAAGTAAAGACTTTTATTTACAATTTCCTAAAGTCCATCCAGTACATGGCCTTTGCTTTCTTGGCAGTATTCCAAGATGACACATTTTTTTTATTTGGGATCTAATTTTTCACATTTTTTTTCCTTATGTATGTCAGTTATGCAACCAAATACAAAAAGATGTTTGATACTCATCTTACTCCCAGACCACGCTTCCAAAGGTGTTTTGCCTTTTACAGCTACTCTGGGCACATGAGGTATACTGCAGTTGAAACTGCTTTTGTCCAAAATCCTTTTTCTAAGCCTATGTCATTTAGCATAGTTCATGCTCTTTCAACTATAGTACGGTTTGCTCACTCACTGATGCCATTTTGTTCTGGACTATAAGCAATGGTTAGCTGATGCTTGATACCATACTTTTTGAGAAACATATTAAAGTTTATGTTGTCATACTCTTCACCATTGTCGGTTCTAAGGACTTTTAACTTATGACCCGTTTGTCTCTATAAGCCTTATGTACTCCACAATTATACTGCCAACTTCATGATAGATAACATGATAGCTTTCTCTTCACACAACTTTCACATGCTGATCTCTCTGCATCATTTATAGTGATTCCCGTAACCATGCCCCAAATGCCCTAATCTTCTGTGCTACAATTCCATAGACTGATCTAAATCAGAGGCCACTATTGCACAACACTCCTCAGTGTCTAGGACATATGGATAGTTGCATTGGGTTGCAAATTCTATTATAGTCCCCTATTTATTTTGTCCTACACATCTGTCCTTTGCCAACTGGACTTTGTATCCTTTACTCTCTAAGGGCCTGATCCAGACCTAGTTAAGTGCTTGAACTTAGTTACTCCTGGGCTAAACCATGTTGATTTCAGGGGGAGTCAAGTTAATTGTATTCTTTGCATGCAGGGATATATCTTTGAATTGCTTACTGCACACAGATACTAACCAGCTTTACTATCACACTGTTATTTAGACTTGGGATAGGAAACATCACCTCTCAACTCTAATACTGTTTGCAACAGATGAAATATGACTCCCCTGCAATCAACATGGTTTAGCCCAGGAGTAACTAAGTTCAAGCACTTAACTAGGTCTGGATCCATCCCTAAGGGCCTGATCCAGACCTGCACTGGCTGGCGTTATAAGCCAGCCAGCAGCATAAGATCGGCTTAAAAGCTGATCTGCGCATGCGCCGGGCAGATGTTGTCTGGCGTTGCTACGGAAACGCCCGATCGTGGATCGGGCATTCGTAGCTTCAGCGTAGTAACGCTGGAGAGGGCGTCCCCCAGCATTACTACGCTGAGGTTAGTACAGGTAGGCGGGAGGAGAGAGGGTAATGAGGCTGGGAGGGCGGCATTAGCGTACTAATGCCGCCGTCCAAGCGTAGTTACACTAGGATACGCCGGCTGAACTTAGGGTAGTCTTCAGCCGGCGTAACCCAGTGTAATTACAATCTGGCAGGGGGAGTGTCGAGGGAGTGTAACGCTGTTACGCTGAGCATTAGTATGCTTAGCACAACAGCGTTACTCTGGATCACTTATTACAAGACACTTATTACAAGCAGATTGCCTCCCAACTCTGGTACTTACAGGACATCTTGGATGACAGTTTACCCTTTGATTCTGAGTTGCACTGTGATTGTGCCAACTTGTGAGGGTGTAAGAATTATGCCTACTATACCTCTAACTGTGATAAGTTTATGTGTTTTTGAAGTATTAAACCACTTTGGATTACAACTGCCTAGTAGCTCCTGAATCCACGTTCCAGTAATTCTTCATATGACTGTCTGCTACATTAAATGCTGACTCACTTACATCTTCTGCACATCTCTAGATTTTCTTTGTTTACATTCAGAGGTCTTGTATCCAATATTTTGACATACAAAACACCTAAACATGAGTTTTTTTGACTTAGCGGATTTAGCGCATTTTGTGAGTAAAACTGAACTATCAACGCTGGTTTCGTCAGGAGTACATTCTGGAACTGTAGTAGCTTGGCTTTTATAATCTCTGGACCGGATTCAGACCCCCACATGCTTTCCGTGCGTGCGGGGTCTGAAATTACGCGAGACAGAGGGGAGTGCACACCCCCTGTCACTCCCCTCTAACCCATTCTGCTCCTCACCGTTATACATATGCACAGTAGCATTCACAGGCTTACGCTGCCATAAGCCTGCCCTAACTACGGCGTGCGGATCAGCGGTCCGTACGACCACTGATCCGCTACAGTGTGGGAGCCTGCTCCCACACTGTACACTTACCATGCTTCCCCCTGCCCGCTTTAGCCTCGGAAATGGGCTCGGATGGAACTAAGTTTTGCCGATTGCTGCTACGCTAGGGTTACTATAGTAACCTTAGCGTAACATCTGGAGGGCACAAGCGCCCTCCAGTGAAGGCAGGACACTTACGCACCTTGCGTGCGAGGCACCTTGCGTGCGTAAGTGTCCTGCCGTTATTAGATCTGAATACAGCCCTCTGTCGTTAGTTTAGTGTCATTGGACTCTGAAGCTACCACCAGAAACTGAATCTCTGCCATTAGATCTTGTAACATCGCCATCTTCTTCATTTCTAACATGTTTCAACATGTTCTTATCTAGTGTGTCTCTACTGCTCATTTTTATGTCATCATCTGTATTGTATAAAAAATTATTCTTACAGATTTCTGCTGCTGCTGCATTTAGAGCTCTGACTTCAGTGGTAAACTCCGGCGAGTTTAAAATTGATGAATTTTACTAAAGTTAAATCAGCAGAAAGTCGCAGAAAATGAGGGTTAATGAAACTCACTGTAGTATAAATCACTACAGCGAGTTTCAAAAGGTAAAGCACACAAATCTCTGCATTTACAATACAGTGATTTCTAAAATCTCTGTAAACTTGCCTAAAAATCGGCACTCACTTTGTTAAAAAAAAAACCCTCCTTTAAAAAAAGAAAGAAAAAAACCATTAAAAATAAGTCAAAGCCCTGCTGCAGCATGCTATTAACCTTTAGCATGCTGCGGCATATAGTACTGGAAGGCACAGTATGCCCATGTATTGCAGGGCATGCTGTGCCTTTTAGTACAATAAGCGGCAGCATGCCAAGGGCTGCCGCATATGTAATGTCCCCACTAAACATATTTTTATAAGTTAAGTCCCCTATAACTATTATCAAATAAACAAATGTTCATCTACATAAACATGCCCCCATTCCTCTAATAGTAAAAACACATGCCCCATTCCATTTAATCTACATACACATGCCCCATTCCTGTTAATCTACATACACATGCCCCATTCCAGTTAATCTATATACAGATGCCCTGTTCCTGTTAATCTACATACACATGCCCCATTCCTGTTAATCTACATACAGATGCCCCATTCCTTTAATAGTTAAAACACATGCCCCATTCCTGTTAATCTACATACACATGCCCCATTCCAATAATACTTAAAACAATTGCCCCGACCAATTATAAAAAAACTTGTCCCTTTTCTTTTAATTATTACATTTTCCCCAACATTTCTTATATATTCATATATTCTTAAAAAGTTTTAATAATGGTATTACTTACTTTTATGAAGTCTTTTATCTTAATTGTAGATATCGTTGGCCATGGCCGCCGCCTTCTTCTTCTTGCGGAGCTCTTGTGAGAGGCTCCTTCTTCTTCTGGGTCCACCGGCGAATTACTCCTGTGATTACAGGGCCCCTATTTATACCATCTGATGGGTATAAATTATCTGCGCAATGACCCCACCATTTTGATCAAACAGGCAGAGAAGGGTGTAGGAATTGTAATAAAGGATATTGTCAAATATAAAGCTGAAGCTTTAAAACAATTACAGGATACTAATTGCTATCTAATTCTCTTTAGGGACCCCACTCCTCAATTTTTGGAGGAATTGAATTCTAAGCTCACCTTGGCTCTTAGGGATAGAGTAATATCCAGTGAAGAATATAATTTCTTATGATTCGATTTCCTATTATTTAAATTTTGTATTTATTGCCAAAAATTCACAAATCTTTCACAGATCCCCAGGTAGACCAACTATTTCTGCTGCTGGCTCCCTAACGTCCAACCTTTCTTTTTTTTGTAGATCACTTTTTACAGGGTCATGTAGTCTCTCAGAGATCTTATATTAGAGATACATTACAACTCATTAGTCAATTGGAGGGTTTGGATTGGAGGTCCTTATATGGTTTTTTCAACCTGGATGTGGCCTTCCTTTATACCAACATCCCCTACTCCTTTAGGGTGAATGTTTTTTTTTTTAAAAATTACTCAAGATAGTACTATCTCTGAGGGACTATTTTGTGCAATCTATTCTTTTCATCCTCACTCACAATTCTTTTCTGTTTGACTTACAGCGCCACAGAACAGCCATGGGCACCAGTTTTGCGCTAAGGTTCGCCAGTCTATATATGGCGGAGCTTGAGAATACCTTCATTTGGGAGGGTTCTCTTTGTGTGAGTTTTGTGTTATTGCCATTATATTTATTTCTAATCTTTACTCTAATCCATTTAATTTACATTTCCCTCATTCTTTTCACAATGAATCAGTTGATTTTCTGGATATCACTATTTTTTACACCAATGGAAAAATTCCAACAAAAAATTTCCATAAGAAAGTATATAACAACCTTAATTTTAACAGTGCTCACTATAAACCCTGGATACAAAACGTTCCCAAGAGTCAAATGAGCCAGTTGAGATGCAAATGCACTACTCTTCAAGATTTTGAAGAGCAAGTAGATCTAATGTCAGCAGATTTTTTAAGCAGAAACTATCCTCTCCAGATTGTTGAGGAAGCAAAATTATTAGCTAGGGAGTTGGATAGGAATTCTCTCATATCCAAAATGAATAATACTAAGAAAAATAGAATTTTGATTAATTCTCAGGTAAACAAAGAGAGAGACACCCTGTTTATAAGTAAATTTAATAACAATATCAATTCTCAAAATTGCGCTGAGGGTATTTTTCAACGAGAAAAAAGTTCCAAAGTATCTCTATTTTCAGTGAGAGTGCAAGCTGCAACAATATTATACAGTATCAATTCTGCCCTTAGAATATTCTTTCACAAACAATACATAATATCAAAAATTCTTCACAAACTGTATTAACAGACCTCAGTTCATTCAGTCTAATATGTCCCCAAATATGAAAGGCGTTCCACTTCCTTCTTTATCCTCTTCAATAGATATTCTCCTCTCTCATAAAATAAAAAGAGAAGGCACAATAGTGTAGTATGTTCTTATGTTCACTAAATTAATGTAGTAAGTATCCTACTCACAATAATCGCCTCTTGAGCGTTTAGCAACTTTGCACCCCGTTCTGGGTCCTCTGCACCGCGATGTTTGTAACGTGGGTGGTCTGCTCCCTCGATCTCCGTTTATCGCTGTCTGCGTGTCTCCCTGTGTTCCTCTCCCGTCGCACCCGGATGGGGGGGGGGGAAAGCAAGGGGAAACAAACGATAGTGCGAGAACGTTCCGGTATTTGAATTCCACCTACTATTATTCTGCTTACTTCAAAATTTCTTGTTTTTCAGCCTTCACGGACTTTTAACATCGAGTCCTCAGACGGGGGAGGGGGAGAGTCTGATCCAGCGTTGATCACCACATCTTTTCCCGTTCACCGAGTACAAATATAGGAAAGATAAAAAACATACCAATAGTGTAATACAATTAGCCAACTCCTCCGAGCCACTCACAAGATATGCACTCACAGAGTTGACCTCTTGAAATTGAGCATATAGAATGTCACGATCTTCGTTCAGTCTCCGTTTCTCCACACAGGACGATACCCAGCTTCAAATAAATCCAATTTTATTCACTTTTTTTAAAACAAATAAAATGCTAATCCACAAGTCCACGATACTACAGATAGTGTTTTCAATGCAATACGGGGTCCGGATACCCGCCTACACAAAATCACAATGGTTTTCTTTAAAAATCTTATACTGCAGGAAAGTAGTCCTCTCATGTTTAGTCAAAACCACCAATGCGTTTCTACATATCACATGTCTTTCTCAAGGTGTATGGATCATAAAGCTGGGACGTCCTTTATGCAGGGTGTGTGATGTCATCAAACCGCTCCTCCAAATTTGTACACGTTAATACTCAATAAACATTAAACAGGCAATAAATAAACAATACTTTTAAGGTCTTTCTACATCAAAGGGTTTTAGTTCCAATCTTACAATATTTATCCAGAAAATAGCTCTCGCAATCCCAATCCATGAGTGCCTTTATTTTAGTGCAAATATATAAAGGGAAAATAATTCCTCCTATAGTGATTTTCTATAAGGTGCCTGTAGTGATTCTTGATAGTGACCTTCTTCAATTGTGATTTCTCTAAAAGATGCCAGTAGTAAGTCTCGCCAACACCTATAAATACAGTTTTTGCAGAGCTCCGTTCCCCGCTGCCAGGCCGGATGGTGCGCTGTATGCGATCAGCTGTTTGGTCTCCTCCGTGTGTAGTACTGTGTCCGTTACAGCCACAAAGTACCCTCCTGCTGTTTGCTACTTTGTGCCTGTAACGGACACAGTACTACACACTATGTGAGTGCATATCTTGTGAGTGGCTCGGAGGAGTTGGCTAATTGTATTACACTATTGGTATGTTTTTTATCTTTCCTATATTTGTACTCGGTGAACGGGAAAAGATGTGGTGATCAAAGCTGGATCAGACTCTCCCCCCCCCCCCCTCTGAGGGCTC
>WWET01001449.1:277331-292164 GCA_011038615.1 Limnodynastes dumerilii
CCCCATCCAGGTGCGACGGGAGAGGAACACAGGGAGACACGCAGACAGCGATAAACGGAGATCGAGGGAGCAGACCACCCACGTTACAAACATCGCGGTGCAGAGGACCCAGAACGGGGTGCAAAGTTGCTAAACGCTCAAGAGGCGATTATTGTGAATAGGATATTTACTACATTAATTTAGTGAACATAAGAACATACTACACTATTGTGCCTTCAATTTTTATTTTATGAGAGAGGAGAATATCTATTGAAGAGGATAAAGAAGGAAGTAGAACTCCTTTCATATTTGGGGACATATTAGACTGAATGAACTGAGGTCTGTTAATACAGTTTGTGAAGAATTTTTGATATTATGTATTGTTTGTGAAAGAATATTCTAAGGGCAGAATTGATACTGTATAATATTGTTGCAGCTTGCACTCTCACTGAAAATAGAGATACTTTGGGACTTTTTACTCGTTGAAAAATACCCACAGCACAATTTTGAGAATTGATATTGTTTTAATACTGTTGTAGTCTGTCCTCCTATTGGAGAATAGACACTTTTTGAGGGAGTAGTTTAACCCTCATCATTTCTCTGCAGCAGGGGATAAAGGGAGCGCCACTCCATTAGGGGGTGTTAATTATCTTTTCAAATTTAATAACAAGTCATACAAAATAAAAAATATTATTCAAAAGAACTTTGATATTATAGGATGTAATACAGTGTTAGCCCTCCTCCCATCTTTTGGACCAAAAATAGTATTCAAAAAGAAAAATCTTTAAAGAACAACTTAGCACCCAGCAATCTTCCATCTTAAAGATCTAGTGACATGGGACTACATGGTTAAGTGAAAAACCTAAGGACTATTTTAAATGCAGAGGCTCTATTTGCCACACTTAAATTAATGGTGAATAAGTAAAAAACCATTATCTTCCATGCCGATGGATCATCATTTGAAATTAAACATTTCATCAATTATTCCACAACCTATGTTGTTAATGTAATTCAGTGTGCATGCAGACTCCAATAGGTGGGAAGGGGTGTGGGTCCCCGGTTAGAAAATCCCAATTTCGAAAATTCGAATTGCGAATTTTCTTTTGCGAATGCGAATTTTCTCCGAATTGCTAAAATTCGAAAAATGCATTCACCGAAATGTTTCTATTTATACTAGTCTGAAATAATAATTTTTCTAATTCGAAAGTCTCTATTTCGAATACAGCTATATTTCGAATAGTGTACATTTCGATACAGAGCAAAGTAGAATAATGGTCAATTTCGAAAATCTGCATTTCGAAAATCTTCTAGTAGAATAGGACCTGCGCACACTGAAAGAACGATTCAGGGAATACAAACAAAATATTGAACATGGTTTCCTGAGACATAGCATGTCAAGACATTTTTCTGAAATTCACAATAAAAAAAAACTGACTCTCAAACTTTATGGAACTGATCTTGTTAAAACACATTGAAAGTTGGTGACCGTTTCAAGAAGTTATACTCTCTTGAAATGAAATGAATTTTCAAAATAAAAACTTTGGTCCCAGATGGCTTAAATGAGGAACTAGATTTTATTGATTGATATATGTTTGGATGTATGCATGTGTGTGTGCACATGGATGTGCGCATATGTACACTTATATACACATGGATGAACGTGTGTGTACAGGTGTTCTGTGCTTGCATGTATGAGTACATATATGTGTATGTGGTTTCAATTCACGTTAAGAAAGCCTGATTTCCGAAATAGGGACATCCGAAAGTTGCTTTTTGAATGTCCCTATTTCGAATACCCCTTCAGTTTAGAATTTTTTTTCCAGAATGGGTGAGTACGCCACCACTACCGCAGGACCTGGACCACAGGAAAGGTGAGTAACCTCTCCAGGGTTAGGCTGTGGGGAAGGGAGGGTTAGGGTCAGGCTGCAGGGGATGGAAGGCTAGGGTCAGGCTGAAGGGGAGGGAGGGTTAAGGTCAGGCTGTGGGAGATGGTGGGTTAGGGTCAGGCTGCAGGGAAGGTAGGGTTAGGGTAAGGCTGCGGGAAAGGGAGGGTTAGGTTTAGGGTTGTGGAAGGGGAGGGTTAGGGTTAGAATTAGGGGAAGGGTTGGGGTAGTTTGGGAATTTTGGTGCTCCGTGGATCGATTGCTATGCCTCATCGAGGCATTTGCAATCGAAATCCCAGCCAGTTCGAAACTGGCTGCGAGAAAACAACCCTATCAAAATAGGGCCTGTGACGAGATGGGTATGCCCCTGGAGGGATTACTTTTTACCAGCCCTGGTCATCAACCCTGGACTTATTATGCAGAACAGCTATTGTGACACTTGTATTAGTAACCTCTGCAATATGTAGACTGTGTGTGTTATATTTTGCATTTATCATATGAAGTTTCTGTAGCTATAGAAGTGTGTTATGTATGTAGCAGTAGTATAAGATGTTATTGTGTGATGTGTGTAATGCCAGGTAGATAGTTGGAGTGATATGTGGTGGGGGGAAGGAACCTCATATAGGGTCATCCCTGACTACAGAGGACAGTTAGAGACCAGGGGGGTCACTCTCCTCCCTCCTCCCTTCACAGGAAACTGGATGTGTGTGACATCACAAATGACTGGAAAGGGTTAAGTCTGGGAGTGACTGCTCACACATCTACATGAGGGCAAGGGTTATCTACCTCAAAGACTTTTCCCTAGCCCTGAGTTAAACTTCATGGAGCCAAAATCGCAGGGGGTCCTCATATTTGGGCAGAGTATAGGGGCTGGATAATGTCCTAGACATTGATGGACAGCTGTCACTTAGCCATTGATTCTCCAATCACCTCTGCTAGAACTATGAGGGGCTGTCTTCAGTGCCCGGAGGTGTGTCCCAGGTAAAAAGGCAGAGAGAGGTCTTTGGTGGGGAGATTGGCTTGCAGGTTGGCGGTACCTCTGCCAGGGCCCAGAAGTGCTGAGGATGCTGTTTCAGGCTGGCGGTGAGGTGAGACCTCTGCCAGCTCTGAGAGTTCGGAGGAGTAACAAGGACCTTCCACAGACTTCCCTATCTGGGGAGAGCATTGGCCGATCCTCCGGGACCTTCAAGACGTTTATCCGGGTAACAGGATGCATCTTCATTGTGACTACCTGGATATTTGGACTTTGGTAGGAGACCCTGCCCAGGCATTGCAGGGCGGTCAGAGGGAAGTATTCGTGGCCTTGAGAACAGTTGCTGAGAGTCAGGTGATAGAGCTACTTAGACTGGTGGGGGGGAACGGGACAGGTACTGTGGTTACTGCCTGGCATTGATTTTTCTATAAGGATTTAGTGTTGTTTTCGTGTTTTTATAATAAAGTACTGTTGTGTTTTTATAATTGCATTTGCCTGAGTGATTAGAAGAACCCTAGGAGATACCCAGTAAGTGTTTCTGGCATAGTAACTTGGCCAGGTGAAAGTGGTATCCTCACAGGGCCGTTCTTTTCAGGGACCCACACCCTGTGTTTGTGTATATACATTTGCTACCTCTGTTTATACATGATATACTGTGTGTGCATTTGGGGATAATCTGTCTTACATCTATTCAAATATTATTTATTATGTTTGATGTATGAGAAATTTATAAACGGGATAGATACATGTGCACAGATATATTTATATGTATGTTTAATTCTTAAACGTTTCTGTGTGGGACTTAATATGTAATCTTCTTGATAAGTGTATATATATATAAAAAATTAATCAGTAATTTGCTGTTCTCTACAACCATTTATAAAGCCCTTACTATTCTATTATCACATTTATTATTATTTATACTGACATTTGATTCTATTTTTATTTCTATTTAATTTTTTTTTTTTCATTTCTTGCAATTTATTTATTCTTTTTTGGTAATATTTTTCTATTTCTAGATTTTTTATATTAACACTGGGTTTATCATATAATATAATTGATACATATTAATCATGAGTTTTAAATAAAAAAAAACCTCTTATAATAAAAGCATCATGATTCGTTTATTGATTCTAACTAGTCTACATTAAATTGCAAGAATATTCAACTAATTGATGAAATAAGAAATGGTACACATTAAAAAAGATATCAATATGTTTATTTTTGTACTTTTTTTTAATTCATTAATATGTTTGGCAAACTAATTAATTATCCAACATCTGAGAGTAGGTGCTGCCCTTTCTATTAGGACTACTACAGGAAATCCTTATGCTTGAGAAAGTATCTGGCGGATACAAAACGCGTTGTAAGAGCTCCTGTATTACCAGAAGGAGCACTTTACTCAGATCAGCTGTTCTCTGCTGCAGGGACTCCCGCGTTCAGCTGCTGGGGATTCAAACTGCTGAGTGGTTTGCATTCTGTGAAATCCGCCACTTTCGAATTTTGGGGTTCCAAGTCGAACCGAGCCATGGCTTGGACCTTCTTACCAAATTTGGATTCCAAATCGATGCAAAACACCATTTTGGCGGAAATGTCAGATCTCACAGTTTTGTTTTTTTTAGCTTGAAATCTCCCGTTATTTTCAGCTGCTTTGTGGTTGCACTGTTCAGGAACACAGATCTCATGCATTTTTGAGGGTTTGTAAGGCACTCCTATGTCACCTTGGAGCCATTTTAGATAGGAGATTGGTGGTGATAGTGTCGTTCAGTTGTAGCTCTACTAGCATCACAATATATACCTAGCATCCTAGGGCCCAATCCAGAGTAACGCTGTTGTGCTGAGCGTACTAATGCTCAGCGTAACAGCGTTACACTCCCCCTGCCAGATCGTAATTATACTGGGTTACGCCGGCTGAAGGCTACCCTAAGATCAGTCGGCGTAACCCAGTGTAACTACGCTCCCAGCCTCATTAGCCTCTCTCCCCCCGCCTACATGCACTAACTTCAGCATAGTAACGCTGGGGGACGCCCCCTCCAGCGTTACTATGCTGAAGCTACGGACGCCTGATCCATGATCGGGCGTTTCCGTAGCTACGCTGAGCAGCATCTGCCCGGTGCATGTGCACAATGGCTTTTAAGCCGATCTTACGCTTACACCCGGCGTCTTAATGCCGGGCAGCGTAGGGCTGGATCAGCCCCCTAGTGTATATTTGTGCTGTATTAAAGAAACCAGAAGCCCTTATTAGGGCTATCTATTGTATGTTTTTTTGGAGACACTTGGTGTAGTGTACACACACACAGTGAGTGTAGTACAGGGCACGCAGAAGCCATTACACATATAATCTGTGTAGTAAACTATCAATGTGACAAATTTTTCAAAAGCCATTACACATATATTCATTGTAGAAGGCGATCAAGCATAACAATTGTCCAAGTATTGCACAGTGGTCAGTCACATATAAAAGTCTAAAATATTTTGTCTGCTCTGTATTTTTTGGAAGTAGTAGTTTTAGTAGTTAAACGATTTGTAATTCTGTAGTGTACAGTTTTGCTGGCAAGGAAATAGAATCAAATATAGATTTTTACAACCAAGTGTGATAAAGGAGCACATCACATGGAGGAAATAAAGTCAAGTTCTTTTATTTTCTAGGCAGGCAGACAGCATAACAGATCAGCAACATCACCAACAGCAAGTTGTTATTGTAGTGCAGCATACAAATATTACAGCATAGTTCACATGAGTCTTTAGGTGTTCCAGTGGTCTCTATCATACCCCAACCCTTGGGCAGCTATTCCATCATCAAGAGTCCTGACCCTCTGTCTTTGAAACACTTATATGAGCAGAGCCCAGGTGCTGTTAATTAGCCCAGCCTGACCACACCAGTCTCTCTGCTGCAGCTCTAAAACCTGGTCAGGATTCTTCACATTACTCCCATGTGGAGATATGCTGTCTCTGTCACACTCCTCCCCCCTTAGCTTCAACCACCCGGGTGAAGCTGACAAATTATCAGGCAAGCTTTCCACCTCGCCCCCTGGCCCTCTTCCTCCTCCCCTAGCTTCACCATAGGGTTGTTTGGAAGATTAGGACCTACAAATCTCCTGGAAAGGGCATCCGCATTGAGGTGTTGTTTCTCCGGACGATGCCGCACTTCAAACTTAAATGGCTGTAAGGCCAAAAACCAACGGCTCACACGAGCATTCACCTCTTTGTTCATGTGCATCCATTTCAAGGGAGCATGGTCTGTAACTAACAAAAACTCCCGTCCCAACAAATAATATTTTAAGGACTCCACTGCCTATTTAATCGCCAAGCACTCCTGTTCTACAGTTGAATACTTGGGCTCTCTGGGTAGTAATTTACGGCTAAGGTAGAGGACCCGCTTCTCCTCACCATCTACCTTCTGTGAAAGGACTGCCCTTCATCCTCTCCCAGAGGCATCTGTCTTCAAGACAAATGGTTTTGTAAAATCAAGACAGCCTCTGTACATAAAGCTCTTCTTAAGTCTTGCCAAGCGTTTTCCACTAGTCTGGACCACGCTATTTTGTCTGGAGACTTTTTCTTAAGACAATCGGTTAGTGGAGCCGCTCTATCTTGCTAGGCTTAGGTTTAACCTGTCCCCTGCCTGCAATGTACCCCAAATATTTGGCTTCTATTATACCAATGGCACATTTCTCAGGGTTGGTGGTACACCCATGTTCCCTTAGATACTTCATAACGGCCTCTACCTTTGGTAGGTGGGATTCCCAGTCAGCGCTAAAAATGAAAGTGTCATCTAAATACGCAACTGCATATTCCCTGTGGGGCCGCAGCAACTTATTCATAACTCTCTAAAGGTTGCTGGGGCACCACGTAAACCAAATGGCAACCTTTTGTACTGAAATAGGCCCTCTGTGGTAGAGAAGGCTGTTTTTGCCTTAGCAGCTTCTGTTAAAGGAATCTGCGAGTATCCCTTTGTCAAGTCAAGTGTGGTAAGATACTGACTCCTGGCTAATCTCTCTACCAACTCATCAATCCGGGGCATAAAGTACGAATCAAAGCAAGAAACCTGATTTCATTTGCGGAAGTCATTACAGAATCTTATCGCACCTGACAGCTTAAAGCAATGGGATTTTTTCCACTCGCTATTTGATTCCTCTATAACCCCTTGGTGAAGCATCTCTTCTACCTCTTGCTTTACCAGTGCCCGTTTTGCCTTGGGTATGCAATATGGCCTTTGTTTGATGACCACCCCGGGTTGAGTCACAATATCATGTTGAATGATTTGTGTCTTTCCCAGAATGTCAGAAAATATCTTGGAACCTCGCTACCAAATTCACAGCTTCCTGTTTCTGCACAGGACTAAGTGTGATTTCAGTGGGTACCTGGCTTTCTGGAACCTTTTGTGCTACTAAAGAGGGCTGACTGGCGCTTTCCTTTCAAGGTGTTAACAGGTTCACATGGTAGATTTGTACCTACTTCCTTCTACCCTCCTGTCGAACCTTGTAATTGACCAGTCCCACCGCCTCTATTATCTCATAAGGGCCTCGCCATTGAGCATACATCTTACTTTCTGTAGTGGGCACAAACACTAACACCTTGTCACCCGGTTTAAAGGACCGATTAACTGCGGTGACGTCATAACTTTGTTTCTGGCGTTGCTGAGCCCTTTCCATATATTCGTTCACGAGTGGCGCAATTTGCCTAAGACGGCCATATAATTGGGACACACACTGATCGATATTAAGGTCCTGAAAGCATTGTTTTTCCCACCCTTCCTTTAACAAATCCAGAATCCCTCTGGGTTGACTCCCATAGAGGAGTTCAAATCGACTAAACCCTGTAGAAGATTGGGGTACCTCTCTGACCGAGAACATCAAATAAGGTAGAAGCAAATCCCAGTCTCGCTTTTCTTGAGACACTGCCCTCTTTATCATTTGTTTAAGGGTTTGATTAAACCTTTCTACCAGACTATCTGTTTGCGGGTGGTACACCGAAGTGGTAATTCTGTCTACCTTTAACAACCGGCATAAATCTTTCATAGGCTTAGAAACAAACGGGGTACCTTGGTCGGTTAGGACCTTCTTCGGTATTCCTAGATGGGTATATAGAATTAGTAGCTCTCTGGCAATAGTGCCAGATTTCATATTACGTAGGGGTATAGCCTCCGGGTATCTGGTGGCATAGTCCACTACAACTAGTATGTATTGGTGCCCTCAAGCAGATTTCTCCACTGGCCCTATCAGATCCATACCAATTTGTTCAAAAGGAATGGAAATGATAGGGAGAGGTACCAGTGGAGCACAAAATTCTGGCCGATGGGCCGTCTTCTGGCACACTGGGCATTCTTGACAATACCTCTTGACTGAAGCATAGATGCTGGGCCAAAAGAACCTAACTGTATACGTTGGAGTGTTTTCTGCTTCCCTAAATGCGCATGTGTGGCTTGTAACACCAACCGCTCAAGTTTTCTGGGAACTAACAGTTGTTCTACTCTTTTCCCCTGGAAAGTAGTAACATGATATAGCAAATCATTTTTCAACATAAAATATGGCACACCCTCAGATGGTAAAACAGCAATCACTCTGACAAGAGGCAGGACCTTGTCAGCACCTGGAGGAACCAGGTTGACCGCGACCATGGTGAGCTCACTACCAGTATCTACTAGTGCCCAGATCTCTTGGCCCTCCAACTGTACTATCATCCAGAACAGGGTGGACTCTGCCTGGGATACACCCGCAGCCACCATACTGACCATTGGTCGAGCTGCCTTTCCCGCACTGCAATCCATCGGCTGTCTCTGTTTGGGAAGTTCCGCTGCACATGACCAGGTTCACCCAAAGCACAATGGGAGGCGGGGCCTTTGGCTTGATGACTGGGACCTGAGTTTGGGGCTTTGGTATTGGTGCAAATCCTGTTCTGGCTTTACTCATTTTCCCCAGGGTCAGGTGCCGCTCAATAACCACTGCCAGCTCCTCATATGTCTGGGGATCAGCCTGAATGGCCCACAGCTGCACTGAGCGGTCCAACACCCGCATAGCCTGGTCTAGTGCAACTCTCTCCGCAATTTGCGCTGCCGAGTTTTTACTCGGCTGCAACCAAGCATTAACCAGCCGGGCAAGCTTGGCCAGCTGAATTCTGGGAGGCTCAGAACCTTTCAGCCACCAGTCATGGAATTCCCAGCTGCACAATGTATACTTTAAACACAACTTGTCAGTTTTAAAAACACAGATACTGTAGCTGTCTTACCCAGGATTCTCTGCGGTGTATAGTTCCCAGCTGAGATGTGTCCTACATTTCTGGGTGCCATATGTGATAAAGGAGCACATCACATGGAGGAAATAAAGTCAAGTTCTTTTATTTTCTAGGGAGACAGACAGCATAACAGGTCAGCTACATCACCAACAGCAAGTTGTTCTTGTAGTGCAGCATATAAGTGTTACAGCATAGTTCACACGACTCTTTAGGTGTTCTAGTGGTCCCTATCATACCACAACCCTTGGGCAGCTATTCCACCATCAAGAGTCCTGACCCTCTGTCTTTGAAACACTTATATGAGCAGAGCCCAGGTGCTGTTGATTAACCCAAGCCTGACCACACCAGTCTCTCTGCTGCAGCTCTAAAACCTGGTCAGGATTCTCCACATTACTCCCATGTGGAGATATGCTGTCTCTGTCACACAACACATTACTTTCATGTTGAGATATGTTGTCTCTGTCACACAAGTTTATAGACTCGTACCTTGCATCTTATAAAACATTTTTCTATTGATTCAGATTAGTTATTGTGGTCCTTAAATCCCTCTATTAGACACTCTATAAGCTGCTCTTTGTATCGCATACCTTTCGTGGTGTGATTGTGCACCTTGCATCTTGTAAAAAATTGTTCTATTTAAATCTGTAATTGCGGTCCTTTAATAAGTCTCTATTAGGCACTCTATAAACTGCTCTTTGTAATGTATACCTTTTGTGGTGTGATTGGGCACCTTGCATCTTGTAAAACATTTTTATATTCAAATCTGTGATTGCGGTCCTTTAATAAGTCTCTATTAGGCACTATAGAAGCTGCTCTTTGTAATGTATACCTTTCGTGGTGTGATTGTGCACCTTGCGTCTTGTAAAACATTTTTATATTCAAATCTGTGATTGCAGTCCTTAAAGAAGTTGCTATTAGGCATGTTCTAATTTGTGGACATTTGCAAAATCATCCGTTAACTGCAACATCCTTTTATCTACAGTTCAAACAAAATAAAATTGGCATGTTTGTTGATTATTTTATTATTATATTTAAAATAATTCCATCATTAACCAACAATTTACGGAGCCGGTGCACCCCTGTTTTGCTAGTGCTGGGACTGTTGGTCCTCCTTGTACTTCAACTACTAATTTGACCATGAAAATTTTTACAAGTTTAAGAGGAAAGCATAAGCGACGGCACTTCCAAAGGGCTAAGTTGTTATCCCCGGTGCGTAAAACTTCACCAGAAAGTCTGTGCCAAAAATACTGCCTTTTCTCTCTCCTTTCTTTAGCGCCCTAATTTGTCTTCTAAAAATAAAAGATTGTAAACTTTGGTGGGAGTCTGAATGAGCTAAGCACCACGGCCACGTCAGTCTACCTGTCTGGCGCCGAGGTGCTTGCTTTGTAAAACATTACATATACGAGATATGGGTGGCAGGAGGGCTCAAGGAAATGAAATTGCACAGAGTGCAATACCGAGTTTGCCGTTGTGCTGGTGGAACTACTCTTCAAAAATTAGCGCAATGCTCTGTTAAGATTACTTGAATAGAGAGTGTGTCAACGTGATTTCACATTAAGTATGGAGTGTTCCTGTCTCACATGTAGCAATGAAATAACATTAAAACTTGGTTTTTAAAATACTTTTCCTGATTAACACAACAATCTGACTTAACATAATAATTAAAAAAAAAAATACAACCCACAAAAGACTATTGACAGTTTATTTGTCAATGGGGTTGGAACCAAACAGATGACAGCTCTTGCAGGGCTATTATTTCTAAAACAAGTGTCTCAGGATATAGGGTATTAAACACATCTAAACCTTATGTAGAAAGTGGCTATATCTCAAGTATATCCTCACCTAATGTCTCTGAACAGGTGTCAGTAGAGCAATATTTGAATGGTAAGAATTCTCTACAAAACTGCCTAGGATTATTTAACAACACAACTTCTATCATTTAGACGTGCAGGCCCACGTCAGTATGCAATACACATAATTTCACATTGCATAACCAACTGTGGTAAGTGTCATAACACCTCACTGTGTTACTAGATGGGCAAATGGAATGAAGTTGGGCTTTAAATACTTCTAAATCTTTCACTTACTAGAAAATTCAAACTAAAACTATTATCCTCTCCAAGTATTATTTTTTGGCGTGTAAAACAAAGACAAATAGAAGCATGTAGAGGTTTTTTCAGTTACCACAACGGATTAACCAAAGTTTATGTCAAAGATGCTTAAATAATATGGTGATACATTCACAGCATTTGAAAGATTACTAAAGTCCTCAGGTCCGAAAACAATTACAAAAGCATCTGCAACTTTATAAAAATAATTATAAAAGGAAATGTAATCCTTTTCAGTGTGCAGATGAACAATACAACAATACTTAATGCTTATAGACTTTCATTTATAATCCCTGAACCCACTAGACAGGATATCAGCAAAACAGACAGATAATGTGGCTCTAAGTGTAACACTTAAGCCTGATTTTTGTCTGAACATCTTACTTTGAAAACATATGCAGAACATTGAAATAAAAGACTTAAAACCTTTAAAACTACGCCTTCAGTGGCATAAACCGCTGAAAAACCAATAAAATTCATTGTTTATTTGGCAAGCCACACTTTAAAAGATTTCGGCCGTATCAAAATTAAAAGAAACTACTGCTCAGACTGGAACATATAGTGTTAATAAAAGCACAAATACATTTTTTTTCAGAGGTGTCTGCCAGTAGATTGCTTTATTATTTTTTTTTACATGAGCTACTACTAATATAAAACATGACTGACATATGTGAGCACATGTAACAGGTAAACATTATCTTTTCAAAAGTTTCATAACTGATCAGTGCCACCTTTCCCCGAAAATAAGACAGGGTCTAGGGCACTAGGGCTTATTTTCTGGGTATGGCTTATTTATTTATTTATTTGTTTGTTTGTTTATCCCCTCTTATATTTAGGTTAGCAGTGAAGCACACTGTAGGTTTTTTTTTTTTTGGTATAGGGGAGATGAAGCTAGGTGGTGGGTCTGTGGTTGAGTTAGACAGCTGAAGCTGGGGTTTAGCACCAGCTAGACACATAAAATGGCACCTATTGAGCAGGAAATGGATGCTCACCTTTACTGTGCATACTGTAATTCACTTGCTCAGAGCCCGGTGCACTCAGCACCACCGGTCTGCCCAAAGTATTTGTCAGCAGTATACCACAGCTGGGGAGGCAGGGCTAATTTACCGACGGATCTGAGAGGGAGGCTCTCAGTAAAAGTGGGCCAGGCACATGGATGCTCACAAGCCGGAAAGCCTCGTTGCTCAGCGGAGTCAGGACGCACGACACGTGACTAGGTCTTATTTTTAGGGTAGGGCTTATTTTATTACTAGGTCTTATTTTTAGGGAAACAGGGTACCACGAAAAAAGGTGAACTATGTAAAATCACAGTGACTCTGACAAGCGCAATAATAACTGGGTCACCTGTCTGTAGCAGTTGTTGACGGTCCTATTTAAGAGGATCTTTAAAGGTCTCAACATGTACTAAGTCTGTACATGGAGGGTGGGCGACTTGGGCACTCGCCACCCTCAAGGACCTATTTAAAAGGATCTTCAGGTCTCAACATGTAGCAAGTGTGTACATGGTGGAGGGCGAACTGGGCACTCGTCCCCCCCCTTACATAAGTGCTATACTGGGACTTCACAAAGGGAGGCGGTTAAAATATGCTAACTGCTTCATTGCATATCATGATGTGTCCTGATAATATCTTGTGAGCTTGGAGTAAGTGAAAATTTATGTTATTGGTGTTAGTAATGCTTTAAGTGCAAACAAACATTAAAATTACATGATTTTAGAGATTTTATGAAAATTTTCTAAAAAATACAGATCCAAAACCAAAACAAAAACATTTCATTATTTTTTGACAAAACCAAAACACAAAGAAAATTTAGAACCAAAACCAAAACACGGGCCTCGGCGCTCATCTCTATCTAATATTACTCCAGTCTCCCATTACAGGATCGTAAGTGTTTGGATTCGGAGGAACTAATGAACTGTGAGTTGCACTGATCTATTCTCCTATATTGATTTGTGCTGTGGAGATACAGTGACTACACGTACATATAAACATCTATTCCTCTCTGGCCATTAGCAGCTTTTGCCTCTCCCGTTCAGACATCTGCCCTGGCCCGGTGGTAGGAGGTGCTTTCCCTGCGGTCTTAACACCTTTGTTTATGTGTAATGCCTTTTGGAACATTGTTCAACTACCCACTGTTTACCATCTATAGCAGTTGTTTTCTCACATCAATTATTGGTCATTGCCCTTTCCTTTACGCTCCTAATTACAACAAACCATATTTGAAGACTGTGTTCAGTTTACATTGCCAGCGGATCTATTCTAATTTGGATCCGAATTATAAACTAACAAATGTGCAATAATTTAGGAGCCTGTATTCAGGTTATAGTTCTAGCGGATCTATCTGTATTTTGTGCAGACATATTCAGACACTATCTATATGTGATATCTTTGTATGTATCTTTTTTGTGGTTAGGTTTATTATTCTTCAATGTGTTTTTTAGCTGAATATCTAATTATATAATTTTGATATCAATTAAAGAATATTTTGTGTTAATAATCTGTATGCTATACACTCTGTGTACCATTTATCTCACGTTGTAAAGGGTGCAGTCAAACTTTTACTTTATGTCTGTATGAGTGTTATTGGTTTATCACCCCCAAGTTTTTGACCATCTAACACCATTCGTATGTGGGTACTAAAAGGTGTTTTTTTGACTACACAATTAGCGCTGCCCTTAACTTATTTTGTTTTTAACTTAGTTCTATGTGTATATAGATTAACAGGAACGGAACATGTGTTTTAACTATTAAAAGACCGGGCCATGTACATGTAGATTAATTGGAACCAGACATGTGTATGTAGATTAACTGGAATGGGACATGTGTATGTAGAATAACTGGAACTGGGCATGTGTATGTAGATTAACTGGAATGGGCCATGTATATGTAGATTAACTGGAACCGGGCATGTGTATGTAGATTAACTGGAATGTGGCATGTGTATGTAGATTAACTGGAACTGGGCATGTGTATGTAGATTAACTATTATTGGAACAGGGGCATAATTTATTTGATCATAGTTATAGGGGACTTAACTTATGAAAATATGTTTAAGGGGGACATTATATATGCTTCGGTATGCCATTAACCCTTGGCATGCTTCCGCTTATGGTACTAAAAGGGACAGCATGCCCTGCAATACATGGGCATGCTGTGCCTTCAAGTACTATATGCCGCAGCATTGTTTTAGGACCACCATTGACCTGCAGGAACCTTGTTTTTAAGAAGTCCTCCCTGTTTTATGTACCCCTCTTGTTCAGCCTGGTACAACTCTCCAACTACAAATATCAGTGGTAGGAGTCTGGTTATAGTGACTTATTTGTTTCCTAATGGGATATCTGCTGCTGGAGAGCTGAAAGCTGGCGAGCTGATGGGCCTGATCCTGAACTACTTTTCAGCCGATCTGCGCATGCGCCGGGCAGATGTTGCCCGGCGTTGCTACGGCAACGCCCGATCGTGGATTGGGCGCCCGTAGCAGCGCCGGCGGGATGCTGGAGGGGACGTCCCCATGTTCAGGTTAGTGTAGGTGGGCAGGGGGAGGTAGTTTAATGAGGGTCGTTGGGCGGGGGGAGGTAGTTTAATGAGGATGGGTGGGCGGGCTAGGCGGCCATATGCTCCTGTGCGAGCGTATGGCCCCTTCCTTACGCCAGCTGAAGTCAG
>WWET01001449.1:308487-322598 GCA_011038615.1 Limnodynastes dumerilii
ATATATATATATATATATAAAGCCTGGGACGCACTTACTGCCAAACAATTTTATAATAAATTGTAACCGGGTGCAAGACTTGTATTATTTCACAAATGTCAACCATGTATAAAACAGGTGAAGTCAGCACACCAAAATATCTTTCAAAATCGTATCATTTAATGTAGAAAAATAGCACCATAGAAAAAAGCACCATTCTGAAAAAACAGTATTAAAAAGAAGCCACACTGGCTAAATGCCCAAAACATCCAACATATTTCATGGGAGCCACATAATTTCAAAAATACAATAGAGAAAAGTCCATTCGATACTCAGCAGTAAGTAATGGTGGTGTCCCAGAGATAGAGATAGGAGCCCCGACGGCCGTTTCGGCTCATAGCCTTTGTCAAGGGGTAGGAGGCAGTACCAGAGCGTAGCCAGGCTTCATAAACATATGAATGAAAAAAAGAATATATAAGTAGGAAGAAATATCCGATAAATACCTTACACCTGCGGGTACTCCATGTGTGCCCATCAGTTACCATGACTACGCGTCCACACGCTCTACTGTGGCTACCCAGACAACTAGTAGGCGTCTGGGAATACACAGCGAACGGTGCACACCCATCACAGCAACGTCACCGGACTAGCCCCTGAGTCTGCCGGGCATCCAATCAGAGGTGCCGCAACTCACTGGGAACTTGTCAATATATTCAATATCGGGCTGCACAAACCATAATGACACAAATATATTGCAATTGTTCAGAGATGACATTATGCAATACTAAATATAATAAACATTATCTAAATAAAGTAGTTTAGACTAAAGTCATCATTGAGACCAAAGGGGGTTAGTGCTTTCAAATTATAAATGAATTCACATTCTTTACGTAATAGCAATAGTCCCCTATCTCCTACTCTTCTTTGTGGGGGCACCTGATATATGGGCATAAAAGAGAAATCCAACATTTTGTGCTTCTTTTGCGCAAAGTGCCTTGCAACAGGAGGGGTCTTCTGATCTATACTTACAAATGCCTTTTTTATAGAAGAGTGATGCATCGCTATTCTATCTTTTAATCTGCAAATGGTGCACTTTACAACGTACACGACATACCGGCTATCAGAAGTCAAACACTGTTTAATGTGTATACACTGATTTGTGTTGGGGTGTGTGAACTGCGCCCCTATCTCAAGGAACTTACAGTTCACACACCCCCCACACTTAAAACCCCCCCGTCTCAAAGACAACCAATTGCTAGTACTCGCTGGTAAAACATCATTTCTGACTAATCTATCCTTAAGATTAGCACTGCGTTTATAACAAAACAAAGGCGGATTTTGGAGTTTAGTCCCAATGCGTGGGTCATTAGCAATTATGTGCCAATGCTTTAGAACAGCCCTTTGCATTATTTTAGACATAGTTGAAAAAGTTGTAGATAGTTCTATCCTTTTATCCGTATTATTCTTCTTAGGTTTAGTTAATAGTTCTTGTCTGTTCAGTGCATGGCAGCATTTAATAGCCCTCTGTACTTCATTTTTTCCATATCCCCGGGCCAAAAATCTATTGCCCATCTCCTGAAGGGCTAATGGTAAGATAGAATTATCAGACATGGTTCTAATTACTCGAACCAATTGAGAAAAAGGAAGTCCATTTTTTAAGGGTTGAGGATGGAAGCTGTTGGCTAAGAGTAGCGTGTTCTTATCAGTGGTTTTACGATAAAGTTGAGTGTCAAATCCATCATCCTTTTGTAAAATACACACATTGATTTTGTTCCATTTGGTCTCCATTGTAAATCTTATGTTAGTGTCCCGTGTGTTCAAAAACTCCAAGAACATATTCATTTCCAATTCAGTGCCAGTCCATAATAAAAAGAGGTAGTCAATGAATCTAACAAAAAATAAAATATATGATGAAAAAAAGGCGGTCAAAATATACTGTAACTCATAATAGTGCATGAACAAATTGGCATACGATGGGGCCATGTTCGACCCCATCGCCGTGCCCTGTGACTGTAAATAAAAAGAATGTTGGAATAAAAAATAATTTTTTGTCAAAATGAATTCAATCAACAAAAGTAAAAATTCAATAGGCGGTCCATCATAATATTGTGATGTGATGAGTTCCCGAACGGCCTCTAATCCCTCTCGATGTGGTATGTTAGTATACAAAGACGATACGTCTAATGTCACCAATAAACATTTTTTCAATGGTTTCCGAACTCTATTCAATTTCAATAGAAAGTCATTTGTATCCTTAATGTATGTAGATGTTCTCTGCACAATAGGTTGGAGTAAAAAATCAACATACTGAGAGATCGGCTGACATAAGGAGCCCATAGAAGAAATTATGGGTCTCCCTGGTGGATTCTCTAAGGATTTGTGCACCTTTGCTAGTATGTATATTAAGGGGACCTTCGGATATTCTTGTTTAAGAAATTCACCAGTTTCTTTAGTCAACCAATTGTTGATAAGTGCCATATCCAATAGAGAATCCAATTTGCGCTTATATATGTCAGTAGGGTCATATGTCAGCAGTTTGTAACAGGTTGTGTCTGACAACTGTCTTAGTATTTCATTGACATACCAATCTCTGTCAAGGATGACAATTGATCCTCCCTTATCTGAGGGACGGATCACTATTGAGTCATTTTTGCGTAAAGATTCAACAGCTTTTCTTTCATCAATAGACAAATTTGAATGCTTAATTTTGCCTCTATGCCAACTGTTCCAGATGTCACGTTTAATTAATCTCATGAATGTCTCCACAGAAGGATTGTTTATCACTGGTTCGAATTTTGATCTAGGTTTGAACTGTTGTACACCAGTAGGGGATACGTCCTTATCAACAAAGAAGTTACAAAGTTTGAGTTGTCTCTGGAACTTATAGAGCTCTACTTCCAAATCAAATTTATTTGGTCTAAACGTCTGAACAAAAGAAAGTCCCTTGTTTAACACATTAACTTCTTCAGGGGTTAGAGTATACTTAGAAAGGTTATAGATGACTATCTCTTGTGATTTGTATTGCCTCTTTTGTTGCGACCTATGTCTCCTTCCGCCCCTTCTGGTTGGCTTGGTAACAATTTGCTGCGGGTATCCATCCTCTCTCTTAAAAAAAGGACCCTACGGGCATTATTTTTATCAGTACCATCCGAATCACTCTGAGAGGTAACAGAGTCCAGGTCTGTAAAGGATCTATCTCTCACCCTCTGTTTATATGGTCTAGGCATAAATCTTGTACGTTTTTGTAACGGATTATTTAACCAGAAATACACTCTGCCCTCTCTGTAGTTATCCTTAACAGATTTATATTTTCTTTTCTTAAATGCCAAAAGATCTAATTCAAATTGTTGTACAGATTGTTCTAACTTAGCCAACCAGTCTAAGGACTTATCAGCCCGTAGTATGGGTAAATTCTGGGACTCCAACTCCATGATTTCCTTATTTAACAATTCCATATCATGATTCACCTTTTCCACCACCAGGGTTATCAAATCCAAGGAACATTTGTTCAGTATCTGACACCAATTAGAACAAAAAGATTTATCATTTCTCCCTATAGTTGGTTGGTTCTTAATTCATAGTCCCTTGGGGATAATCCCCTCCTTGTGATACTGTGACAACGTTAAACCATGCATCTTTAACTCAACATAACGCTTTTTCAACTTTACAATGTCACTAAAAACTTCAGCAGGTGTATGCGTGAACTTTCTTCATTAGAAAAGTGCTTAGTGCCAATGATATTCATATTTTCAACAGATTTATCCATTGTGTATAGAATTTCAAAAATGCAGTGCTATCCACGTTTGAAGAAAAAGAGCCAATATCTTTACTCCAAGAAATATATCTAAAAAGCCTGGGACGCACTTACTGCCAAACAATTTTATAATAAATTGTAACCAGGTGCAAGACTTGTATTATTTCATAAATGTCAACCATGTATAAGACAGGTGAAGTCAGCACACCAAAATATCTTTCAAAATCGTATCAATTAATATAGAAAAATAGCACCATAGAAAAAAGCACCATTATGAAAAAACAGTTTAAAATATATATAAAGAGACGTGAAACCTGCTGGAGTTCCGACGTTTCAGATCATATTTTACTGATCTTTCCTCAGGGAACAAAGTTAGAAAGTGAATAACAGTACAAGCATAAATAACTTACCCCATAATGGTGGCAACCTCCCCCAAGTGGGCTGCGTTCAGCTCAGCCGGCGGTGCCGGTGCACGTGACTCCAGCGGGCAAACGATGGCGCTGTGACGTCACCGGCGCGCCGCGTTGCCTAGGCAGCAATGTACACAAAACCAATAGTGAGTCATGACTGTGAAAAATTAAAAAACAAGGCTGTAAACTTGCCGCGATGCACATAATAAACATAAGCAATATTAACAAGGGATGGTTCCTTATATGTATATAAAATGAACAAGTGTATACCAAATCGATGTGCTAAAAGCATCCCACATCTAAATGTTAAGTGATCACTATACATCAGGGTCTACCACAGGGCCCAAAAACATTATTCATATTGGTGCAAATAGCGTCCTAACATATGAATGTAGGTAACAATGAACATAAAGCGGAGATTAAACGGAGCTGCGTAAGTGAAATAATGGGGCAAATTAGCACTTTAAGGCGCTAGTACTAGAATAGATATCTCAAAATCAAATACAATAATCACAGGAAAGGGTTCAAATTAAATGTCTCATTGAGGCCCGCCAGCGCCACAGTATCCAATCTATGAATCCACTCCGCCTCACGTCGGAGGAGCAGTAAGTCTCGATTACCCCCTCTCCGTAGTGGGGGAATATGATCGATAATGATATATCTGATGGTAGCTAGTCCATGTTTATGTGAGGCGAAATGACGTGCTACTGGTTCATCAGAATTCTTTCCAGATAGAGCGGCTCGTATGGCCGATCTGTGTAGCGCGATCCGCTCCTTGAACTGCCGGATAGTTTTTCCGATGTAGTATAGGCCACAAGGGCAGATTATTGCGTATACCACATATGTTGTTAAGCATGTAACATAATGCTGAATGGTATATTTACGATTAGTGTGCGGGTGTGTGAACACTTTGCCAGATATCATGCTCCTGCATGTCACACAATTAATACATGGATAGCAACCCTTCTTTTGATGCAGAGTCGGATATTCTGTGACGTCATTCTGTACCAAGAGGTCCCGGATATTTCTGCCCCGACGGTAACTAGGCATCAGTCGTGTGTTGTGCATACATTTTAATTCTGGATCCGATTGCACTATAGGCCAGGCTTGTCTTACTTTTTTACTAGTTGTGGAACTAGTTACATCAAATGTCTGTACCCACGGTATGGCTCGTATTTCTTTTTTTGGGTTACTTAATAATGTTTGCGATCTGGGAATATTCCTAACAGTCTCCTTATGATCATAACCTCTGGCTTTGAACTGGTAAATAACAATGTCCATTTCAGTATCCCAGATTTCTTGGTCACTATTTATCCTGTGTACACGAAGCATCTGTGATAGGGCCAACCCCTTCACTAGTGCTGGTGGATGATGAGACTTGGCATACAATAGGTTGTTGCGGTCCGTGGGTTTACGGAATACTCGCGTGTTAATCAAGCCATTTTTTATCTCTATAGTGACATCTAGATAGTTGATGGTCTCCGGATGTATGGTATAAGTGAATCAGATAGTGCCAGGAAGGATGGCCAGTGTCTGATGGATAAAACAACCTTGGAATATTTAAGGGTAGAACACCCCATTGTACCAGTCCTTTACAGTATCCCGAAGATACACAAGGATAGTGTGTCTCCTTCCGGGCGCCCCATCATCTCTGCCCGGGGATCTTTGTTTCAGAATACGGCTGTATGGCTTGATTCTATCTTACAACCTATAGTGCAACGGGGTCGTTCTTACTCAAAAGATTTATTTAATTAATTAAAACCTATTTAATAATGATTCATCATTATTAACTCCTTTTTTAGAGTAGTTATCCCCTCCATATTTTTAGAGTAGATACCCCCCCTTATTCATCTTTTACATTATTTTTATACATATATTTTTATATTCCTCTATTATAAATAATTTGTATTCTAATAATTTATTTAAATGAATCTAAATAAATCCTTTCAAGGACTTATTTTAAAGAACTTTTTAAGAAAGACTGAAATAATTAATGGGTATTGTTATATATATATTTTTTAAGACAGTCTAAAATATAAAAAGGATTAGTCATAGGAGAGGTTAATTGATGAATCATTTTAAGGTTTTATTGCATTGGTAAAATTAGGTTTAAATAATTAAATAAAAAAATTTCTAATATATTTTAACTATATAGTAGGAAGGAGATTATATAAGTATATTGTGATCTGTATTATGTATGGTTGTAATTAGGCACCTTTATGAAATATATTGGTGCCGATATTGGTATGTTTGTTGCAAATACACAAAAACTATAATAGTCTGTTATGAAGGGTCTCTTTTACTCGGTATAATTGCGGTCCCATTGGAGAACCTGTGATTACCGGCATGAAGGACTATAAACAAAGACTATGTCGTCACCTGAACACACCCCCTGACGAAGTCTCTAGGAGACGAAACGCGTAGGGGCGGGGCTATAGACGATACGTTGTCCCTCCTGGATTACCCCTGCCTCGACCGCTTCTGCCCGATCTAAGGAACCCACAGGATTTCACAGCGTTCGGGACGCCAGCTCGCTGCTGCCTGTCAGCCTAAATTCCTTTCTAGTCAGGGAGTGGGCAATAAACCTTCCATGTCAGTCATTTCACCATGTGTTTTTACTTTTTGAATTGTGCCATTCTCCATTGTTAGCTCCCGAATTAATTTGGCCAATGGTGTATATGGTGAATTTGACTGAACTTGTTCTGCAGGAGCAGTAGGTACTAACCCATCCTCTTTGCCTACTTGCTGGTTTTCCCTAAGAAACCTTCTACACTGCCATTTCAAATGGTCTGGTTTTCCACAATAATAACAAGTTACAGATTCCTTCTTAAAGGTAACCCTCCCTTTGGGATTAGATCCAGTTATTGATTTAAATTGACTGTTCTGTTTTGCTCTAACTTCAGGATAATCAACTTTTTCCTGCACAACAGAAATCTTTTGTTTAATATTGTTCTTTTTCATTGATCTTCTAATGGGATCAATGAATGTTGCTATCTCCCGTAGAGTAAGTTTTTCAGAGGCAATCTGTGATGACACAGGGTCTAAATACTTACATTTTTTCACAAATGCACTTCTCGTGGATTCTGGCTCTAGACAATCAGCTACCTCCATTACCATTCTATATGCTTGCTCAAATTTTACCAAAAATGCAAAAGGGTCATCTTGTAATGAAACTCTAGGCATATCAAGAATTTCAACTGTAGGTATTGATTCTCCAGTTGTAAACAAAATGAACTGTCTGAGTCTATCTTTATCAGTATTATGTACCAATTCATTATCATAATTTTTTCTGGGTGTGATTTGCAATCTCTTAGCCATATAGGAGGGAAGCCATATTTTAAAAACTTTGTTTCTTTGTTCATTTGTTAAGTTGTATTTACAGGTATAACTTTCATAAATGTACATAAACAATTAGGTGCGCTCACTCAGTCCCGGTATTATGTTCAAAGTGTTAAGTCCAGATAGTCCAATGTGATGCTTGATAAAAATCACCAGATCCCATGCAGGACCGCGTCTTCCCCTTATGTTGTCGGACCTTTGGTTCCGGCTCTGTAGTAGAAAGGAGAAAAGAAGAAAGGGGGCGCCTAATGGTGAAGTACGTTCTTTATTAAGAGTTTCCAGACACTAGCAGCTAAGCATACCGGATCAATCTCTTGTAAAAAATGCAAACAAGTAAAACAACTGCGGGTGGACAGCGTGTTCCGTTACCGGATTACAGTTACCAGCGTCCTGGAAAGGTAACCGAAGGAGACGCCGTCTACACGTGGAAAGGTAGGATCGTGTGTTGACTCCGTCCCTACGCGTTTCGTCACGAAAGTGACTTCATCAGGGGGTAGGGGAGTCATCTTAGGAGTATCCTATTTAAGTGCTCATCTTAAAGTGGTAACATATAGTTCTCACTAAAATGTAACAATGTTGCTTATGCTACCAGAATACGATCGTTAGAGATTATGACATGCATGTCAATAGTACAACATAAATAGGAAATCCCAAATAATGCGCAGAATTAAAAATGTGAAAGAATACACACATAAAAACATATATAAAAAAACTCAACCAATAAATAAAACTAATAATATTATAAAATGTTGTAAACATATATTCCTAACTCTTTAGTCTAGCTGAATGTATAGCGGGTAAATAATGCCAATTATCTTATCTATACATATCTGACCACTTATATGATATTTCTACCTAATTTCTTGTGGCTAGGTAATTATACATTCTAAATGATTACATGGAATAACATATCCTTAAAACTCTAAAAATAAAGGAAATAAATACACTCAGACCCCTAGTCACAAGGATCATACAAAGAGAAATTATTTTCATAACTCTATTGCAAGATTTAAAGGGAATATTAGACCTACCCCTAATAAAGTGCGGGTTCATCCAAACCCTGCTCCTGCTATAAATATAGTTAGGATAAGAACATATATTGTTCATAGACTAGATTGAGCTTCACTACCTGTCCAATTTAAAGGAAGGGCGTGAGCTCAAATCCTTCATTCAGGCCGTGTGGTACAATGGTATCAAGGGTGACAATCCAGAAGGATTCACGCTGTAACAATCTCATATCTCTATCTCCTCCTCTAATGTCACGCGGAACCCATTCAATGGCTTTTACTTTCAAACAGCCAGTATCACCTCCATGTGCCTGTACTACATGTCTGGACAGGCTATGGTGAGGGAACTTGTGTTTGATGTTACGAAGATGTTCTAAAATTCGTACTTTCAACATCCTCTTCGTTTTTCCGACATATCGGAGACCACAACAACATTCAATTAAATATACCACATAAGTGGTTGCACAATTCATGTAGTGTTTGATTTTATACTGGGCACTTTTACTACTGTTTTCAAATGTTCTCTTATTAGGATGGCATAGCTTACAAACTTTGCATTTGGTGCAGGGATAGAAACCTAATACCTTAGGTAAGCTAGCCAAACTAGCTGTCTCTCTAGGAGGAAGGTAGCTAGGAGAGATTATGGACTTCAGGTTTCTCGTTTTCCTGAATCTTAGAGCGGGGTTGGGAGGCAAGATGGTATTCAGGAACGGATCCATCTGTAAGATGGACCAGTGTTTCTGAAGCATCCCACGGATCTGACTGCCTGCGTCGCTAAAGGTGGTGATAAACGCGCAGGCATTAGTATTCGTTGTCTCAGCTTTCTGTTGGTACTCAAGGAGAGACTCCCGATCTCTCTCTCTTGCCGTCTGTACCCAGATTCAACTAGTTCCTCGGGATATTGTCTCTCAGAGAACTTTTCTTTAAACTGTGCTGCTTGTTCATCATAACTGCCCAGGTCCGAACAATTCCGTCTCAATCGGACAAATTGTGAGAACGGAATGTTGGACTTCCATTTCTTATGATGGCAGCTATTATATTGCAAATAGCTATTTGCATCAGTTTCTTTAATGAACGTTGTCGTTGTAAGTTTACTCTCTCCGGTCTTGGGTGCTCTTATAAGTAAGTCTAAAAACTCTAGGGTGTCACCTCCAAACTTAGATGTAAAGCGTAGACCCAGGTTGTTGGTATTAAGTTGGTCTACAAAGGAGTCGAACTCCATTTTAGTACCACTCCAGACAATCAGGAGATCGTCTATATATCTCCGATACAGTCTGACGGGGGACCGCGATGTACTGATGGAATATATATATTCTCGCTCCCAGCTTCCCATATACAAATTGGCGAAGCTGGGAGCGAAAATTGTACCCATCGCGGTCCCCGTTATCTGGAGATAATATTGGCCCCCGAACAGGAAATAGTTACTCCTTAAAACGAAGCTGGCACATCGTAGCAAAAATTTCCTTTTGCATTCGGATACAGTGGTGTCTCCCTCCAATACCTGTTCTAATACCTCTAAGCCCTGGGAATGGGGGATCGAGGTGTACAGGGCCTGTACATCCACTGAACACAACCGCAATGAGGAATCCCATTGTAATTCGTTCAGGATGCGCAGGACCTGTGTCGAGTCTTTTAGGTAGGAGGCAAGTTCAGGCACGTATTTCTTGATATGCTTGTCCACATACTCAGACACCCACGAAGTGACAGACCCAATCCCCGAGACGATTGGGCGTCCTGGGGGATTGAGTCTGTCCTTGTGGACCTTTGGCAGATGATAGAAGTTAGCCACTCGCGGGGTCTTATTGTTTAAGTAGGCATATTCGTCTTTGCATATACAATGTGTTTGGAGTCCTTCCTCGAGTAGGTCTACTAGTTCTTTTACAAATTGTTCAGTGGGATCCCCATCTAGTTTTTTATAAAAGGCCACATCATTTAATTGACGAAGCGCTTCGGCCTCGTAATCCTTCCTATTCTGTAAAACCACCCCTCCCCCCTTGTCTGCTTGTTTGATAACCAATTCACTATTGCTGGTCAGATGCTTCAAAGCTCCCCTTTCTCCTTTAGTTAGATTAGGATGCAATCCCATTTTAGAGTAATTTAGAGTACTGAACTCTTTTTTCATTAATTCGTGAAATAACTCTATATGGCTCCCCCTGGATTCTATGGGGTAATACTTGGAGCTGGGTTTTAGACCAGTATGGTTCTCTATGTTGGGGGGTATCATTTGCGTCATATTTTGTGCTGTCTCTGTTTGACTCTGTTTGAGAAAGTGCCTCTTTAGAGATAGGGATCTAGTATATTTTGCTAGATCTACTGTTAGATCAAACATATTTGGTGGACAGCTAGGGGCAAAGGTCAATCCCCTTTGTAGTAATTTGTGGTCATTAGGAGTTAATACGACATCAGAGAGATTGAAGATACCCTTCATTGTATTATTACCCTCTTTTTTGCTTGGTTTACAAGCTCGTTTTCCTCTTCTGCATTTAGGGTTCTTTTGCGTTGTTTCCTTGCTAGATTCGGGGGGGGGGGAATAGTTCCTCCCCACCCTTGTTTACCCCTAAAAAAGGCTTAGTGGCGGTAATATCATTATCTGCAAATGCCGAAGAGGTACTTGGTTGGGGCTCTTTCAAATTAGAGTTAACTTCCCGAGTGGTATTAGATGCATCATCCCTAGTGGGTACAGGAGGGGCTCTATTTTTTACACTGTAAGAAACATCTTGCTGTTTAGTTTTGCTTTTATTTTTAATCATATTTTTACCCTTGTTATAGGAGACTTGTGTCCAACCTTGATTTTTAGACTCATTTCTTTGGGGAGTTTGTTGGTTATTAAAAGAGTTAGAAGTCTGTCGACTATTGGCTTGAGTGGTCTTATTAGGGTATTTCTTAATCTTCCTACTAATGTTATTATGGTCATTAGTGTTAATTCTATTCTGACTTTTGTTCTTATTATTTCTATTTTTAGTCCCCCATTCCCTAACTTGGTTCGTGGCGTAATCGTTTTTGTCCCTTATAAACTTCTCCGATTTAATAGTCACAATATTTTCCTCTATTCTATTTAATTTTCTATCCAATTCTAGTTTATAATTTACAAATTCTGGATCTGTTAATTTGGATTCTAGCTTGACACTAAGGGCTGTAAGTTTTTCTTCAATAGTTTTTAATTGTATTTTCTTCTCATTTACCAACAATTTCATAAGGTCAAATGAGCAGGTGTCAATTAGAGTATACCAAGTTGTTATAAAACTTGGATCCGTTATATTGCAAGCTGGTGCTTTTTTAATTCGCAGACCCCTAGGGATTCTAGCGTTCAAAATATATTGTTCCAGCGTATAAATCTCCCAATATAGTTTGGATTCTAGAATGAGAGATTTTTCTAAAGTTTTTAGATCTTCCTGAAATAAATCAGTGCGCATTATGCTTAGATCCAAATCTGGACTTTTTTCTTCGAACCTGCTATGTTGAGCAGATCTATTAACCACTAAATTAGGGTCTCTGAAAAACATTGTGATGAACAACACCGGTACCACAGTATAACAAGTTACACACAGGGCAGCTACCTCAAGCAAAGGAACAAATGTACATAAACATGTATCCATATATATATAGGATCCAAAGAAGAGGCACTCGCAGACTGTCTGCAGAATTTTTCAAAATGTCATATTAGATAATGTTAATATTTTGTAACATGTTTCTGTATTCTAACTCACCTGATTATGTTTCAAACTCACTTAAATTTACAAGCTGTTTCACTTAGGATGCTAGCTACTCTAGTTTTAATCATCTTTTGTACGTGCATTTTTAGTTCCATTGCTGAAACTTGCTGTATTACTTGAAAAGCTCTATTACTGTAATAGTTAATAATAATTAACTTTGTTAATGTTGCTCCAAACTGCATGTGATGTAGTAAATTTGAATTTAATGTGGGAATAAGCTATTTTTAACACACACAATTAACATTTTTTAATGATCGAAGAACGTCTGAAGTGTGGGGGATTACAAAACAACTATAATGCATTATACCTATGGAGAATGTTATTTAAAATCTCAATTTAGCAACATGTAATATAAAGTAAAATAAAGTATTTTTGTATTTTGAAAATTGATTCCTGACAGTTATGCTAATATTGTATAAACAGAACAATATGTTCCTATTTTGAGATAAATGTGTCAAATTACAGGAAAATAATTATCTCCCATTTAGGACCTCCAATCTTACTACTTAATCTGTCCTCTCTAAGGGGCTGATTCAGAGTTGCCCTTCCACCTTTTTTTAGGTGCAAGTGTAGACCTGAGCAATACCATGTTGAATTGCAAGGGGAGGCAGACTTCAATTATAAAAACAGAATTTAAATTAGGAGGTGAAGTTTCTTAATTCCTCCACTCTTTTTTTATTAAATAAACATAAAGCTATGAAGTATTTTAGTTCTATGTGTAAAAGTAATATAAAATTTTGGAATTAATTAACACTCCTTACTTTAAAAATGGTTTAGCTGAGCTGTACACTTGCATCAAAAAAGGTGTAAGTGAATCTCTGAATCAGCCCCTGGATCTGGTTCATTGTTTGGAAGACAAAAGGTTTATGTTTTAAGGCTCTTGATTAACATTAGTCAGATTAATATCCCCAACAGTACTGAAGTTAATAAAACATACAAAGTTTATGATAGCTCAAACATTAACTATGAAACATACATTAATATTTTGAAAAGTTTGGAATGTGTGAATGCCTGATCCAGAGCTATGATGTTACACTGAGCGGTCTAACGCTCAGCGTAACATTGCAGTACTCCCCCGACACTCCCCCTTGTCCTAATGCATTGACACTCGCTTACGCCGGCTGAAGGCTACCCTAACTTCAGCCGGCGTAAGCAAGTGTTAATACGCTGGGACGATGGCGTTGCAACACAAACGCCGCCCTGCCAGCCTGATTACTCTCCCTCCCCCACCTACCTGCACTAACTGCAGCGTAGTAACGCTAGGGGATGCTACGCTGCTGCCCGATCCTCGATCGGGCGTTGCGGTAGCTATGCCGGGCAACATCTGCCCGGCGCATGTGCAGATTGGCTTTCCATCCGATCTTACGCTTGCGCCCGGCGTTTTGGCGCCGCCAAGCGTAGGTCTGGATCAGGCCCTATGTGTGTGTATATACATACATACACACTGCTCAAAAAAATAAAGGGAACACTAAAATAACATCCTAGATCTGAATGAATGAAATATTCTTATTAAATAATTTTTGTTATTTACATAGTTGAATGTGCTGACAACAAAATCACACAAAAATTATCAATGGAAATCAAATTTATTAACCCATGGAGGTTTGGATTTGGAGTCACCCTCAAAATTAAAGTGGTTCTGCAGGTGGTGAGCACAGACCACTTCTCAGTTCCTATGCTTTCTGGCTGATGTTTTGGTCACTTTTGAATGCTGGCGGTGCTTTCACTCTAGTGGTAGCATGAGACGGAGTCTACAACCCACACAAGTGGCTCAGGTAGTGCAGCTCATCCAGGATGGCACATTAATGCGAGCTGTGGCAAGAAGGTTTGCTGTCAGTGTAGTGTCCAGAGCATGGAGGCGCTACCAGGAGACAGGCCAATACATCAGGAGACGTGGAGGAGGCCGTAG
>WWET01001449.1:336803-354017 GCA_011038615.1 Limnodynastes dumerilii
TGTGCATATGCTTCATATGATGTAAGCCTAAAGTAAAATAAATGCGTACCAGATGTCCAGTATGATAATGCCTGTAATGGTATCTTTCCACATGGCTCTGGAACCTGTATATGGCAGGAAACTCTTCCAGCATAGTGGGTAGGAGATAAAAAACATACAAGGCAATCTAGTTGTTATGGTACCCCGGGTTTACGTTGGTAGCGGACCGGGGTGACCAAAGGGTACGGTAAAGAAGGACGAGCAACTCACCAGGGTGTAGAGCCTGAAGTCGGACCGAGTGTTCTCTAGGGCCCCTGATGGTGGGGATAGTCTGGAGCTGGTAGGAACCCGTCAGGATACGGCCCTATAGAGAATGCTCGGGAGAGGAATGGTTAATAAAGGCAGGATCAAGAGGGAATGGGAGATAGAGAAATGGAACGAAAGGGAAAAGAAGTACCAGAAAGAACTGGACTTAACTAACTACAAAAAAACAAATAACAAACAAGACTGGGAAAAACCTGGACTGGACACAACTAACAAGACAGACAAGACAGACAAGGAGACACTCTCACACACTCAGACAGCAAAATCCCAGAGGGATACAAATACAATCAACCAGGGAAAGTGAAGGATAATGACACAGAGGAAAATACAATAAGGTAGAGAGCAGGGAGAGCAAACAATGGGGAACAAAGAGGAACCAGGGAGGCAAAATACGGGACACTCACTAATCAGATGAAAAATACAAGAAGAGAGGCACAAGGCAAGAGAGAGCAGGCTAAAGCACAAGAAACTATAACCGGCGCCTGCTACTGCCGTCAGAGAGCCTTTTAAACATACCAGGAACCAATGAGCCAGCAGGAAGGAAAGCGCCATAGGAATCAATGGGCTGACGTCAGGGCGCTAGGCAACGTCCCGACGCCAACCCGACAGCAGGGGAGAATGCGCATCGGGTATCCTAGGCAACGAGCGCTCCAGAGCGGGGAGGCGTGGCGCGCAGAACGAGGCCTGTACAACGGAGGGAGCACAGAGCAGAATGACCGGAGGGGAGAGACTGCAACCCTGTCCTGACTCCAGGATAAGGTAAGTGAGAAGCAAGGCGCCAGAATGTAACATTACCCCCACCCCCTTGACGAGGGGTTAAAGGACCCCTAGCACTGGGTTTTTTGGGAAATCTAGTATGGAAATCCTGAATAATCTTTTCTGCATGAAGATTTTTGTCTGGCACCCATTGGCGCTCTTCTGGGCCATACCCCTGCCAATGAACTAAATACATTAATCTACCACGTACCCATTTGGAATCCAAGATTTCCTCAACAACAAATTCTTCTCTGCCATTGACAAGCACAGGGGCTGGTCTGGAGATGAATCTGCTCTTGAACTTTCTCGACTCCCTAAAGGGTTTCAGGAGAGAAGAATGGAAAGTATTAGGAATACGCATAGAGGTGGGTAGTTTAAGACGGAATGCAACTGGGTTAATTCTACGAGTAATGACAAAGGGACCGATAAAGCGGGGTCCTAACTTTGATGAGGCTTGGCGAAGTTGAATATTTTTTGTGGAAAGCCAAACTGTCACCTACTCTGAAATGACAAGGACTACGATGCTGATCGACCCTGGTTTTAGACACTAAGGCGGCTTTAATGAGTGCTCTGTTGACTTTCTTCCAAATGATTCTGATACGATTAGTGAAAGGAACGACATCAGAATCAGAGGGCATTGCGGGAGAGAGCAATGAAGTGGCCCGAGGGTGAAAACCAGAAAGACAAAAAAAGGAGAGATTTTAGTGGCAGAGTGAGTAGAATTGTTGTAAGCAAACTCAGCAAGAGGAATATTATTTGCCCAATTTTTTTTGAGTGTAAGAAGAGAAGCAGCGCAAATATTGCTCAAGGACCTGATTAACCCTTTCAGTCTGGCCATTAGATTTAGGGTGGTAACCTGAAGAAAAACTGAGCTTGATGCGCAAAGTACTACAGACAGACCTCCAGAACTTAGCCACAAATTGCGAACCCCTATCAGAAACAATGTCCATAGGCAAGCCATGCAACCTAAAGATGTGTTTGACAAAAAGATCTGCCAAAATTTTGGCAGAAGGTAGCCCGGACAGCGGAATAAAATGTGCCATTTTAGAAAATCTATCAATAACGACCCAAATGGTGGTAAAACCTGAGGATTTAGGAAGGTCAGTAATGAAATCCATTGCCAAATGAGTCCATGGACGAGTGGGAACGGATAAGGGGAGGAGGGGACCAATCTGAGAACATCTGGGGGTTTTATTCTGGGCACAAACGGTACAAGTAGTAACAAAGTCCCTGACATCCTTGGAGATAGCGGGCCACCAGACAGATCTGGAGAGCAACGATAAGGTTCTTTGAACCCCAAAATGACCGGCAGACTTAGAAGAGTGACATTCTTGAAGAACTTTAATCCTGAGAGGAGCAGGAACAAATAAACGATTTGGAGGCTTATGTTTGGGACTTAAATGTTGAACTTGCATAAGTTGAGATTGGAGATCTTGAGTGAATCCGGCAATAATGGAGGTAGGTTGGATGATTGGCAGAGGAGACGAGGAAGACATTCCTTCAGATAAGAAGGACCTGGAGAGGGCATCTGCCCGCCGATTCAGAGATCCTGGACGGTATGTGATGGTAAAAGAAAAACGAGTGAAAAACAAAGCCCAGCGGGCTTGGCGAGGATTGAGTCTTTTAGCAGATTCGATGAATGCTAGGTTTTTGTGGTCAGTGATCACGGTGATATTATGATTAGCCCCTTCCAACCAGTGCCTCCACTCCTCGAACGCTAACTTGAAGTTTCCAATTGCCAATGTCGTAATTCTTTTCAGCTGAAGAAAATTTTTTGGATGTAGACGGTTGTCAGTATGATCGAATTGAGAAAGAACAGCACCAGCCCCAACGTCGGAGGCATCCACTTCCACAATGAAAGGACGATCAGGATTGGGATGACGGAGAATTGGGGCAGTAGTAAAGGCAACTTTTAGATTTTTGAAAGATTCCACAGCTTTAGGAGGCCAATTGCAGGTATCTGCGCCTTTCTTGGTGAGATCTGAGATGGGAGTCACCAGAACAGAAAAAGCTTGAACGAAGCGTCTGTAGTAATTTGCGAAACCGAGGAACCTTTGAATAGCCTGTAGATCCGTAGGTTGTGCCCATTCCAGAATGGCACAAACCTTAGCGGGATCCATTGCAAAACCTTGGGGAGAGATGAGATACCCAAGGAAGAGGACTTCAGTGACCTCAAACTCGCATTTTTCCAATTTAGCGAAAAGTTGATTCTCTCGTAGTTTCTGAAGGACCTGGCGGACATGAACACGATGATCCTGGAGAGAGCGAGAATAAATCAAGATATCATCTAAATATACAATGACAAAAGTACCTAGAAAATCCCTCAGGACGTCATTGATAAGGTCTTGAAAAACTGCTGGAGCATTGCACAGGCCGAAGGGCATCACAAGGTACTCATAGTGCCCGGACTGGGTATTAAAGGCCGTTTTCCACTCATCTCCCTTACGAATCCTAATCAAGTTGTAGGCCCCTCTTAAGTCGATTTTAGTATAAATGACAGCATCCTTCAGCTTGTCGAAGAGGTCTGTAATGAGAGGAAGTGGGTACCTGTTCTTGACCGTAATCTTGTTGAGAGCTCTAAAATCGATGCAGGGACGTAGAGAACCGTCTTTCTTGGAGACAAAAAAAAATCCTGCCCCCATAGGGGAACGAGATGGTCGGATAAAACCTTTTTGTAGGTTCTCTGCTACATATTCATCCATAGCTGTAGTCTCAGGAATGGATAAAGAAAATAGTCTGCCCTTGGGATGCGGAGCTTCAGGGATTAGGTCAATAGCGCAGTCATATGGACAATGCGGAGGAAGTCTCTCCGCTTCTCTCTTGGAAAACACATCTGCAAAGTCTTGATATTGAAGAGGGACGGAAGATTCCTCCAGAATCGTATTACGTATAGGAAGAATGAGGCAATTGCAGCACGACTCTCTCCATCGAATGATTTCACCTTTGTTCCAATCAATTTCTGGATTATGTAAAGAAAGCCAAGGATGACCTAAGACTATCTTGGCTGCTGGGGAAGAAAAGATGAAGAATTGGATCACCTCAGTATGGCATGCTCCTATCTGGAGCTGAACGGGTTCAGAGATCTGAAATATTTGCCCTCCAGGCAATGGGTTACCGCTGAGACCACAGGCAATAATTGGTGGGGATAAGGGGACATAAATAATTCCCCATTTTTTTGCAGAATCAGAGTCCAGAAAATTACCTGCTGGACCACTATCAACGAATACCTGAGTTTTGATGGAGGATTGCCTGGTTTTTAGCAGAGCGGGAAGTAACATGGAGTTGGAGGAGGAGATTAGACTTGAGCCCAGATGAATTTCCCCCATATTCACCTGGAGGCTTTGTTTCCCGGCATCTTCAATTTTTTGGGGCACTGGTCAGCCATATGTGCTTTACCTCCACAGTACAGACAGAGCCCCTGCTTACGTCGGCGGTCCTTTTCAGCCTTGGACAATCGAAAAGCCACACATTATTACCTGTTAATGTGGTTTCCTTTACTCCTCCGAGGCAGCACACCAAGGGTTAACCTCCCGTTAGGAGTCTGCAGGAAAGAAAGAAAGACCCGCCAGGTATAAAGATGCCACTCCCCTTCTCCTCTGTGTCTCGAACTTCTTCCAGCTCAAATAAAGCACAGTTAACACAAACAAACAAATAGGGAGGGGAAGTGTGTGCTGCCTCGGAGGAGTAAAGGAAACCACATTAACAGGTAATAATGTGTGGCTTCCTCTTCCTCCTCCTCTGGCAGCACACCAAGGGTATCTACCTTAGCAGTTACTTCACTGGGCGGGTAAATAATAATGATAATAACTAAAAATTAAATACACACCTCTTGGTTTGTGAAGTGTATAATAAATATTGTTTGTTCTTTTTTTTTTTTTAAACTACAGCAGAGAGAACTTTCCTGCCATATTTAGCTTCTGCTGAAGACATCACATCTATTCTGTAATGCCTAGCAAATGTATGCACTGACGACCAGGCTGCTGCTTTGCAAATGACCTCAATTGAAGAAGATTCTTTCTCTGCCCAAGAAGTGGACATCGCCCTTGTAAAGTGGGCTTTAATATTAGAAGGAGATTGTAAACCTTTCTCTTGATACCCTCGTTGAATACATACTTTCAGCCATCTGGCTATTGTAGCCTTCGAGGCTGCTTGCCCTTTCTTGGTCCTTCAAAGAGAATGAACAGCTGTTTTGATAACCTGAACGCTGCTGTTCTGTCCAGGTAAATTTTAACATTTCTAACCAAGTCTAATGTGTGAAGCCTTTGTTCTTTAGGATTTTTAGGATCCACACAGAGTGAAGGTAGGACGATTTCCTGATTCACATGAAACGTCGTAACGACTTTTGGCATGAATAAAGGATTTGTTTTAAGAACCACTTTGTTTGGTAAGAAATTAAAATATGGCTCTTCTGACCATAAAGCCTGCAGCTCGGAGACCCTGCGTGCAGAAGTTATGGCTATCAAGAATACAACCTTAAGTGTAAGGCTCTTCAAGCCTACTTCTTCAAGTGGTTCAAATGGGGATGTTGTCAACATATTCAAAACAATGTTGAGATCCCATGGTGCGATAGGTACTTTAAATACAGGCCTTAGCCTGTTAGCTGCCTGGACAAATCTTGCTACATATTTATTTGTAGCTATATCCAAACCTAATACTGCACTTAGGGTAGAGATTTGCACTTTGATGATACTAGCCGCTAGGCCCTTATCCAGGCCTTTTTGCAAGAACTCTAGTATTGTAGGGATACTTGAGGTCTGTCTTTGTTCCTCCATACACCAAAAGGCAAATTTTTTCCAGATCCTACGATAGACATTATTCGTGGTATCTTTTCTTGCCTCAAGCAGGGTTTTGATGACTTTAGCTGAAAACCCTTGATTTGTTAGGGACATGGGGCCTGATCCAGAGCTACGGTCGCCGTCACTAGTACGGCGGCCGTAAGCGTAATGCGCATGCGCCGGGCAGATGTTGCCGGCGTCACTATGGAAACGCCCGATCGTAGATCGGGCATCCATAGTAGCGCCGTAGGGACGCTGGAGGGGACGTCCAGTAAGGAAGGGGCCATACGCCCACACAGGGGGAGTGCCAGGGGGAGTCAGCGATGTAACGCTGAGCGTTAGTACGCTCAGCGCTACATCGTAGCTCTGGATCAGGCCCAATCTACATATTTATTTGTAGCTATATCCGAACCTAACACTGCACTTAGGGCAGATATTTGCACTTTGATGGTACTAGCCGCTAGGCCCTTATCCAGGCCCTTTTGCAAGAACTCTAGTATTGTAGGGATACTTGAGGTCTGTCTTTGTTCCTCCATACACCAAAAGGCAAACTTCTTCCAGATCCTACAATAGACTGAGTTTGTGGTATCTTTCCTTGCCTGAAGCAGGGTTTTGATGACGTCAATTGAAAACCCTTGCTTTGTTAGGGACATGGTCTCAAGAGCCAGGCCGTCAGGGACAATGACTGGGGGTCCGGATGACATAGCGGCCCCTGCATCAGGAGGTCTTCCCTTACTGGTAATTTTAGAGGTGCTTGAATGAGCATGCTCATAGCCCTCGAGAACCACGGCCTCCTGGGCCAGTAAGGCATTATCGCAATCACTGACTGTTTCCTGACTTAGTTTGTTGAGAAATCTGGGAATGATGGGGATAGGAGGAAAAGCATACCCTATCTGAAAATCCCATGGGCTCGATAGTGCGTCTATCCCTATGGCCCGATGATCCTTGTATCTTGAGAAGTAACTTCCCAATTTTTTGTTTTTGCTTGACGCAAAGAGATCTATTTGGGGAACGCCCCACTTGTTTGTTAATTGGAGAAATACCTCTTGGTTTAACTCCCATTTGTTTGGATGAAGTGTATACCTGCTCAAAAAGTCTGCTTGTAGATTTTGGTCACCTGTTATATAAATTGCGGATACGCTCGATGTATGTACTTCCATCCAGCTTAAAACCTTCCTCACTTCTTCCATCATTCGCCGACTTCTTGTGCCCCCTTGTCTGTTGATATGTGACACAACCGTGCTGTTTTCTGATCTTATTAGCACGTCGGCCTTGAACTAGATGATGGAAACTCCTGCATGCTTGTATAACTGCTCGACATTCTCTGATTTTGGAATGCATAGATCCTATGTGCATTGGCCAATGTCCTTGTGCCACTTGATGTTCGCACACGGCCCCCCAACCTGTTGCGCTGGCATCGGTTGTTATAACCACCGCTTGATGTTGGGAAAAGGATCTTCCTTTGCTTAGGTTGCGAGGCTGGGCCCACCAACTTAGGTCTTGTCTGGCTTTTCTGGATAGGACAATCCTTTGCTTCAGATCCTTCGGGTCCTTGTTCCACTGTAACAGGAACCCCCACTGGAAATTTCTCATATGCAGCCTGGCCCATTCTACTGTATCTATGGTTGAAGACATCAGACCTAATATTTTCAGACAGTCCTTTGAAAGCAGATACTTCTTCCTTTCTGCTTGAATATATTGCTTTAGAATGTTTTCCCTTCTCTCCTCTGACAAGGTGACCTTCATATTTACAGTATTTATCACTACCCCCAGATATTGGATGGTCTGTGAAGGCACCAGCTGACTCTTCTTTTCGTTTATCAGCCATCCGAACTCAGAAAGGAATAGCACTGCCATCTGAACGTGGTGAAGAGCCATTTGCATGGAAGGAGCAGCGATGAGGATGTCGTCGAGGTACACCCATATTGTCAGACCTTTTAGTCTCAACTCTGCTATAAGAACAATCAGGACTTTGGTAAAAGCCCTGGGTGACGTAGCCAGGCCAAAGGGAAGGGTTCGGAATTGAAAGTGTCTGCCAAATAGTTGGAACCTTAGGAATACCTGATGGGCAGCACAAACAGGAATGTGAAGATATGCATCCCTTAAGTCTATTTTCCCTAGAAAATTCCCTTGTTGCAGACCTGCTAGAATAGCCTTCAGGGACTCTATCTTGAATGGGCGTACCTTGAATGCGTTCAGACTTCTTAAGTCTAAGATGGTCCTGAATCCTCCCGAGTGTTTGGGAACCACAAAGAACCTTGAATAAAAGCCTTGACCTTGTTCCTTGGCTGGCACTTCAGTGACCGCTTTTTACATAATCATGGATGTTAGACTTGACTTGAGTGCTGTAAATTCTTCCTTGTTGTTTGGCGTGGGGGAAACCGTGAACCTGTTTGCTGGTCTTTTGACAAACTCGATCTTGTAACCTTGGGTCAAGGTATCTATCACCCAGGTGTCTGAGGTTACTTCTGTCCACAGGTGGGCAAATCCAGACAGTCTGCCCCCCACTGCAGTGTCTGGATCCATGCTGTCGTCATTGAGCCATTTACTTGAGACTGGTCCGCACGTCTCTTCCCCTTTGGGAGCGAAAATTAGACCTTCCCGACGAATATTGCCCTCTTCTGTAATTCCTCCCCGGTTTGTACGACCTAGCTTCTTTAAATTCTCCTGAAGGTGACTTAAAGCTTTTTTCTGTGTAGGATTTCTTTGTTGTTTTATCTTGCTGTAACCACTGTGACTTACCGCCTAAAGATTTGGCTATAATTTCTTCTAACCTTTTACCAAACAACAGGTCACCTTAAAATGGGATAGACAGAAGCTTGGATTTGGACTGCCAGTAAGCTGCCCAAGGTTTCAGCCAGAGGGCCCTTCTGGTGACTGCTGCATTAGCTCCAGTTCTGGCTGCTAATCTTACGGAGTCCATAGTGGCTTCGCACAGAAATTCAACTCCAATTTGTATATCTTGTATGGTTTTGAGCACTGATCTTATAACCCCCCCGTCAAGATTATTTTCAAGGTCTCCAGACCAATTGCGAACCACTCTAGCCGTGATAGCGGAAGCAGCCGCCGTCTTCAAGGCTGCACCCGCGATAGAGTGCTGCTTCTTCAGGCCTACCTCTATCTTTTTTTCCATTGAATCCCTGAATATGTTGACATCTTCCAGGGGCAATGTCGTTTTGTGAGACAGTCTTGCAATGGCTGCATCGACATGTGGCGGATTTTCCCATTTACTAATCTCCTCTGTATTAAATGGATATAGTTTAGACATTTTCTGTGACACTGGAAGCCTTTTTTCGGACATTTCCATTCTCCTTCTACCACGTCTTTCAGTGCCTGGGAAAGAGGAAAGGTCCTAGATTTTTTCTTTTTCTCCTTGCTTAAGTAAATTATTCACAAGGTCTTGGTTGAAATCTGCTTCAGCATTAGATTGAATTGAACCTGTCTCTGAGTCGGATTTTCCTGACACTAATGTGAGTGCTTCTGGTTCAGAGTCCTGAGATCTGTCACTCCTAGCCTCTCTAGGCCTTTTGGCCACAAATTTTGCCAAGTCCTCCTTGGTTACAAATGTTTCAGCCATGGATGCTTTCATGAGCTTCACAAGCCGCAGCATTTCCTGTGAAGGCTGTTCCTGCTCCTGCTTTTTACAGTCCACACACAACATGCTGCTATGATTATCAGGTAGAGGAGCCTCACATGAAGTACACTTTGAAGCATGACTCTTTTTGCGCTTTTTAAGTTCCATCCTTTCTTTAGAATGTTCAGATCTAGGAAAGATAACTAAACTAACTATACATTCTTGTACTGAACCAAGAAAAAAGAAAATATGAGGTGCTTACCCGGACTTCTGTGGCCTATGTTCCTCCTGCATGATAGTGAAGGGGAATACACCGCCAGCGTGCTCCCCGGCGCCTGCCCTTTAACCTAACGGCGCCCACTGATGACGTCCACTGCCTGTTTTCCCTCGGATTAACACAGTCTCCGGTAAAATGGCCGCCGGCACCCGCTGCCGCGTCCTGGATGTCCCTGCCAACCCGCCCTCGACAGTAGGGGCGGGCCTACAGGCAGCGCCGGAACTCTGTGCGCTCGAGACCGCCACCAGCCTTTCTCCCTCGCCAGACGCACGGCGCCGACGAGGGGAACCAGGTAAGCAACTGCACTGAAAATAAATATAACCTGCCCTGTCTGACTCCAACAGGAAAGAAAGAAAGATACAGAGGAGAAGGGGAGTGGCATCTTTATACCTGGCGGGTCTTTCTTTCTTTCCTGCGGACTCCTAACAGGGGAGGTTAACCCTTGGTGTGCTGCCAGAGGAGGAGGAAGAGGAAACCCCAATTTGCATTGGTTCATACTCAGACAAAGGGTACATAGGAGGTAAAGGGCTGGGTGAAGAAGAAAAAACTTTTTCCAATCTTCGTTCTCTGAAACGACGATCGATTTTAATAGCCAGAGTCATCAGGTCTTCTAGGGTTTCCGGTGATGGATACTGCACCAGGGCATCCTTAATCTGATCCGAAAGACCTAGATGGAATTGAGAACGTAGAGCCGGATCGTTCCAACGACACTCCGTTGCTCAAGAGCGAAATTCACCAGCAAACTCTTCAACAGATCTGCGGCCTTGACGGATTGAACGGATCTTTGCCTCCGCCGAAGCCTCTTGATCTGGGTCATCATAGATTATTCCCATTGTGTTAAAGAATTCGCTCACAGAATGTCTGGCTGGATGATTGATGTCAAGAGAAAAGGCCCAGGACTGGGGTTCCCCCTGGAGGAGGGAAATGATAAGTCCCACCTTTTGGAACTCCGAACCAGATGCTGTGGGTCGTAGTTGAAAATAAAGCAGGCAACTATTCTTAAATAGCACATACTTGGTGCGGTCTCCTGAGAACCGATCCGGCAGAGGGGCTTTGACATCTTGTACCAGAGCCGGAGGTGCTACTGGAGGAGGAGCGGCGTGTAATGCTGCTATGGCCTGATCCTGAGTCTCCACCTTTGAGGTGAGGTTTTGTACCATCTGTCCAAGATGGGAGACTTGGGTAATTAATGCTTTAATTGTTTCCGAGGAGGCGGGGTCCATCTTGTGAGAGAAGATACTGACAAGGCACTGGTGGAATTTAGGGAGCAATGAAACAGAAGGTCCGGAGTACACTAGAAATGTCTGGCCAGTTATAATGTTATGGTACCCCGGGTTCACCTTGGTAGCGGACCAGGGTGACCAAAGTGTACGGTAAAGAAGGACTCACCAGGGCGTGGAGCCTGAAGTTGGACCGAGTGTTCGCTAGGGCCCCTGATGGTGGGGATAGTCTGGAGCTGGTAGGAACCCGTCAGGATACGGCCCTATAGAGAATGCTCGGCAGAGGAATGGTTAATAAAGGCAGGATCAAGAGGGAATGGGAGATAGAGAAATGGAACGAGAGGGAAAAGAAGTACCAGAAGGAACTGGACTTAACTAACTACAAAAAACAAATAACAAACAAGACTGGGAAAAACCTGGACTGGACACAACTAACAAGACAGACAAGGAGACACTCTCACACACTCAGACAGCAAAATCCCAGAGGGATACAAATACAATCAACCAGGGAAAGTGAAGGATAATGACAGAGGAAAATACAATAAGGTAGAGAGCAAGGAGAGCAAACAATGGGGAACAAAGAGGAACCAGGGAGGCAAAATACGGGACACTCAGTAATCAGGTGAAAAATACAAGAAGAGAGGCACAAGGCAAGAGAGAGCAGGCTAAAGCACAAGAAACTATAACCGGCGCCTGCTACTGCTGTCAGAGAGCCTTTTAAACATACCAGGAACCAATGAGCCGGCAGGAAAGCGCCATAGGAATCAATGGGCTGACGTCAGGGCGCTAGGCAACGTCCCGACGCCAACCCGACAGCAGGGGAGAATGCGCATCGGGTATCCTAGGCAACGAGCGCTCCAGAGCGGGGAGGCATGGCGCGCAAAACGAGGCCTGTACAACGGAGGGAGCACAGCGCAGAGGGACCGGAGGGGAGAGACTGCAGCCCTGTCCTGACTCCAGGATAACGTAAGTGAGAAGCAAGGCGCCGGAATGTAACACTAGTGCAGTAATTTTTACACAGAATTTATTGCCAGTAATAATACAAAATATGCGTAATATAATAAGTTAAAAAAGGGCTTATCTGAGTATTATCTCAGGTTAAAAACACACAGCTCAGGCATTTAGCAACTCGCCTAAGCGTTTCGTCCATGATTTACTATGGGACTTCCTCAGGGAGAATATTAGCCAAGCATCAAGGAGCGTAACAGACTAAAAGGGGTATAATTACTAAAAAGGCGCCTTTCCTTTAAGAAATCGCGCAAGTGCAATGGAAACAACGGGCAAGAGCCGCTGGATGCCATCTTCAATAAGGGCAAATATAGAAAACCCTCCATTTCTTTTTTAATAAAATATACATATGATTGGCTCCGTTTACTACTTATATTGCGCTGTATAGAGGGTTCCTCAGGTCAGGAAACCCCCTTCCTACTACCTAAAGCACTCTGTATCATTCAGAGCGGGCATCGGACTCCGGCGCATGCGCAGTGCATGTCTTTTTGCCGAAGTCCGTCAGAACAGCTGATCAGGCGCTGTTAATGTTCCCAGTACTACATACTGGGCTAAAAACATCCAACAGTACACTTATTGTGATAAGGAAGACTGATTATCAGGATTTTAAGATGGTACATCCTTAAAAATATAGTGACATTAAACAAGTTTGTATATAGCTGCATAAATTGCCAGACATAAAATATATGGAGCAAGTTAGAAAATCTATACATAATAACTTAGAAACCCCATATAAGACACATACTATAAAGAACACCCAAACGTGAGACATAAACCAATTAAAACAATGTACATAGGTCTAAAAACAATAGTGATATACATATATAGTAATATAATAAATACATGGATCAAACCGCTAATATATGAGATCATAAAAACGAGCGCATCATAAAAAATTCATATGCTAAAAGAATAAAAGAATAAGGGTACCCATAATAAATAATAATCACTCAATAAATTAAATTATAATACAGAATTTAGGAATGGATAAGTAAGACACAAGTCTATCCAAAGCCACCTAACAGAAATATTAAAAAATATAATATTATAAAAATGGAGCTATCTCATAATTTTCATTTAAACCAATGGGGACTAACGTATTCAGTTCATAAATCTATTTCATCTCTCTGTGACAGCTTTTTTGGGAGATCACCTCCTCTAGCACTCAATGACACATGTTCTAACATCTTAAACGTTAAGCCTGTTGGGTCTGCATTATGGTGGTAAAAGAAATGTTCTGACACTGAATGACTCATCACTTTATTTTTTATGTTTCGTACATGTTCCTGAATTCACAGTCTAATTTTGCGTTTTGTTTTGCCTACATATTTTTTATTACATGGACATTCCAGTAGGTATATTACTGAGGAGGTAGAACAGTTCATAAATTCCTTAATTTTGTATTCTTTATTTCCATTCAAGTTAGTGAATGTTTTATTATTCTTATCCACATATTTACACACTATACAGTGTGAGGAGCATTTATAGGACCCAACACATTTGTTTCCCTATAAATCATTATGTGTACTTGAAACTTTTCATTTTCTGCAAAGTTATATTGTGTAATAAATGTGACTGGATATTGATCTGAATTTTTGTTTTTGTATTCCAGAAGGGATTGTCTTTCAGTGTCTTCTGTCCGTTTCATTGCTTGGTTTATAAGGCTCTTAGGGTACCCTCTTTCTTTAAAACGCTCAGCATACTTATTTAATTGCTCTGTACATATATCAGCTTCACTACAGTTTCTTTTAATTCTACTAAATTGTGAGAAAGGGATATTATTTTTCCACTTTTTTATATGTCCACTTGAATAGTGTAGAACACTATTTTTATCTACATCTTTTATATAGTTTTTAGTCATTATTTTATTATCTTCATAATATAACACTAAATCTAAATATTCTATTTTTCTTTGGAGACATTAGAGGTGAACTTTAGATTGTATTCGTTAATATTAAGATAACTTAAAAACTCCTTTAAAATTACAACTGGGCCTTTCCACACCATTAAAATATCATCTATATATCTCTTGTAGTAATAAATAAACTGATTAAAAGGATTATTATAAAAAATATATTTCCGTTCCCAGCTACCCATATGCAAATTAGCAAAACTCGGAGCAAAAACCGTATCCATTGCAGTCCCACATATCTGAAGATAAAATTTATCTAAAAATTTAAAATAATTATGTGATAAAATAAAATCAATAAGATCACAAATAAAAGACTTCTGTTTCATTAACATAATCAAATCTTCCTCAAGGAATTCGAAAACAGATTCTATTCCTTTCTTATGGTCAATTGAAGTATACAGAGATTGTATATCAACTGTAACCTAAATACAATCATCTGACCATTCTATCTCAGTCAAAGATTGCAAAACTGCTGTAGTGTCTTTTAAAAAGGAAGGTAATTCTTTCACAAATCTTTTTTAAAAAATTTCAACGTATTCAGATATGTGGGAAGTCAATGAGCTGATTCTGGCTATTATTGGCCGGCCAGGTGGATTGATTGGGTTCTTATGTATTTTTGGCAGATAATAAAAAATAGGGATGATAGGATTAGCAACTAAGTACTGGTATTCCTCTTTATCAATAATGTCATTATATAGTCCTTGTAGAAGAATCGATCTCAGACTATCTAAATAGCCATCCGTAGGGTCATTCGGGAATTGTTTATATGAAACCATATCTCCCAATAATCTTTCATAATCCGATCTATTTAGGAATACTAAGCCACCTTCTTTATCTGCCTTTTTAAAAACTAGATCCTTATTATTTTTCAATTGATCTATTTCTTTTCTTTCGCTTGGGTTTAAATTTTCGGTACATTTCTTATTTACATCAATATTTTAAAAATCCCTAAAAAAAAATAGTTATCTACACTATTCAAGTGGACATTTGAAAAAATGGAAAAATAATATCCCTTTCTCACAATTTAGTAGAATTAAAAGAAATTGTAGTGAAGCTGATATATGCACGGAGCAATTAAATAAGTATGCTGAACGTTTTAAAGAAAGAGGGTACCCTAAGAGCCTTATAAACCAAGCAATGAAACATTGGGAGGTCTTACTCTCAGACACAGTTTTAAGTAAAGTACTTCCGGTTAAACCAAAATTAGTTTACCGGAAGGCCAAGAATTTAAAAGATATTCTAGCCCCCAGCAACTTAGTACACATAATAATTTATGGGAAAACAAATGTGTTGGGTCCTATAAATGCTCACACTGTATAGTGTGTAAATATGTGGATAAGAATAATAAAACATTCACTAACTCAAATGGAAATAAAGAATATAAAATTAAGGAATTTATGAACTGATCTACCTCCTCAGTAATATACCTACTGGAATATCCATGTAATAAAAAATATGTAGGCAAAATGAAACGCAATATTAGACTGTGAATTCAGGAACACGTACGAAACATAAAAAATAAAGTGATGAGCCATTCAGTGTCAGAACATTTCTTTTACCACCATAATGCAGACCCAACAGGCTTAACATTTAAGATGTTAGAACATATGTCATTAAGTGCTAGAGTAGGTGATCTCCCAAAAAAGCTGTCACAGAGAGATGAAATGGATTTATGAACTGAATACATTAGTCCCCGTTGGTTTAAATGAAAATGATGAGATACCTCCATTTTTATAACTCATTTTAAATTCCGTATCCATTCCTAAATTCCGTATTATTATAATTTAATTTATTGAGTGATTATTATTTATTATGGGTACCCTTATTCTTTTAGCATATTAATTTTTTATGAATTTTTTATGATGCTCTTGTTTTTATGATGTTCTCTTATATATTAGCGGTTTGATCCATGTATTTATTATGTTACTGTATATGTATATCACTATTGTTTTTAGACCTATGTACATTGTTTTAATTGCTTTATGTCTCATGTTTGGGTGTGTTATATAGTATGTGTCTTATATGGGGTTTCTAAGTTATTATATATAGATTTTCTAACTTGCTCCATATATTTTATGTCTGGCAATTTATGCAGCTATATACAAACTTGTTTAATGTCACTATATTTATAATGATGTACCATCTTAAAATCCTGATAATGACTGATAATGAATATATGGTATAGTGAGTCTTCCTTATCACAATAAGTGTACTATTGGATGTTTTTAGCTCTGTATGTAGTACTGGGAACAGTAACAGTGCCTGATCAGCTGTTCTGACGGACTTCAGCAAAAAGACATGCACTGCGCATGCCCGATGCCCGCTCTGAATGATACAGATTGCTTTAGATAGTAGGAAGGGGGTTTCCTGACCTGAGGAACCCTCTATACAGCGCAATATAAATAGTAAACGGGCCCAATCATATGTATATTTTATTAAAAAAGAAACACAGGGTTTTTTATATTTGCCCTTATTGAAGATGGGGTCCGGAGGCTCTTGCCTATTGTTTCCATTGCACATGCGCGATTTCTTAAAGGAAAGGCGCCTTATTTAATATTTATATCCCTTTTAGTCTGTTATGCTCCTTGATGCTTGGCTAATATTCTCCCTGAGGAAGTCCCATGGTAAATCCTGGACGAAACGTGTAGGTGAGTTGCTGAAAGCCTGAGCTGTGTGTTTTTAACCTGAGATAATACTCAGATAAGCCCTTTTTTAACTTATTACATGTACGCATATTTTGTATTATTACTGGCAATAAATTATGTGTAAAAATTACTGCACTAGATTGCCTTGTATGTTTTTTTATCTCCTACCCACTACGCTGGAAGAGTTTCCTGCCATATACAGGTTCCAGAGCCATGTGGAAAGATACCATTACAGGCATTATCATACTGGACATCTGGTACGCATTTATTTTACTTCTGGCTTACATCATATGAAGCATATGCACTGTATTATTACATAAATTATGTGTAAAAATTACTGCACTAGATTGCCTTGTATGTTTTTTTATCTCCTACCCACTACGCTGGAAGAGTTTCCTGCCATATACAGGTTCCAGAGCCATGTGGAAAGATACCATTACAGGCATTGCATTACTGGACATCTGGTACGCATTTATTTTACTTCTGGCTTACATCATATGAAGCATGTGCACCTTCTATATTTATATGAACTTTTGCACTATTGGCGCCCCCTGTATTACACTTCATCACTATTCTAATTCCGGAGGAACTACCGGACACCCTACAAGGAAGGCAGCCCCTGAACAATCAGGACTTATTGATTTATTTATTTATTGTTCTTATTTTTTTATTATTGTATTTATTATCTTTATTTGTTTTTGGGTTCATAGCACTATTGTTTGTTTACTTTGCCTTCACTCATAT
>WWET01001450.1:0-20179 GCA_011038615.1 Limnodynastes dumerilii
CGCTTCAGCGTCCAAGCCACGCCCCCCGGAAACTGTTTTTTTTTTACACATTACTCATCATCATTTTACCCCTTGTCAGGCTGAGGCTTATACTTTTGTTTTCTGCCACTGCTGTGTGGCAATGTTTCATAGATGTGCTATAAACTGCAGTGTGTGTTTGTGCTGCTGCTCTGTTATTTAGTAATAGTAAGTAACAAGCCAGCCCGCTGCAGCGTTTGGCCTAAGCTGTATGAAAATAATATTGTTACCTGTTAAGGTGCTCAAAATTGACTAGAAATGACTGGAAATTATTGTTAATGGGGTTAATAATAGTATAGGGACAATAAAGAGGCAAATTATGCGATTTTAGCATTTTGTAGCAATTTTTGAAAAAAAATACGGATCCAAAACCATAACCAAAACACAAAGTTAATACTGATCCAAAACCAAAACATGGGCGTCAGTGAACATCTCTAGAAACAATAGAGTGGATTCACATTTAAGAGGGAATTAGGTGTAACCAGATCCGCACCTAACTCTCACGTCCAGCCAGGGCCGGATTAACCATGGGGCAATAGGGGCGGTCGTCCTGGGGCCCCCACACACAAAGGGCCCCCACAAACTGCTGTGAAAGAGGATGGATGTCAGGGATTGACATCCTCCTCTTAAGCACAGAGTATCACAGCCGCTGTCTAATGCCGGTAGCTGCGATAGTCTGCTTAAGAGGAGGATGTCACTCACTGACATCCATCCTCTTTCACTGGTTTCCTGACAGGCTGTCTTACAAACAGACAGCCAATCAGAGCTCAGCAAGGCAGCCAATGGGAAGAGAACAAGAGAGCAGGGAGCCCATCACTTTCATTTTCTTACTGCCGAGGGCTCCCTGCTTCTCAATGGAGGCCTGATCAGCTTCTTCTGGTGAAGGTAAGTTTTATTATCTGTCCGTCCGGTTGTCCGTCCGTCTGCCTATCTATCTAATATCTATATATCTCATCTCATATCTATCTATCTCATATCTATCTCATATCTATCTCATATCTATCTCATATCTATCTCATATCTATCTCATATCTATCTCATATCTATCTCATATCTATCTCATATCTATCTCATATCTATCTCATATCTATCTCATATCTATCTCATATCTATCTCATATCTATCTCATATCTATCTCATATCTATCTCATATCTATCTCATATCTATCTCATATCTATCTCATATCTATCTCATATCTATCTCATATCTATCTCATATCTATCTCATATCTATCTCATATCTATCTCATATCTATCTCATATCTATCTCATATCTATCTCATATCTATCTCATATCTATCTCATATCTATCTCATATCTATCTCATATCTATCTCATATCTATCTCATATCTATCTCATATCTATCTCATATCTATCTCATATCTATCTCATATCTATCTCATATCTATCTCATATCTATCTCATATCTATCTCATATCTATCTCATATCTATCTCATATCTATCTCATATCTATCTCATATCTATCTCATATCTATCTCATATCTATCTCATATCTATCTCATATCTATCTCATATCTATCTCATATCTATCTCACATCTATCTCACATCTATCTCACATCTATCTCTCTGTCTATCTAATGTTGTAGCATTACTGATTATTACAATAATGATGCACACACACTAATATGTATCTATATAGAAATATCTATCTATCTATCTATCTATCTCCACATGCAAAAAAAGATGGCACTCAAGGAGTCTTGAACACAGAGGTAAATTTAAATCACGAAAATAGCAGATTTATTGCATGATCCACAGGTCACCGTCACCAATGTTTCAGTTGCACACCGGCAATTGTCTTCAGAGTGAAGCAAATAATAGTACAGTGGAAAAATCACTGGCCACGTCCCATAGTCCGACAGCCGTTTCGGAGCCTCCTGGCTCCTTTATCAAGGGAGACAAAGCCAACACAAAGGTCTAAAAGTAAGTGTCACTTACTTTTAGACCTTTGTGTTGGCTTTGTCTTGGCTTCATGTAGGAGGAGGAGGAGCAGGAGGAGAGACAGCAAAGGTAAGTTATTATACAGTACTTAAAAGTGGTTGAGGAATGGTGATTTTCATAGAGGGGGCACAAAGGCTGGGTGGACACAATGGGGGACAATAGTGTTACCTGGACATAGAAGTTGAATGGACACAAAGAGTTGAAGAGAGAATAAAAAAAATTTTAAGTAACATTAAGTGCCCTCTCTGACTACAATTTTATGTGTGCACGTGTATATTCCTACATACATTTGCTGTGTTAATGTGAAGCAGGGGCCCCCCACGATTTAGTTCCCAGGGGCCCCCACCTTAATCCGGCCCTGCATCCAGCCCCACAACCAGTATCCATTTTTGGACTGATAATTGGACTGGTGTGAAAAGGGTAGATCCAGGAGCCAGATCCAGACCCCTGTACGCTTTACATACATGTGGTGGTATGAATTTGCACATCATAGAGAGGAGTGCACGTCCCTGTTGCTCCCCTATATTGGTAGTAGGTCTGGACTTATGTGTCCAGAACCCTACCTTAACTTTTACGCATTGATCTGCGTCTGTCCGGATGCAGATCAATTCGTATATCCACATTTACCTTACTTCACATACACAGCCCTTCATCAGCATATCTATACACTGCTTGAGTGCACTACCATCCTCCTTTCTTTCTGTACAACCCATTCTATATGGTCTGTTGGAGATAACAGGGCACAGTGCAGCTCGCATCTCAAAACACCCCCTTCCTCCCACTCCCCCAAAGGACTACTGTGAGCACTGACTTTTCTTCCTATTGTCCAATTATTTCCTTTGCTGTGTACTACAAAATCGGAACATCAGACTCCGGTTCTGGACAAGTTGCTCAAAAGAAAGATAAATTATATATATACATTTTAGGAGTCGTGGGTTTTTTTTTAACCATCCTGTATCAAGTTTACCATTCCTTCTTTCTGATACACGAGGATATAAATGATAAAATACACATTTCGTTTTCTATTTTAAAATAAATTGATTAATCCAAGGGACTTTAACAAATAAAAAATAAAGTATAGCAATAAGAAAAAGAAACGTGGGAGACATTGCTTTGATAAAATCTTAGGTTCTTTTATTCCACATTTTTGTGATGATCTAAATGTAATATTTCCCAATTCAATAACTGCAGCTAAAAACTGTAGCTAAAAGCAGCCTCTTGAAACGTTTCAGACTATGAAAATATTGGCAACCAAAAGAAAAGGGCAATGTATGATTTTGATTACAAAATAAAAATGACATATTGAAAACCAAACATTATTGTTGTTCATATAATTTACAGCCAGAGTTGCTTAGGTATAAAGGAAAGCTCAACTTGCTCAAATAGAACACTTGAAAAGAAAATCAGTTTTGAGGTGAGAGACTTTCAAGGTTACACAGCAAGGATGCAAGGGCCATTCTCCAATCAACACAGAAAATGTTGTATATTTTTCATAGGTGGTATTTATGGAAATTGTATCTGAGAAAGATCTTTACTAAATTATAGGTCTTTTTTAAGAGCTACCCAGCTATCATTTAAATTCCTCTGATATTTCTTCTGACATAACTGAGTCATACTATCTGTTCTTGAACTTATTGAAACACAAATAATGTTGATATGTACAGTATTGTAGAACAAATGCTTCAAATAATAATAATATTTCATGATTACATGTTACTGGATGAGTAGTGCCTTGTGCTTATCTTTGGTTGATCAAAGAAAAAGTAAAATGGCAAGAAGCAACCATTTGATATTAGGAGAGGTACAATTGTACCCAATTATACCTTTCTCAAAAACAGGGAAAAGTCTGGCATGCATTGTGGGAAATTGCATGCATGACAGGCCCACCTGCTGGGTAAAGTTGAATAAGGTTTCAGAATTCATTTAAACTTTAAACTTTTAGACCGCATATACGCAATCTACGTATCGAAACGATACGCAGATTACGTACAATAGCTACTACGCATGCGCAGTAGCTATTGTTCATTGAATTACGTCCGTCTATGGAAGATGGACATAGTTCTGGATCTACCCCATTATCATTTAAAGCCACAGCACTATACAATGAGAACATTGTCAAAGTATATCAATCCCTGTTCTAGTGGAACTAATCTTTTTACCAAATGCACACAAAACAACTAGGCACCATTTCGTCTGGAGCCAATTAACCTTAGTTCTATGGCATAGTGTTCACATGCAGAGTGTGAGATATCTTCAGTGGCATGAAGCTTGAGACATGCAGACTTGTGGATGGATTCAAGCTGAGAATTGCAAAACCAAACAAACACATAAAATAAAATAGCAGAGAATTATTTAAGTTGAATCCTAAACAAAGCACATAGGTTGCTTATCACAGCAGGATGATAACTCACTTAACAAAGTTATATACCCTCTTAAACCTTCAGGAAACCTTTCATCAAAATGTTTTTTCCAGCACTGTCTTAAACATTTATACTACATTACCCAAATAGGTCACCCCTATAGAGATAGCTGTTGACGGTTAAGCAAAAAAACAAGCAAAAGCAATACTTAAAAAATCCAAAATTCTGTTCATTTTATACACATATGTAGCCCCACTGTTACATTCCTGTTATGTGACCCCATTAGAAAAGAAAACATATTTTTAAGAGTTTTTAAGAGTATGAAATTTATTTCACTGAATAACAATGTTTTAGTTTGATAATATTGATAAAATGCGATGTTTTGTTATGGTAGGACACAATAATAATCTATGAAATATTTTAAGGGCACTGAAGCTAGCCAGCATGGATGGCCAAGCTCGGGCCTCACGAGCTACCAACAGTCCATGTCTTCCAGGTCTCCTTGTTGGAGCACAGGTGTGTTCAGTAGTAACTGATACATTCTCAAAGATCTACAGGTGGTAGTGATTATCTCAGCTCTGACTATATGAGGAGACCTGGAAAACATGGACCGTTGGTAGCTCATGAGGCCCAAGCTTGGCCACCCCTGCACTAAGTGGTACAGGACATTGTGGATAAACCACCAACTGATGACAGCTGGTCTGGCTTAGAATAAGCTTATGATAGGAGAGAACATTCTGCTTATCTCAGGAACAAGAAAGACCCAGTTATATAAATAAGAATCGGGACACTTTGAAGGCATTATAAACTTCCCGCCTTTTTTTCCTCATGGGAACCAGCTCAAGTCATTGCAGTCATATGTTTTACATTATGATATACAGCCCCTCTGCATTTGTAAAAGTTCTTCTGACCATACTCCAATCCAGCCAGGCATATTTTATGGTGCTGCTTTGGTGATGTTACTAATCTCTGCCTCTCCTCCCCTTTTTCTGCTTGGTTCTATTATAATTGTTTACTAACTACTGTAAATGTATTGTTAAAATTGCTGCCATTTTACCATCAGTTCTTATACATTAGTAAATATTAGTTACCTAAAAAAAAAATAATAATACTTTGATTATATTATTTGATTACTTTTGATCAAGATTTGATTTTTTTGTTAGCTTATGGCCTGTTCAGAATATAGTCCTACATTAATATCGTATGCTCTTTATAATCAGGTGAGGCCATGCCGGTACATAAGAAACCAGGAAGCAGTGTTATTGCTGGCTCTATTAACCAGAATGGATCTTTACTGATTTCTGCTACTCATGTTGGTTCAGACACCACACTTTCACAAATAGTTAAGCTAGTGGAAGAAGCACAGACATCAAAGGTAATAACCACAAAGCCATAGTGTCAGTGGATTTTATGTATTATGTAAGATGCTACTGCTTATGCACCAGAAGTGCCTGTTTTTCATTGTCTTTATAAGTATATTGTTATTTTACCATACTTATTATACTAAGGAGCATATAGAGAAGAAAGGCTCATTAACTGGGAATGGGATAAAGGTTTCATCGTAAGAAGACTATATGGATTGTTAATTTATTACTACTTTTGACAGTGATGAAACCTAAAAATCAGAAGTGTACCCTGTAACAAATACTGGTGGTTTTGTTTTCTTCTTATTCAACGCCATTTATAATGGGTAGCTGTTAAAGCATTAAAACAAACATGTAAAAGAAAATCTATTATGGTGTTTACTTTTGCCATTTGCTTTTCTTAGTGCCTTGTTAACTGGTTTCACCCTTTCCACAGTTTCCTTTGTGATACTGTTACACCATCAGTTCTTATTAGCACCTAACACAGTATTTTAACAGATAACCACATTTGTCCCTGCATCAATACTGTACTATATACACTTAAACACTTGCATGCTTATGTCGTATGCACAGAACACAGTTCACAAAATGTTTTTAGTTCACCAAGGTCTAATGAAAAAAAATTTGGGTATATATATATATATTTAAGTGTGAATTGAAGAAATGCATTAATTACATTTTGTATTGTTAATTCCAGGCTCCAATTCAACAATTTGCAGATAAACTCAGCGGTTACTTTGTCCCTTTCATTGTAATTGTGTCTTGCCTCACTCTGTTTGTCTGGATTGTTATTGGTTATCGCAATTTTGAACTTGTAGAGAAATATTTTCCTGTAAGTATAAGTTGCATTGTTTAATAAGTTAATTTACAGATCACTCTTACTACTGCTAAATGCATGTTTTACATTTCAGCTCCTTTTAAACTAAAATCTTTTTTTAACTAAAACCTGCATTACTTTCCTAATGGCACGCCATAAGGATGTTATAGCAGAAAAATACACTTCTTTTCTTCTCTGCTATTTATTAGTGCTGGAGCCTCCAGAAACCACTTTGGGTTTTTGTTGTTTTTTTGTTTAAATACGAGTGAGCCTCATCTTTTTCTTTGTCTTTCACACAATTCCTGTCCTCCAGATCAGATTTGTTTTTTTTTTTTTAAAGTAAATTGCTGAAGTGTTTGCCATTGGATTACAGCAAGCTCTTTGTAGTTTTATGTACTGATTAATCACTATGCCTTTTATCATAGTCTTTGTTGTTGTTTTTTGTTATATGTTTAGAAATTGAATATATATATATATCCTAAACCTATCCATCTGATAAGATTATCATAGACAGGTCTTGGATGGCATCTGCCACAGTACTCCAGTGAAACACTGGTAAGTAATATGGTCAAGCAAGGACGTTATTTGTACACACAAAGAAGGACCCGTTTGAAATACTGGCAGACCTGGGCTAGCTGGAATGATTCAAGCTTTGTTAATGCACCAGATGATGACAAATGTTCACATTGCCCATTTGATTTCATCACTGTTAAATAGTTAACATTTTATGGTAAGATTTAATGTGTAAAAATATACATGTAACCCCATGTCCCCCATGCTTAACCATCTAGATATATACAATATTCTGTGTGGTGCTTGTATGCTCTCCACGTGTTTGTGTATCCTCTGGGTGCTCTGGTTTCATCCTGCAATGCCCAAAAGAAAGATAAAATTAACCCTTGTCTGTGTCTCTGTGCGTGTTAGGGTATTTAGACTGTAAGTTCCAATGGTGACTGATGTGAATGGGTGCTTTTCCTTGTTGAAAACTTGATGTTTCTTATGATAAAGGGGATGGAGTGTTCCGGTGATATTACATTTCAATGGTTCGTAAAGTACATTGTTTCAGCTGTATTCCTCACAACAGCATTACTCAACACATTCACTGTTGGCTAACTTGCTTCCATGGTAAACCAAGCCTTGGTCAACCCTCTTGGAGAGGCCTGCCTCCATCTGTCTCCTGTCACCATTCATGTCACACTCTCCCTCTGGTACAAAATGCCAGCATACATGGGCACTTGGGCTGCCATCTTGGAACCTCTCACATTGTTTGTGCTGACCGACCAAATAGCAGGTTATTTAAAATGCTGTCAATGTTTTAACAGTGCTAGTGCCAACTTTGAACCCTGAGTACGTCTTCTGGCTCCAGTGGATTTCCTTGTGTGACCCTAACATTGCATTTAAAGTTACACTATATTCCCCACGCTTTATTTAATTTGTTCAAACAGTTAGATCCATCGGTTTATACCTCAGCAACACAGTCTGACCATGGTCAGACCACACTCTCTGCACCTTATTTATTTATTCATTTATAATATTCAATTTTTTTATTTTTTTATTTTATTCTTTTATCTTGCTGCACCATGTCCTGTTTATCAGTATTTATTACTAGATCTTCACCTGTGATTTTGTTTTAACCACAGTCCGATCACACCACATTTATTTTATAACAGTGTAATACGTATAGACTGTCACTCCAGCGTTATTTACTGTTTGATCCCACCTTTTAATTTATTACTGCTTTATCATTTATTTATACTTACTTGTTAATGTTTCACTGATTTCCCTCTTTTTACAAGAGAAGATTCGTTGTATTTCATTATTACACTTCAAGATATTTGATCTTTTTTATACAATTGAGTTCATGTAATTGGAAGCATTAGTCACTTTAATTTCCTTTTCCAGTGTCCCACCCCCCACCCTCATTATAGTGTGATATCTCCCAGGTTTCCCATAGCGCTCTATACCTATACATTTTTTCTATTGTTTCATTCTGTCTACAATCAAGTATTTGCAAATTCCCATTTGTAATCCAGTAGTTGCATTCTCTGATTTGACATTCAGCATTTGAATTCTCCAGCTTGGCAACCTGCCATTGCGTTCTCCAGCTTGCAAAGCAGCCATTGCATTCTCCAGTTTCCATTTGTAAACTATGACTGTACCCATAATAGTCAATTTCTAATACTAAACAGCCTAGCAATTATTTTATTTATAAGGATGAACCTACTATGACAGCCTAAATCATCTCTTTAAAAATGTCACCTATTTCCAAATTATTTGTATGTGACTAAAAGGATAAGCCCAGCAAAGCACAACGAATAATTCATTATCCTGAAATGATTGGTTTTAAATAGATTTTGAGATGGATTTTCACAAGCAAAAGCTTTATAATGCAGTTGTTGCCAAAAATCAATAGAAAGATTCTTAGTAATTGATCTGTAAATAATTCTAATTAATATTATATTATTTTTCTAATTACCGGTAATTTGGATTTTTTTCTACAATTATAAGTTATAGGAATTATTCGACTAAAGTAGCAGACTTTTTATTGAATTCTAACACCTCTCCTACCTCAGCTGTCATCTTATTCACTTACAATAAACATTTTTGCTCAATTTAATATAATTCAGCTTTGGTATTTGACTGTCTGTTTATTTCATTTTCATATAATATGATACAGAATCTCTTCCGAAAATGTATAAATGCATTTTAAATGAGCCGCATCACAAAAAGGTCGACATTGTCCTAGTTTCTTACTTTTACCCATTTATGTTTCTTCTTTAATGTTAAAAGTAATAACGAATGTTGAAGCATTGTGCAATCCGAAGAGCAGAGAACTGGTTCAGAAAACAATACACTTGTGAAATGATCTTTCTGCTATTATAGACAGTACATTAAATAAACAAAGACTGGTTTTATCTTCAAATATCCTGCCCACAAAGAAGCTCTGATCTTTTGACAAACTAATAATACAAAAATGAACAGGCTTTGTCCTACCATCTTTCAGTCACACGGATTCCAGAGAAAGAAATGTTCTAAATTACAACCACACATATCACAGCATGATAAGGAAAAGCAAAAGTACAACATTTTGGGGATGATCCTGAGTTGTGAGCAATAAGAAAAAAAATGACATTACAGATTTCTTTTATTTAACTCTGCTAGAAAAGTGGTATCAACCAGGGATAAGGAGGATACAAAATTCCTGCCACACATCAGGCTGGGTCAGGGAGGAATATGGCTCTTAATGGTGAATTCCCTTTTCAAGCAACTTGAAAGCACTTTATTAACACTAATTAAAAAAATGTTGTTCTGCAACAAAAAGTTAAATATTTAAAAAAGTGAACTAGTGAATAAAGAAAGAGAGTGTAGTAAAAATATATGACAAGACAGTTCAAATATACATACTGTATATATGAGATTCTCTGAGTGTATAATATTATTCAATGTAAACACTTTCCTGAAATATAGCAAGGAAGAATTTGATCAATGTTATAGTACCTGATTTAATAAGGGACATTGATCAAATTCTCCCTGTACTATATTTCTATAAGCGTTTATACTGAATAACATTTTAAACTCTTAATATCCTATAGAGATATATTTGTTTTAACATTAGTTAGCAATAATAATTTTTTTTTTTTCTCTCTTTATTCACAATTTTTATATTTTTTTTACCCTTTCTTTTGCTAACTATATTCATTTTAATTAATATGAAAAATGTATTAATGCTTTGAAATAACATAGAAAGTAAGTTTACGATTTACGCTGACTTTCTTCTCCAACCCACAACCAGGGCCGGCCCTAGCCAATTTGGTGCCCTAGGCAAGATTTGGTTGGTGCCCTCTGGCAGAAAATTAATTCTACTATTAGAGGGTCATAGTGGCGGTACAATGCTGCCAATGGGCAATGTGCAATCAGCTGACTGAAGATCCACACTTTACTAGGAGGAGAAGCTGTGTTGCATTTCCTTTTCTGCCCTGGGGTGCCCCCCCTGACAAGATGCCGCTATAGGCGACTCGCCTATACTGCCTATAGGTAGGGCCAGCCCTGCCCCCAATGTCTTTAATGCCCCCCATATGTCTATTCAACTTCCACACTCTCTTATACTGTGTCTCCAATCACCACTCACCCACTTTCATGGCCCCCTCTGTCACTTCAATCCCCATAATTTCTCCCTTTGTTCCCTCGTGTGTGTGTCTCCAACCTTCACTTTCTTTAACACTGTATGTTTCCAACCCCTACTTCCTCTCCAAAGTGTGTCTCCATTCCCCCACTCTCTCTCACCATGTGTATCTCTAACCCCCACTTTGCTTCCCTCTCTGTCTCTCTTACCACCATTCTCTCTCCACCTCGGTATTTTTAACCCTCATTCTCTCCGCATATGTCTCTCTAAACCCCACCCTCTCTTCCCCTGTGTCTCTCTAACCCTCGCGCTCTCTCCCCCTGTGTCTTTGTAACCCATTTTCCCCTTAAACCTTTTTTCTTCACTAAACTTCTTTTTCTTTGTGCAATACTGATGTATAGGTAATGTGACACAGTATCACACTGCTAGCAACAACTAAAAAACACAGGTAGCAGATGCAGTAACACATTGCCTGACTTAGCAGCCGTAGTTAAGGCAAAGTGACACCATGCATGCTGCTAGCAGAGGCTAACAAGGGTAAGAATGTTTAAGCATCTGTCTTGTGTGCTGATCATCCAGGTTAAATGGGTGCTATCAATGCCCACCAGGCTCATCATTGATGGTACCTATCAGCACCTGTAGGCCTTTGCCCTGCACACAAACCACAGATACCTTACCTGTCTATCAATACTTATAACAGTGTAAAAGGGCAGCCAATCTTAAAAAAAACATCTAAAAAAAAGGGATTTAAAACAAAATTAAATACTTCTTCTGCTTTGCCCTTAACATGAAAATATTAAATGCCTGTGGTAACTACTGGAGGAAGCTATTGCTGATTGAATATTTATTTATAGGTTTTATACAGCACTATCAGATTACATAGTGCTTTACAAAGAATATTTCACATTAGTACAAACACAAAATGGAAGTTGCTCAATCAATTTATAGGTAAATGCAAACAGGTGCATGAAAGGCAGGGGTTAATCTGCTATCCACAGACACAAAGGAAAGAAAATTCCTCAGCAACACAGCCATAAACCATTAAAAGACTATACCGTCTATCTGTTAAATAAAACGCAGACATGTCCGTTACACATATTTGCGCAAATATATGATAAGCCACCAGGCACTGTCAAGGCCTGAAGAGACATGAGGGGGATTATTGGGAGCTAAAAAGACATGAGGGGGATTATTAGGAGACATGAGGGGAAGTCATGAGGGGGATTATTGGGAAACATAAGGGGGAGTCATGAGGAGGATTATTGGGAGACATGAGGGGGAGGCATGAGGGTGAGTGTTGGGAGGACATGAGGGGGATTATTGGGAGGCTGAAGAGACAGGGGGGGTATTACTGGGAGCTGAAGAGACATGAGGGGGATTATTGGGAGGCTGGAGAGACATGAGGGGGATTATTGGGAGACTGAGGAGACATGAGGGTGGTTATTGGAAGCTGGGGAAACATGAAGGGGTCATTGGAAGCTGAAGAGACATGAGGGGGGTTATTGGGAGGCTGGGGAGTCATGAGGGAGTTACTGGAAAGCTGGAGACAACACATGGAGTATGTATTGAAAGGCCTGGGTGACGGTTTCTATGGACACTGACATCATGGCTCTTGTGTACCAGATGTTTTCTTGGGTTGGCATGATGACAAATATGTTTTCTGCTCTTTATGACACAGCGACGCCTTTTTATATTATTGTATAGAGGTCACAAGAATGCAATCTGCATTGTATGACATTCTCTAGTATGTGGTCTGTATGGTATAGTGGTCACTAGGATAATATCTGTATGGTATGGCCATTACTAAGATATAGGGGTAGATCAAGAACTACGTGTGCCGTACGTTTATTCGCAGAGCGTATTTTCGTGTGCATAAATTCGTTACACTCCCCTCGGCACACCCCTTGCACGGACGTATTTTGTGAAGATACGCTGCTCAAACCCTAGCTTAACTTTTTCAAACGTAACAGAGTACGTCCGCGAACGGACGTACTGACTATGTGAACGTACGCAGCTTAGCATGCCCATACTGTACACTTTAAATACCACCCCCCGCCTACTTCACGTAAAACGCACGTATTGTTGACGAACGTAAATTTGGCACGCCCACACGTAAGTATTTATGTGACACATACCTGAATCTCCCATACGTTCACAATTTCGCTACGTGAATGTGCGTATTTTTCCCATACGTATTTCGCTACGTGAATGTGCGTATTTTCTATGGTGCGCATGCGCAGTGCGTTCAAATCTGCGAATTTACGTCTCCGCCACGCGTAAAATCGCGGAAATGCGTAGTTCTGGATCTGCCCCATAGTCTGTATTGTATGGAGGTCTCTAGGATGCAGTCTGTATTATATAATAGTGATTAGGATTTGCTTTCTTTTATTGTGGTTGTGGTTTCTTCTATTGTGAAGTTAAACGTTAAATTGTTAAACATGGGTCGGGTATAAACTTATACTTTAAACGCCCCAGCAACTATCTCAGTTGTTCCATCCACCAGTAAGTTGTGATCAACATAACAAAATAAAGTTGCTTGACAGGCAGCTTTAGATGCTTATCTTCCAGCGAGGAGCTCAGCAGCGGTAACGGATATCTGAAGTCCAGTATTATTGCAAAATATCATGCTACCCCCGCCCGCCTACTTTTTAATACCACCCGACTTTTCTGGGGAGAACACTGAAAGTTATTAATTTACTCTTGCCATTCAGTTTTGCAGACATTGGGCTGGATCCAGCCCATTGTATGTATACAGTTTCTTGTATGTTAACTCTCCCTTTTTTAGAGGTAACGTACATAAATATTTTTTTTACATCTTTCTTCTGTTTTTACAGAGACCTCACTTTAATTTTTGCCTAATAGTTATATTTTATGATTAATAGTTTAAGATGCATCTGCCAATAAAGCCATTGCAAGTCCTAAATCATTGGACTGACAGCTTTTCCAGAGGCTCATATTATAATGGAGAATTGTGTAGACTGTTGCCCAAAATGTCAGTTGAGGTCACCATGGACTTGGCTGTAGTCCAAACACCAGATTTGCGAGAAAACCAATAAGATCAGATTGTAAAAGTTTATAATATGTGAGAGATATAATGTCACGTGATAACCAGTGTGCAGAGGGAGCTGTGTTTCTATGTAAATTACCACTGCCTTTCAAGCAGCTGCTTGTTCGACTATTACTAGATTGTTAGGGGTAGGCAAAAATAACCCATTCCAAGGGGGAAAAAACTCCATTATGAAATAAAGTAAATCGATCGGTTTATAGTTCCAGCTGAAGCCACAGGTTTTGTAAATGTTTCAGTTTGGTGTGACCTTGAGGAGCCAAAAGGAGCCACAATGAGAACGATGAAATCAGAATATTTTTGGGATGTGTAACACTTAATTGCTGAAATAGCCCTGATCATTTTTCATTAACTTATTTCATTCATTTAAAAATGATGACACTAAATTTACAAACTTTAAGTGATTTTAAAGACATTTTATTGTGCAGCCACAAGTTATCCCTGGTTTAAATTTAAAATTTGTGTCATTTATTGTTTATTTTGGTATCTGCGGTTTGTTGGTTTTATATTTCTCATTAATCTGTATATTATTTTTATTTTTAAATCTTTTAATCTTAAAATTTTAATTTTTTTATATCAGTTAAATGATACATTTTCATATTAGTAAAAGTAAAACATTTCAAATTTGATTTTTCCTTGGTATAGTGTACTTGAAAGTTTTATATTAAGCTTAAATTAATAATATTTATTTCATAGCTTTAACACATTTAATACTATAATGGACAGAATACACAAACACACACACAAACACACACAAACAAACACACACACGGCTTATTTATACCAAGGCTAAAAACTATGAAATGCTAAAACTAAAATGAAACTCATAATCCTTTAGTGATAATCCAAATACAAAATAAAAAGATACATAAAAGATGTATGTTTAATCTGTAAATTAGAGCTGAGCCAGGAAACGTCAGTTTAACATATTTTTAAAGGTGTATATTTCGACCTGGTAACAAGACAGGGTTCTATATTTCTATATAATTAGTGCTATATTTAATATAATTATAATATAAATTATAATGTATAATGTAATATAATTTATTTAATATATTTAGCTCTTACACCTTAAAACTATTTTTGTTACATTACTTTAAATACTTTTTAGTAAGCTCTTTGCTTCTGCTTAATTCTACACCCACAGCTATAACTGAAACAGTGTGGGGGATACTTAATTCGTTCTTGTGGTGCACAAAGTTGCAAATGAAGTGGTAGCCTAAATCTTAAGACATCCCATGGAGATGTTTTGAGTATTTTGCACTCAACAGCTTCCATACTAGATTGGAATCCGCATACTTTGTACTGATTCTTTTCTGTATACTTTATTGAAGATTCCCTTAACTGTTTAATATTGTGTAAAATTATTTTGTTCCTTTCTTTTTTATTTGAGAGGACATAAATGTTTTTCTAAGATAGTTGCCCTTCAATTACACATTGATCATTGTTTCCTAAATGCCCTCTTACTTATAAAATAGGTGGAATTTAACTTGTCATAGCTAATTACAAAAACAAGCAATAGAGCACAGTCGGTCAGTCATGCCATCTGCCAGAACTTACCACCATGTATAACTACAAAGTTACAATTCTCTATTAATTCTGCTTTTTTAATACAATAGTGTTTCCTGCCTTCCTCTGTGCATTCAAAGTTAAGATCTGTACACTATTTTATACCTTGCCAGTCAGGGGCTTTGCACCCTGGAGTCTTTATTGCTGATCTGTTATATCGTTTGTCTGCTGTGCATTGAGGAACTTCAGTTCTTTAGAATAATTTCCAGCTTTTTCTTATCATTTCATGAATTTCACCTGTGCCTATTCAGTGACACAATGGAGGAAAATTTGGTTCTTGAACCCCTGAGGATTTCATTATCCCTTTCCTGATTATATTAGTTTGTACCTGTGATTTTACCCATATTATTATTATTATTATTATTATTATTACTATTATTATTATTATTATTACTATTACTATTATTATTATTATTATTATATGGTCCCGATTCAGAAGTCCACTGCTGCTGCGGTCAGAACACAGTGGAGCAGAGTTCAGAGGGAGGATTGCTGTGTGATCCTAATGTCCGTACATGGGGGGGAGAGACCACTCCCTTTGCATGCACAGATGTCCTAAACCAGAACCCTACCTTAAATGTAACACACCGGCCCCACGGAAAATGGGACCTTTATGGCACTGTGAATCGTACGTAAGGGATTAACCAATATATATGTTCTGCATACGGCCGCATCCCACCATGACTATACATCTACACATAACGGCTCCTGCACCTTCATCAAAAATGCTTAACTCATGGAGAATTGGTTCCCGAGGATCAGATCCATGTGGAAGTGCTATTTGTGAGCCCGCCCTCTTTTGAAATGTGGGCATTTTCCGCACCTTCCATACCGAAACAACCCACATTACATAATTTTGAATATGGCCCATTAATATTATATTATTATTATTATTAATATTATTATTATTATTATCCTTTAGTTATTTATACCCTTTAAAAATCAACCAATCATGTTTCTCTTATGTCTACAATATCCCTGTCCTCATCTATCATTGAAATATTTTAAATTACCTAACATATTTTTAGCACATCTGCCATTAGTTATCAATGGGCAAAATGATTTATTAGCTATGCAGACAAGCAGCATAGTCAAAATGTATAAAATACAGTGTACTGCAAAAACCCATGCAGTCCGGTCTGAAAAACACTAAGGGCCAGATTTACTAAATTGCAGGATTGGCTAAGATGCAGGTTTACTAAGTGATGATGTTGGCCATTGCCGCAGCTTAGTAATTATGGCCCTTAAGCTAAAAACAGTATCAACAGCATTAAATTGGAATCTATAGAGGAGGAAAGGGATCTTTTAGATGGACTAAACTATGGAAAAGGAAAAGTGGAGATATTTCCCAAAGCAACCAATGAGGTTCTAGCCCTCACATATTACATACCAGAGAATGTCAGTTAGATTCTGATTGGTTGCTATGGGCAACATCTTCATTTTCCTTTTCCACAGTTTAGTAAAGTTATCCCTTAGAGCCAGATTTACTAAGCTGCAGCTTTCCTATTACATACTAGAAAATGTCAGCTAGAATCTAATTTGATGCTATGGGCAACATCTCCTATAATTTCCTATCAGGTAGCTTAGTAAATCTGGCCACTAGACTCTATTTTAGGTGATATAAAGTAAGACAAGCAATGTAGCAATGCAGTAATAATGGCAACTTAGATACTAGGTTACATTGGAAGAGGAATTAGTAGCTAAAGAACACAAATAACGATGCCAATGTATAGGTCTCTAGTAGGGATTTATCTAGAATATTGAGTTTAGTTATGTAAGTCATATTAAATTGGTCTTAATATAATTTTTAAAGAATGTTAGTTGGGGATAATTAATAGACAAAAAGCAATTTCTGTTATTTAGTTAATATACTAGACAATTCTTTAAAAAATGAATGAGAGAATAACATTAACTGAAGCATGAAACTTAGCCTTTGAAGTAAAAGCAGTTAATAGTAGTCTACAAGCCTATATTAAAATGCAAGGGTCACACAGTAATTACACATCCTTCAGAAAACATCTTTCCACTGCCAAAAATACAACTATGAACTGAATTCAATAATAAAAAATGCATTATTTACAAAATAAAAATGTAAAAGTACAGAAGTAAGACATGCAAAACATTTTTACTAAGCGGAATGCATGCAAAGGATTCAATAATTTGATAAACATACATTAGACCCTCAAACATTCCATTAGGTACAATATACTCTGAACCTGAGCTTCCAACTGTCACTCACCTGGTGAAATGACTTAACTGATATTCAAAAAACTATTTGTCTCTTCATCAAAGGTGGTTACCATAGTAACTAACAGTTGGAAACTGAGAAGCATAGTATTTTGTACCTAATGGAATGGGTCGTGTTGGAGGGTATGATACAGTACCACCCTCACCATTCTTGTACTGTAGCGCATATTGGGGCTGATCCAGAGTTTAGGAGTAAGGGCAAAATAGATGCAATAATTACATAGGACCTGATTCAGAGACAGGGGACATAAGAGAGGAAAGTTACTCCTTGGCAAAACCATGTTGATTTTAGGGGGAGTCAAATTTCAACTACTGCTAACAGTATTAGAGTTGAGAGGTGGCATTCCCCAGCGCAAGTCTAAATAACAATGTGATAGTAAAGCTGGTCACTATCTGTGTGCAGTAAGCAAAAGCAAAAATATATCCCTGCATGCAAAGACAATTAACTTGACTCCTCCTGAAATCAACATGGTTTTGCCCAGGAGAAACTTCCCTCTATTATTTTCAATCTCTGAATCAGGTCCATAATCACCAATGTCTCTTATACCACATATTTTTATTTGGTTTATATGATTTAAAGCTGGATCCAAAATAAAGAAGCACAGGTGTGAGTCGTCAGTTCTATGCATAATGCAACTGCGCAGTACCACAGTTACGCACAGAAGTCCTGAACATATGGAACTGCGTAATTTATACGCATGGTGGGCTGGGCTTACTATTAAAATCGTACAGTAAGGGCTGGGTTTAGTAATTGTCTTGTCCACATGTTTATACTTACATGCCAAGAAGATAAGATAGGGGTACTTGAGCGGAGAAGTGTCCCTTCCATTCACATACAGAACTTAGGAACCCCTCTGTACGTCCGCAATACACTCCTAGGGCCAGATCCTAAACTATGTACACCAGCAATTTTACGCTAGATCGCCCATTAATATTTACTGCGCATACGCAGGGCAGATGTTACGCTACGTAACTCTGAACGTACGTACTAGCCACGTGTCAACAGCGTAACTACAAACGAAGGGGCGTGACATCCATACGACACCCGTAATTACGCTTCGGAGGCGGGGTGAGGCATTTAAATTGTACAGTATGGGCACGCTTAGACACTTTACATACGTCAGTAGTTACGCTTTGAAAAGTTAAGGCAGGGTTCGGGCAGTGTAAAACGGCCAAAAGACATACGAGCGAGGGGGGTGCCTAGGGGGGTGCATAGAAAATACGCAACACGATGAAACGTAGCACTTAGGTCTGGATCTACCCCCTAGTTCTAGATCCGGTATTTGAAATAATGGACATTTACAGTATTACGCAGACAATGTATTCCAACAACATTTAGTTTCCTATTAAACACTGCTTGACTTTTCAATGACCCAAGCTTTAGGTTTGATAATTGGAATGGATTTCTAGGTAGGCTTTGGGTGATCTCCTTGCAACTCTTGTTCAGTGCTTTCTGGAACATTTATTCAATTCAAAAATATGTGTCTACTTTTGTTGTTTAGATTACCATACTGAGTTACATAAAACATGACAAGAGTATGTCTAAAAGTACACTATAACAATTACTTTCATTCACGAAATAAAACAAAATTCAATTTCCGGAGATCAGACATTTATGAAACAAACAACCTTTGTCAGTTGAGCACTTAGATTTTATCTGTGTAGTCTACTTTAGATGAATGGTATAAGGTTGTTTAATCAAATCAATAAGGTAAATACCAAGTTCCTGGCTTTCCATCATGTAAAAAGTTTCTCTATTATGTATATTCGTGCTTCAGACAAGGACTTTGATGCTGTTTAAAGTCACACAGAATAAGTCTTTGAACAAAATGTTTTATTGTGCAGACAATAATAACACAAATCTATTAAAAGAATGTAAGAAATTCATATTTTGTGCTCCAAAACAAAAATAGCATGTCACTAGAGAGGTCCGCAACTTAATAGACTTCTGTCTCCCTCTGCTATATTAAAAAGCTGGATGAACGTTTAAAATGTCAAGCTTGCGTGTTGAAGTCAGACTCAGAATCAGTAAATTGTGTGCTCAGAGGTAAAACTAGTGGTCAGTCAGCTTTATGATCAGCATTAAATCCACTCAGGATCCTATTATAAACATATAGTACAAATGGTAGTTTGTACTTGTGGAATATTTGTACATAGGCCCCCTCATCCCCTAAGGCCTCCACCCTTCACCCCCCCCCCCCACCGGGCCCCCCCCCCCCCCCCNCCCAACGGGACCTCTCCACCCTGCAGCACCCCAAACATATGAGCTACCTGCCTCATATCCATACTTACTGTCAAAACATAGATTTTGGTGCAGTGTGTGTCCCATGGGGCCCCCTGTTCTAAGGGGCCCGTGTGCATTGCACACCCTGCACCCATTATAGATACTCCTATTAGTTCAGCACAATGCTGCGGTGGTTAGAACTGAAATCTTACAGTGATGGTGTCAGAGATCCACCGCTATGTATGTAAGCCCACTTATGCATGCATAGTGCGTACGGGGGTTCTATGGACTGGAGGGTGCATGCACCCTCCAGATGTTACTTTAGAGTTACTAATATAACTTCCATCATATGGAACTAAGTTCCGTATGATGGATTTTAAGTGGAAAGGGCTGTGCATTGCCTCTGCCAAGGTGGGGGGGGGGGGGGG
>WWET01001450.1:20184-34888 GCA_011038615.1 Limnodynastes dumerilii
GGGTGGGTGGGGGGGGAGTATTTAAATGTTACAGTATGGGAGCTTTCTCCCACTTATATGCGAATCAGCGGTCGGATGGATCTGCAAGTGTGATTTGAGACTGCCTTATGGCAGAGAGGGGAGTGACATGGGGAGTTCACTCTTCACTCTTGTGCTGAGTTAAATACCCCCGCATGTACAGAAAATGTGTGGGGGGGGTCCGGTCCAGAGTTTTGGAGGCTGAGTGTTCTCCCTGTTTCATGTGGGTGCTCTCCATTATTTCAGTTTCTTCTCAATTTTAACCCCCTGCTGGTAGCTTAATGGCTTCTGACAATTAACTTTTCCATAAACTCTCAAACTGAACCAATTTGGGTCAGCCCCAGAATGGCGTCTCCGTCCCAATCAGGACAAACTTATTTTGGATGGAGCAGTTGTTGGGAGGGCAGAGGGAGCCAGCCATACAGCCATCTGATGCACACAACATGAAATGATGCCCTGATGAGAAAAGAGGGGTATTGTGCCCTATGGAGGGGTGGTGCAGCTGTGAATGGGGAAGTTCTGGGCAGATGTTAAGCAGTCTAAAGACAATAGTTAACAATTCATGTAATATATAGTGGCAGTGGAATGCCCGATTACCAATCATGTATTTGATCTGTATGTTTTCTATCTGAATTACTATTTTATTTTACATTTAATTGGTAAATAGTGTCTAATTGGTAAGAAATTGTCAAAGTTTTTATTGATTCTTCCAATAATTAAAGTAATCAGTATTTTCATATAGTAGTCCCGGGAGTGGAGTGGATCTTGCAACAGTAATTAAATACATAGATTTTGTCGATCAATTTATAAATGTGGCTGAAATATTACTGGGAACAGAAATGTAATTTTATTATTTAATTGATTAGGCATATTGATTTGTTATAATATATGTGTTTATGTTGAGCATGCAATATTATTGTGTACATTATGTAGGTTATAAATGGGGGCTGGAACCAGACTTAAGTAAGTGCTTGAAATTAGTTACTCCTGGGCTAACTAAGTTGATTGCAGGGGAGTCATATTTCATCTGTTGCAAAAAAGTTTTAGAGTTGAGAGGTGATGTTTCCTATCCCAAGTCGAGGTGATGTTTCCTAAGTCTAAATAACAGTGTGATAGTAAAGCCGGTCAGTATCTGTCTGCAGTAAGCAATTCAAAGATATATCCCTGCATGCAAAGAATACAATTAACTTGATTCCCCTTGAAATCAACATGGTTTAGCCCAGGAGTAACTCATTTAAAGCAGTTAAGTCTGGATCTAGCCCATGGTGTGCATATAGCTGGTTTTTGAGGGCCTGGAATATCTCCAGCTACTAATGCCCCATCCCCTATTAGAGGTTTTTGTTTACATTGCAGACATTATTAATCTTTGTACTGTGTACTCAAGTGATTGCTGCTGTCACTATATAGGTGGCCTCAAGTGGACAGTGGCTGAAGTACCAATATAAATAGCTTAATTCTGCTGTCATAATAATAACTGGTGTCATTACAGTTTGGGTTTGGGATGCTGTCACATTTCATAAATACATATTTTCTAATTATTCACACATTACAAACCGAAAGCCTTAAGCACAATATAAGTGGTTACACATCATTCCTTGGTAAAGTCTACTTGATATTTCTTGTGAATTTCCACTTATTATTGTATATGTTCTTTAGCAGACGTTAATATGAATAATATGTTATAAATCACAAATGTGTGATGACACTAGAACCAGGGAGAGGATATGTGAGTGTTAATGACGTCTGAATATCATATCCTTGGGCCAATGTAAGATTAAATGTGGAACAATAATACCATGTTTTAACAGGAAATTGTCCTTGACATAAGTGTGAAAATGAAATGTATTGGAATCAGGTTGAAGTCTTAGTGATACATTATGTCAGTCGTTTTTCCTACTTTGTCTAGTGTAAGAATATGCAACATTTCTGAAACTGATTATTCAAATGAAACATTATTGATAAAATAAATGTATAATTGTTAGAAAGTATATGAGCTGGTTATAACTCAAGAAAAAAAGCACAAATGCACAGTCACATCTTGGCTATATTTTGTACATCAATTGTACATTTATACATAATAATGACAAGTGCCATTTAGGGCCCATGTGCAAATAACTTGCAGGCTGGGTCTGGCTAAAGCAAAAGGCAGACATGGGCTAATCAGATTAGACAATAGGGAATCATGAAGAAAGCAGGGAGGTAGGAAGTTCAGCCTCTGTGTCTGGTGATTTCCCCTCCCTCTTTCTCTCCCTTAAAGTTGTATTGTGATTAAATGACATATCTGTTCCTTTTTCAGAAAGGATGTTCATCTACCGGATCATAAGGACATTTATCGTTAAAAAAAGGCGTATTTTTAACGTAAAAAAAGAATTGAATAAGAAAAAAAAATAACGCCGGTACATTTAAAAAAAAAAGCATTAAAAATACGCCGGCGAAGGATTTTTTTCTAATTGAATCGGGCCCTCTGTCTGATGATTTTCCCTCCCTCTTTCTCTCCCCAAAAAAATGGTATTGTAATTAAATAACATATCTGTTCCTTTTTCAGAAAGGATGTTCATCTACCGGATCATAAGGACAAAGGACCGTATTCAGAGATCCGTTTTCACGTGGAGCTGAGTTCGTATTTTTAGGTACGTTTTAACTGCGCATGCGTAGTAACTCTATTCACATACGTTACGCCGAAAATACGCACGTATGTGCTTTAGGCGTGGGCATGTTGAAAATTGACATGAAAGTGGGTGGTAGGAGGCATTTAAATGAACGCTTGAGGGCGCGGTTATAAAGAATCACACGCACGGAAGACATATCCGCATGTAACACTCGCGTAAATAACAGAGTGGTCTATGGAGGTGTAAGTGTACAATTGCACGGCCAGGAGAGGGGAGTGTAATGGGTGTTGGTGGGTGTTGGCTTCCTACGTGCGTGCGTATCATTGCGTACTTTTATAAAAACGCATCTCTCTATGGTCCAAAGAATGTATACTATAGATGCTCAGCCCTTTACGTTACATTTATATGTCAATATTATGCATTATAGAAGTAAAATTCTATTTTAAGTTTAGTGGGCATAAAATATATTCCATGCTAGCAAATACTCCTTTACATATCATTGGTTGAGCCACTTGTTTATTGGCAATATACTGTAACTGCTGTACAAGTAATGTGAAAATAAATGCAAACTATAAGTAGAATATATTTATATAGATTTACAATCATAGGCTAAGCTGTTCCCTGCTAGTATTTAAATAACAACACTATCAATAAATGCATTACTGTTTTAAAAACAGTTTTATGTGCAATGTGTTATTGCTTACTGTAACAATGTTGCATTATTTATAAGGATCATTTAGATAGGTATTCTTAGTAAACTAGGCTAGAAGCCATTTTTACATTGTTTTCATTGTTCCGCTTAACTCTGTAACTGAATGCACATTTAGCCAGTGGCAGAGGGATATAGGTTTCTAGACCTGAGCAGATAGGGGACTCTATGCATTGCTCATACATTGTTTTTACAGTCTGGTATCTTGCTAGTATACACAGTGTAAATTAAAGTAAATTGTTCATTTGATGTAGAAAGACACTTTACCAAGAGTAAATAATTCTATTTATTCACACAGACAAACCGGATCCAGACTCCCACATACTATCCGTGCATGGGGAAGTCTGTCCGTCCGACAGAGAGAGGGGAGTGCACACCCCCTGTCACTCCCCTCTCTCCTGCGGACTTTATGGCAGCTTACACTGCCATAAGCTGCCTTAACTAAAGGGTGTGGATTAGTGGTCCGTATGATCACTGATCCGTACAAGTGTGGGAGCCCCCTCCCACTGTACAATTACCATGGTTCACTCCGCCCACTTTAGCGGGTGGAGGGGAAGCACAGCTCATTTCTTCAGACATGGCATTGCATGGAACTAAGTTCCATACGATGCTAGGTATGCTAGCTTCCGCCCTCCAGTCAAATCAGGCCACTTACGCACCTTGGGCTGGATCCAGACCTTGTAAAGTGTATGAACTTAGTTACTCCTGGGCTAAACCATTTTTATTGCAGGGGAGTCATATTTCATCTGTTGCAAACAGTATTAGAGTTGAGAGGTGATGTTTCCTACCCCAAGTCTAAATAACAGTGTGATAGTAAAGCTGGTCAGTATCTGTGTGCAGTAAGCAATTCAAAGATATATCCCTGCATGCAAAGAATACAATTAACTTGACTCCCCCTGCAATCAGCATGGTTTAGCCCAGGAGTAACTTTCCTCTCTTATTTTAAGCACCTTCTTAATTCTGAATCAGGCCCTCTGTCACTAAAATAACTTAATTTAATAACACACACCTAAAAAAAACTCCATTGATTTTGTTGAAAAATGAACTGGTTAAAAAAATGGCTCCAGGATTAGGGTCCCTGAAGCATAAGCTTCATTAGTCATATATGTATTTCTAATGCTTCCAGTAAATAGTGGTAAGGTTTTTGTTTGTAATAGTTATACTGTTGTGTTGTGATATTAAATCTGAGGACATTTACCTAAATTGCAGGCCACCACCTAAGTATAATTAGAGAGACGTTATAGTACAACATATGAACTTTGCACCTGTTTACCGATGCACAGAGCAGATAGTTAGCTGAGACATAACTGACCCATAATCCTGTTTCATTTTTGTTTTCTTACAAATTTCAAGCTAGTCAGAGAGTAATTGAGAAATGATGGAACTGATTCATATTTTTTTTTTTTAAATCCTAAGTTATTGCAGATTAAAAGAAGCACTGTAAGAGAAGATGAGAGACCTAATCACATAGGATATTTCTGCTTGATTTTACACTGCTTATACACTTGGCTCCCCCTGAAATCAACATGGTTTAGCCCAGGAGTAACTAAGTTCATGCACTTAACAAGGTCTGGATTCAGCCCCTTGTGTGCTTTATTGGCCTGACTTACTTAACTCTGGATCCGGTCAATTGTGTTAAAATTTCATTTTCAAAATTTTCTAAAATTGTCCTTCATCCACAGACCCTCCAACAGAACCTATTCCACTAAGCACAAAATGTTCTGCTCCTTAGCATTCAACTACCAGTTACCAAACCAGGTGAAAGTGACAGTTGGAAGCAGCTAAAGAACAGAGTATTTTCTGCCTATTGGAAGGGGTCATGTTAAAGATTCTGCATCCATGATGCATACCAATGAATGTATTGTAAGAGGCAAAGTATCTGCTGGCTCTGACTGACTCTAACCCAGAAAACCACTCTCAATCTGCACAACATTTGGTAAAGTGTTGGCTAGTGAACATGGGGTAGATCCAGAACTACGTTTGCCGTACGTTTATTCGCGTAGCATATTTTCGTGCGCGTAAATTCGTTACACTCCCCTCGGCACACCCCTTGCACGTACGTATTTTGTCAAGATACGCTTTCCAAACCCTACTTTAACTTTTTCCAGCAAATTTACGCAGCTAAGCACGCCCATACTGTACACTTTAAATACAACCCCCCGCCTACTTCACGTATTTCAGACGTATTTTGTTGTAACGTAAAATCGGCACGCCCACACGTAAGTATTTACGTGACACATATGTGAATGGCCGTACGTTCACAATTAGTATTTTCTATGGTGCGCATGCGCAGTGCGTACAAAACAGCTATTTTACGTCTCTGCCATGCGTAAATTCGCTCCGAAGCATTGTTCTGGATCAGGCCCCATGTCTACAGCTCCGCAAACCCCACAATATGACAAATATGTACTACTGGCAGAAATGATGCCACTGGGCATGCCTCTATTTACAAGGTACTTGGCCAGGCAAAGGGAAAACCAATAGCTAAGAAAAGAATTGTGATATAAAACAATTGTTCTGACATTCCATTCAAATCAAATTTAAAGCAGCATAATATTTTCTAGATACCAATAATTGCATCCAGACTTCTGTAAAAAGGAGGCAATTTTGTGATGATCTATGTACACTTGCTGCACTTCCACAAAGGATCTGTACCAGTTGTGTTTCCAAAGGCATGTAGGTACGATGCTCTCATCCACTAATGGGAAGGGAGATGTATGGTAATAGAACAGTAGGTGTGTTCTAAGCATTTTTGCACTATCCAAACTTCCAAATTGTCCCATTTACGTGCTAACACATTGGAAAACTTAAGGCAGGGCCCTGGTCGCTCAAATTCATGTCAGTGAGGGGAGACGTCGTCTCTCCTCACCAGCATGGAAGGCTGTGCTCCGGGGTTTGAGTGTTGCAGATAAGAGTCTAGTCCTATGTTACTTTCTGACACTTCACAAATCTCCTTCCCCGGTTTTCTTCAATGCTCCAGGAATTTTCACTACACAACCTATCAGATAAGACTGGTAGAAATCATGAATATTTATTATCATTCTCTAATTGCTGGAAACTTCCCACCAGAGCTTAAGAAAGATCAAGTGTCTTTTGGAAACTACTCATGGATGAAAAAACAAATAAAACAACAGAATAACACGAGGACTAAGCATGTTTTTTTCATGAATAAATGTTTATCAAAAAGTAATCATTTAAACCCTTAGATGTAGCATGGTTGACCATTTTTAGGGCTAGCGGAATATTGTAAATCTATTGTGACTTTGCATTTGGTAGTCAGTTGACAGTGTAAAATGTTGACTCTCCTAATATCCTATCACTACTGTTTGAATACCATTGCCAGTATACTCTCAGTGTATAGCTATTTAACATATATCACCACTGAATCCCATCTTTGATGGTTATTTGATTGGTAAGAAATATCTGAAGCATTCCAGACAAGCTATTTGGCGTTGTGTATACTTAGGACATTTTTTCGTGGATGTGATTGTGTTCCTATATCTATCCGATTTTTGAATTTGGTAAGATTGACAGATTTTATCCCCATAGCGCTATTGCTTGGTTAGTTTGTTCCTATTCACGTTCATATTATGGGCTCTATTTACTTACCTTCCTCGTTCCCTGTGAAGGAAGCTGCATCAGCCTCGCTTATTATCGCAGTGAGCCTGGCAGCTTCCTTCACACTATTTACAAATACTCTTCCTGCGAGGTCCCACGATTTTCCGCAGTGCTTCATATTCATGCGATGCATGAATGAAGTACTGCACATGCGCAGTAGCTCATAATCTGTGCCGACATGAGAAACACTGCACATGCGCAGGACATGAGAAACACTGCACATGCTCCTGACATGAGAAACACTGCACATGCCCAGGACATGAGAAACACTGCACATGCTCAGGACATGAGAAACACTGCACATGCTCAGGACATGAGAAACACTGCACATGTGCAGGACATGAGAAACACTGCACATGCACAGGACATGAGAAACACTGCACATGCACAGGACATGAGAAACACTGCACATGCACAGGACATGAGAAACACTGCACATGCACAGGACATGAGAAACACTGCACATGCACAGGACATGAGAAACACTGCACATGCACAGGACATGAGAAACACTGCACATGCACAGGACATGAGAAACACTGCACATGCACAGGACATGAGAAACACTGCACATGCACAGGACATGAGAAACACTGCACATGCACAGGACATGAGAAACACTGCACATGCACAGGACATGAGAAACACTGCACATGCACAGGACATGAGAAACACTGCACATGCACAGGACATGAGAAACACTGCACATGCACAGGACATGAGAAACACTGCACATGCACAGGACATGAGAAACACTGCACATGCACAGGACATGAGAAACACTGCACATGCACAGGACATGAGAAACACTGCACATGCACAGGACATGAGAAACACTGCACATGCACAGGACATGAGAAACACTGCACATGCACAGGACATGAGAAACACTGCACATGCACAGGACATGAGAAACACTGCACATGCACAGGACATGAGAAACACTGCACATGCACAGGACATGAGAAACACTGCACATGCACAGGACGGCTGCAGAGACATGATGGGGATACTGAGGGCTGCAGAGACATGATTGGGAAATTGGGGGGCTGGAGACACATAAGGGGAAGTACACGCAAGGGGGAGAGATTGGATGAATATATACACTACACACACAAACTGGATAACTTAGTGCTTAAAAGGTTGTGCTTCTATTGTATTATTGTCACAAATGTTTTCTGTTTTGTGACTGTTTTTTTAACTGCATTCAGGTTACAAGGATGTTGAATTTATTGTACAGTGGTCGGAAAGGATGCAGTCTGTATTGTATGGTGGCCTGTATGGTATAGCGGTCACTGGATAATGTCGGTAAGGTATGTGTCCCTAAGATATATGGTCTGTATTGTGTTGCAGTGTTTAGGATGAAATGGGAATTGTATAGTGGAGACTAGAATGCTGCCTGTATTGTATAGTAGCGGCTATGATTTACTTACTTTTATTGTGTTTACAAGATTGTGTTTTATGATGCTTACATGGATACTATACTATAGAAACTCTGATGACAAATTGTTAAACAGGTAGGCGCAAATTTAAAGTTTGCAGGGAGGCGCCAAACACCCTAGCACCGGCCCTGGTTACCGCAATAGAATACTTAAACCCCTTCTCATGACCACAGTGTATGAAAACTAAACCACACATACCCATGGTTCACACTAAATTAAATTTGGATTGTTTACATGTTATGAGTAGAAGGGGCCAGTCTGAGCTGCACCCTGCAGAGCTAGAGAGACAACTGTGAACGAAGCTGCATCAGGCCCGTTTATCATCGCAACGAGCCTGGCAGCTTCGTTGACAATACTTACAAATACTCACACCTCCAGCGAGGTCCCGTGATGATCCGCCAGGTCCGCGCAGTACTTTACATCCATGCGATGCATAAATGAAGTACTGCACATGCGCAGTAGCTCTCAATCGGGACTTCGAATAATTTCAGTGCCGACATGAGAAACATTGCACATGCTTCTCTTTAGGCACTTTGACATTTTCCCAAGTCCTGACATGAGAAACACTGCGCATGTGCAGTGTATTCATGCCGGGCCGGGAACGCTGCAGCACGACGGGACGCCCGGACAGGTGAGTTTATTAATATTTACTTATATTTTCTATGTTTTTTTATAGATTTTATTTTTAAGTTCTAAAATTTCTTTTTATTCTTTTATTTTTTTTTACTCCGGCAACATTGCTATGCATTCTGACGGTCTCCCCATACATGCCCCTCTTTTCCTTCCCCTAATACCAGCTATTAGGGGGAGGAAAAGAGGGGTATATGGGGACATCGCTGGAATAATTACCACTAACGCCATCGCCATCGCATTAAAATGATCTTTGTAAATAGAGCCCTTGGTTTGCTGATACCTATTTATTTCAGCATAAGCAGCTTGACTGCTTTTCCAACTAGCATTGTTTATCTTTAAGGTGCTTATTCTACACTTTTATATCTTTCTCCAGTTGTAAATCTGACTGCCTGCAGACAGGGGGTGCTGTTCCAGATTCTTATGGTGTTACTAGACTTGCTGTGTAACAGTGGCATGAATGATTCCCTAAACATTTTCAACCATGTCTACACTGGAATAGGACAAATTTTCTTTACACATTTCTTATGAAAGCAATAGAAAGCTCTGCATGCAGAAATATATCTTTTTCTAGCTGGCACTAGAATGGGTTTCTCGCCATTGGATCCAGTAGGGAGGCAACAAGGAACTCTGCACTGACCCTGGGAGCTGAATCTCATGTGGCATAGTTCAAAATATGCCATAAAAAAAAAAAAACCCAACTTTACTCCATCTGGGGGGTGGCAACAGGAGCCAACCTCTGCTGGAAGGAAATCTATTATCTATAAAAGCATTTGCTTTCTTTGATCTATATTGATTTCGTTTTCTCATTTAAGTCGCAACATGTTCTAGGTCTGGTGCATGATTTCAGAAAGAAGGAATCCGAATGTAAAAGGCATAGTGCAATAGAAAAGCTAATAAGAAATTATCATGTGGTCAAATACAGAGATATCGTGCGCTTGCTGCAGTAAGAGGCTCTTTAGACCGGAGGTAGCTGTGGATGAACAGCTGAATTCAGAAATGAAGGTACTGTAAATATTTCATTATATTGAATTGGCATTTCTAGACACATTTTAAACAATCCAAATTAATGTGATAAAAATAATATCAGAAACAGATTTATGAAATGAAACATATAAATAAAGCATAATTCCAAGCAAAGGACCGCAGTCAGAATTGCATACGTCAGCTCATTAATGCATACGTCAGCCCATTATTTGCTTGCGTTCTGCACATGCATGAACATGGCGGTTACACAGATGTGGGGCTCCAGTCAGAACAGCCGATTTTCAAAATGGCCATTTCCTCGATGAGGCATAGCAATCGATCCACGGACCACCGAAAGCTCTTTGCTCATAAATGGTAAGTAAAAATAGTCCCCCCACTCCTTTCCCTATTTCTAACCCTAACCCTTCCCTCTCACTACCCTAACCCTGACCCTCCTTTCCTGGCAGCCTGACCCTAACCCTCCCTTACTTGCAGCCTGAACCTAACCCACCATCTCCCACAGCCTGATCCTAACCCTCCCTCCCCTGTAGCCTGACCCTAACCCTCCCTCACCTGCAGCCTGACCCTAACCCTCCATTTCCTGCAGCCTGACACTAACCCTCCCTCCCCTACAGCCTGACACTAACCCTCTCTCCCCTACAGTCTGACCCTAACCCTCCCTCCCCTACGTAATTGGTAAGTATTCGAAAAATTGACATCCGAAAAGGAACTTTCGGATGTCCCTTTTTCGCAATTCACATTTTCTGGCCGACATTACAACTGCAGTTACACATAGGAACATACTACGAAGGACCTTGAATTGTACAGAGTAACCCGTTCCGACGGAGGAGGGGGGCGTGATGACACACCATGGGCCACGCTGCGGGTTTGGAAAAGTTGAGATTTTGCCCATAGCAACCAATCAAATTCTAGCTGACATTCTCTAGTATGCAAAAAGAATGTGAGAGCTAGAATCTGATTGGTTGCTATAGGCAACATCTCCACTTTTCCAAACCCGCAGATTAGTAAATCTGGCCCTATGTGTTCATTGCAAAAGCATGGTGGGTGGCGAAATGTATTTAAATCATACAGTAAGGATAAGGATAAAACTATATCCAAATTCCAAAAGCAGGAGCACAGATTCGCTTTTTTGGCAGATTTAATACTTTACTTACTATAACAATGATCCCTTAAGCCCACAATGGTTTGAGCAGGCAATTATAACCTCAGTTATTGAGTCCCTCTCTGTCCCATGGATAAATAATGTTGGCCAAGGAAGAGCATTTTAAATTAACCTTCCTGGTATTTCCAATGACAGTGCAAAGACACAACACAAGTGAGCTTCTCTATCATGGCTTAGCTGATGAGCTTGCCGCATGAAAATGCCTGTTCAGAATGGGAGACATCTCCTCTTCTTTGAATGTCATAAATGTGTAACATACAATCCAAGTTGAAAATGCAGTAACCACAGTTTTTTAGCTGTGACTTTCTCTTTAGGTAAATATACCTTTAATTAAGTTTTCTGTAGAACTTGTAGCAATACAGTACTTCTGTTTGTAGCTGGTACTGAAAAAACAACACAGGTGTTGACATACAGCTGTGCTTATTTAATGTGGTTTTCTTTTCTTGTTTTTAATTTAGCATTTCCAAACACCAGACACATTAATTGTGTGTACAAAGGTGTAGAGGGTGGTATAGGGTTCATCAAGTTTGAATATGTGTATGGAGTTAAATTGACCATCATCGAGCATCCTATAGTTCTGAGTCAAGGGCCATTCTATGGCCATGGCAGCATCCTACAACCAATACTTGCTGCTCAGAACTTCACATTAGCAGGCAGATGCGCATTATGCAGGTCCACAACGCGGACATCACCTGTCACAGAGCATTTGTGGCGACTTTGGTGGCTATGATTAGTGTGAGCACATCAGTCAGCCACCTGGGCTTTGACATGACCTGTGGCCGGAGCAAATGTTTTGCCATAAACTGTGCCTGCCAACACAAGTGTTTGGTTCTAGATGGCTACAATTCCATAAGCAGACCCTTTCTGTACATCAAATCCCCCTTCAGAACTCAAGTGGTTGCAGCACCGCTTGCCTTTGGGTCTGGATCGGCTGCAATTGTATGTCCATGGCTTCTGGGAATGTGCAGTGCAAAAACATGTTGAGACACACAGACCCTCCAACATGACCCATTCCATCAGGTACTCTGCTTCTCAGTTTCCAACTGTCAGTTACTATGGTAACCACCTTTGTTGAAGAGACAAATAGTTTTTTAAATATCAATTAATTAATTTAAGCCAGGTGAGTGACAGTTGGAAGCTCTGGAGCGGATTAAACTGTATCTAATAGAATGGGTCATGTTGGAGGGTCTGGACACACTATGACAAAGGGCATCCGTTTACCTCTAGATAAGCCCCAAATGTGTATGTGTTCTGTGGGTGTCCTTACTAAATATGGCTAAAAAACACATAACTCTACTTGAGACCTAGGGCCAGATTTACCAATCACAATCTGATTGGTTGCTATTGGCAACATATCCACTTTCCCAAACCCGCAGCTCAGTAAATCTGGCCTCTAGAGTGTACACTATTAATACCACTTTCTGCATACACAGTGTGGTGCAGTGACTTCTGGGTGATGTAGTTTCCCCTCTAAGAGGTCTCCAATTTTTTCTCTCAATTTTCACTATGTGCTGGAACAGACATTATAATACAGAAAGTGTCAGGAATTATCAGCAGGTCTTAAACCACACTTCTGCATGATGAGGTACTGTATGAATCATGTTCAGATATTTTTTTACCTAAAAAGATTTTTTTATTTTTTTTTGCTATATTAAGAGTGGAGAAATAGAGAAGCAAGGATAGCATGTATATTCAATATGTTCATTTTTCAATATATAAAAGAAATAACAAAAAGTCTTGTTTTTTACCTTTGAGACTCATTTTGAACCATTCTTTTCCTTTGGGGGAATATATCTGTTTTTATGATTGCAAATGCAGTCAATCAAATTCACATAGATGGTAATGTCTTTTCTACCTATTGTGCACAGTATTATAGTGCATATGAATGGAATATTTCTTTTTGACTGAAGATTTTTTTCCTTGTCACAGTAATGGTTTACAGATGCACTGTGTTGTGCCCCATTTGGTTTAGAACACTCTGGGTCTGATAGTTGGAAGCCCTAATTACAAAACAATAGACATTTTTCTTTGCACCTTTGCTAATCCATGTCGCATTGCAGATCAGTGACCGATTTTACCATGTATCTTAGAACTGAACGTTCACATACTCATCCTAAATCTAAATGTATTCTGTCATTTGAAGATTGCCTTCCATCGAATACAGCACTACAGATTTTCTCTCTATGTATCTATTCTCTGCTCTAAACACTCAGGGCCGTATTCAGAGAACCGTTTCCATGAAGGAACGCAATTATACGCACGGCCGGTGCAGGCCAAACCCCCTCACAGCCATGACACTCCCCTGTCTTGGCCGTGCTGTCGATGACTTCCGCCTCCATACACCACTTGTAACTTTCCGTGAGCAGTAGCGTGTGTATGTGTCCTCCGTATGTGCGATTCATGTTAGTCGCTCCCACATCACTTCATTTCAATGCCTTCCCCCGTCCATTTTTATTTAAATTTAATGTACCAATGTCCAATTCCCAAGTCCGTTCGTGAGGCACTTATGTGCGTATTGTCTACGTAAAGTACAGTAAATAAGTTACTACGCATGCGCAATTGAAATGTACCTAAAAATACGCACGTAACTCGCCGTGAAAACGGTTCTCTGAATCAGACCCTGACTCTTTAAGCATTAAGGACAGGATGCAGATTAATGCTAGAGTTGGGAAACGCCTGCTACTTTCTGAAATAAATAGCTGAGAGTGGCAGAGAGCTAAGAGCTAATAGTAAATAATGACTGCAGTCAGCGTGATATATGATTATTTACTATTAGCCTTGTCTCAATTCTTTTCTGCTTCCTGCAGTCAATGTATGCTTCAATCAGCCTGGGGTGTGTCTTGCTGCTGGCGCTGATTGGAAGCTGGAGCCTGTAAATAGCCAACAGTCAGTATCAATGTTGCTGGTTATAGCCGTGGTCTCTTGCGTCTTGCCTGATCTTTATTCTGTGTATATTTTCCTGTGCATCTATTGTTCAGTACTTTGTAGTACCTTGGCTCTCCTACTGTTCTCCCTCTGCTTACGGGTTACCTTGCTCCTTCTGCCGCTGTCAGTTGTGTCCCCTTGGCTCTGGGTCTCCCTGTCTCTCTTTTCACTCTAGTTGCAGAGTGCTATGTGTTTTAACATCTCACACTCTGTATGAGTATTTGTCAGCTTACTTTTCTATATACTCCCTTTGGTGTGTATTCCCCTTAGTGGTTAGTTCCTATTTGAGTTTTTGCCATTTGACTTTCTCTCTGTATAGCTTCTCTCTGTGTGTTTCCATCTACCAGTGTGTTGCTGTCTTATGAGTCCATTCCACCTGAGTCTCATTAGTTCCTCATTAATTCCATCTGACTCCTGTGGCAGCGTTTTGGTCTATTCCAACTGTTACATGCCTTCTGGCCTAGTCTCTGCATGTTGTACTGGACTTCCCAGTCCTGTGGATTGACTCTTTGCAACTTGCTCTGCATGTGTGTGTCACTGTGTAGTAAGGGCCTGCTTAATCAGGTCACCTCACTGGGAGTTATCATTGGGGGGGGGGGGGCCG
>WWET01001450.1:44223-56908 GCA_011038615.1 Limnodynastes dumerilii
AAGACACCAGCCCTTCGAGCTGAAGCAGGAAGTTACGCCAGCTGGCTGCTTCCCAATTGCCGCCTGGTTCTTCTGATGTGTATTGTTATGACAGGGGTTGTGCTTTTAAGTTAACCATTACCTCCAGAGCCCTGAGGGCGGGGGTTCCTGTCCTCTGTTATGATTTGCCTCCACTTTGCTGACTCCCCACCAGCTATCAGTGCCACCTTGTTTATGTTAAAATTCACAGTCTTCTAATTTACCAATTAATAAATCTGTGCCCCTTTTATGAGCCATATTGTTGTCCGTGTGGTTATTTCTTGAATGCATGTTGTGAGTGCCATAGTCAGCTGTTGGTAGTTTATTTTTCTGCAATGGAACAGAAGAAGTGGCATATACATAAGAGAATTGTAATCAATATGGACACTTTTTAATGAAAAAATAATAAAAGGTAGTCAAAAAGTAAATGAAATGCTGTAGTGGAGTTATTTTAGAGCAGATATTGGCAGCCTGTGACACTCCAGATGTTGTGAAACTACAAGTCCCACCATGCTTTTGCATCAGCTATATCTGTGCTGTTTGAGCATGCTAGGAGCTAGTCGTTTCACAACTCCTGGGGCCAGAATTACTAAGTTGCGGGTTTGGAAAAGTGGAGATGTTGCCTATAGCAACCAATCAGATACTAGCTCTCACTTTCCTACTACATACTTGAGAATGTCAGCTAGAATCTGACTGGTTTTATGAAGGGAGGTCTCCCTGCCAGGGAACAAGAAGGAAGAGAATACTTTCATTTCCATGTAGAGATAAAATAATTATTTCTATTAAGTTGGGAAAATGGATTTCATTTAATTAAACTGTATGTGAATGAAATGCAATATAGAAATGAATCGTTTGTAGTAAGAGAATAGAAGTACTGAGGGCGGTAATTTTTTTCCTAGGACATCATAATAACCTCTCTAAGTAGAAGAGTTTAAATAGACTGGAAGACAAACCTTTGACTTTGCTAGAATTTATTTACATGTCGTTTTACAGTGGCTGTATTATCTGATATAGAGGGTTGATCTGAATAAAGAGAATTCAGAGTACAACCGTGGAATTCAGTCATTTTTCTCTTTTACTTCCACTTAAAGAGCCATTTAGTCTGTAACTGTGATTTAAACAGAACTGTGGAATATTTATTGGTTCTTCTTCTCAATTTCCCAGCACTCCTGGCTGCTATAAAAAGCTTATCTATAAAGCATTTAGCTGAATGTATCTAACAATTCTGTACCAGGCTCCTCTGGGGAAAGGTGGTTGTATATGAACTTTGTGAGGTGACAACTATGACACGTATTTGTCCTGCTGGAGAATATCAGCACTACGACCAACAATATAAGACTTGGAGAACCTTGCTGAGCCCTAGAGTGCAAACATATCTAATGTAGCAGCCAGAATACAACAGCCCCTAGTTTTTGTAAGCATTATTATTAATATTATTATCATTATTATTATTATTATTATTATAAAAAAACTACGTACGCGAGCAATTTTACACTAACCGCTGACGTAAAATCACCCATTAGTATTTACTGCACATGCGAACAGCAGATGTTAAGCCACGAAACTCTGAATGTATGTACCAGCCACGTATCAATAGCGTAACTACGAACAAAGGGGCATGACAGCCATATGACACCCGAAATTACCCTTCGGAGGCGGGGTGAGGCATTTAAATTGTACAGTATGGGCGGGCTTAGGCATTTACGTACAGTCAGTAGTTACACTATGAAAAGTTAAGGTAGAGTTTGGGAAACGTAAAATGGCCAAAGTACGTACATGCGAGGGGCGTGGCTAGGGGAGTGCATATAAAATACACAAGCGTAAATACGCTACGCAATTAAACGTAACAAGCACTTAGGTCTGGATCTACCCCATTATCTCAAGAGTTTTCACAGAGAATTACAAAAACATTTATAAAATTAGAACTTAACAACAGAACAGTATAAGTAAAAGGAAAATATACTTCTCTTTAGTATTTCTATATTTTGCCTATTTTGTCTGTGAGGCAACTCAAGCACTTTTTAAATGGCATGCACTAAAGAATGAACTTGTATCAATCTGTTCATGTAACATATAAACAAATCCACTGCATATATTACCATGCACAACCTAACGCCCGTAACAGGCTAAATAATAGGTGCTTGTCTTGGTATGTGAAGAAGCCCTCTAAACCTTTTATACTAGTGCATCTATCTACACTGCAAAAATAGACTTTCAAATCAGTTCTTGTAAATTGGGATGTTTTGTTCCAAGTCATTAAGTTTTGCTTTTCTCAATAAAAAGTATTGAAGTAGCATGCTATGACCTATAAAGAACATATATTAAACACAAAGCGGTACATTTACTAAACCGCGTTTTAGCATTTTGTTTTGAAATCGACACACATGGCTGGTGATTTTGAGGCCAAAACCGCTGAATTCATTATTCAGCAGTTTTGGTTGTGCCATGCTGGTGCTTATAGTACTACAAGCCAAAGCTTGCCCCAGGCTGGTAGGACATACTTTTTCTTGTAGTACCATAAGTGCCAGCATGCCAAAGGGAACCCGGTGCTTGCTGTACCATGTGGTTACACAGAAGAAAGGGGTTTTAGGAGAATGTTTGAATAAGTTTTTTACAGGTTATTTTTTACTTTTGTCTTTGTTTTTTTCTTAAAAACACTTGAGAAGCGGAGTTATTTATTAAAGCTGAGCAAAATTAAACTCCCTGCGTGCGGAAGGGGGCCGAATGGTGCCACTCACCTTCTCGGTTGTTCATTGGTCCAGTGGGAGTGGGAGGTCTTGGGGCATCTGGTGAACAAAACAGGATTGGACCCTGGGACAGCCTCCTTTTTTCTTGCTGGATTTCTCCCACCCTCCCTCCCCTGTTCCTTCGGGTAATTTCTCACGGGACGTAGTTTGGGGTAATGGTTCTTCTTGTTAGCGGAAAGCAGGTTGTTTATTTACAAATTGTGTTGTTTTGCTTGTGAAGTTTTGCCCATTGGCTTTATCCGGGATACAAGAGGTAACTGTGTTGGCTCTGGAATTTTGTTTGTTAATGATTTTCTTTGTTGCCTGAGGTTGTAGACACGTCTATATGGACGGTCTTGTGTGGTGCTTAAATGAAGCACTGTGCTGAGGGCCATTATTGGTTCTAAGCTCACTAATTGTTATATAAGTATTTTTTATGATAGTTTTAAGATATATAATCAAGTGTTATGTTATTATGCTTATGTGAATGTTATAAGTTGATTAAATTTATGATACCTGCTTTCTTGGCCCCCTCAAACTTAATCGGCTTAACCAATTAAGTTGCTAAATTAATAAACTGATTTTATTTCCCAATAAATGTGTCGGTGTGTTTCATTATAGTGTTAAGTTAAGGGTAAGTTCTTTTTGGAATGTCACGGGGAGGTCACACCCATCACGCATGGGACGTTTAAAACTCAGCGCTTTATTATCAGCCATAAGGACCTGATCCATACTGGAACTCATGCCTATTGGCATAGTATGTCTCTGTGTATCTTTCCACTGGACATGCTCAGAGCAAATGCACGCCATTACAGTTCTCTGGACCCAAACTCACTCCCCTGCTTGCAACTGCTTGCATTTGATGGGCGAGTGAGAAAAGAGTTTAGAAAACTTAGACAATGCAAAGTAAAGCTGTGTACACACATTGCCTGTTTTTCAAACAATGGGCCGGATCCAGAACTACGTCCGTCTCCCATAGACGGACGTAGTTCAATAAACAGTAGCTACTGCACATGCGTAGTAGCTATTGTACGTAATCTGCGTATCGTTTCGATACGTAGATTGCGAATATGTGGTCTAAAAGACTGCATATACGCAATCTACGTACCGAAACGATACGCAGATTACGTACAATAGCTACTACACATGCGCAGTAGCTACTGTTTATTGAACTACGTCCGTGTATAGAAGACGGACGTAGTTCTGGATCCGGCCCAATATGATAACTTCAAATTATATTACTCACATAATGATTCTTTTGAACACACTACACTATTGGCGGACCTTTGACTTTCTCTCCCATAACCCCCTTCTTCAACCAAAATTGTAATATACAAACCTAAAGGAGGAAGTGGATAAAGAATTGTTTGAAGCTAGGTAAGATCAATCTACATTGATTCATAAATTGGTAAAATTAGGCGTTTTGAAAGATCCGATCAAGAGCTATCATATTAATCACTGATCATCAGAAACACTTGTAGTGTGTACTCAGCTGTAGAGTTCCCACAAGTCATCCAAATCCAGACCTGAACACTTTCAAAATCTTGCACCGTTACATTCCAATACTTGGACCAGACCCAGGGCAAATCTACGTCCAGAAAGCTGCAGAAAGCCTACACTTCATAGTCCATATGAGACCACTGCGCTAGTACTGCAAACCATAAAATAAAGGTTTGGAAGTGCTTTATATCCATTGTGCTGCATAGTACCGTATATTATTTAATGCTTACCTCATTCATGATTATATTTTTAGCATAGGCCCATTGTGAATTAAGCGATTGCAAACAGCATAATCCCCATTTTCATGACACAGAAGATTAAGCTACCTTGCATTTGCATTTGACTCCCTGAGGAAGAGAATGTATCTGCAGAACTTATCCACACTGTCCACACAGTGCATGACTGTTATGTGTCCATATGCAACCAGTCATGACTCAACCATAGATATACAGCAGCGGTTATTGCAGGGAGTAGTACAGACAGGGATTAGCCGAACACAGCGCGGTTTCGGCTGATCCCTGTCTGTACTACTCCCTGCAATAGACGCTGCTGCATATCTATGTACTATGCTGCTCTGACAGCTTTGAAGGTATGCTTCTAGCTGTCAGAGCAGGTTTGTACAAATATATGCAGCAGCACCGAGAGCCCTGCCCCCCCTCTTCTGCTAGGATTATCGGTCCCAGCAGAGGAGGTGTATGGTGCCGATAATGGGACATTTCCCTAGTGGGAAATTGTCCCGTTTATCGGGCCACCCCCTGCTGGGACCGATAATAGTCCCAGTGTATGGCCAGCTTACGCAATCTACATACAGAAATGGTACATAGATAGCGTAAATAACCTACTACGCATGCGTAGTAAGTCAATTCTTAAAACAACGTACGTAAGACGAAAACTACGTAAATGTGACTCCGGCCCAGAAACACTAACATATACGCACTAAAGGGCAGATGAGATCAACATTTTTTATAGATCTTTTCTTTTCTAAGGTCAAAGTCTATAATAAATGTAAAGATATTACATTTCCTACATTTTCTATGTCATCGCTTATTGCTAGTTTCTCATTTCAAACTTCAGTACAAAAGGTTAATTTGTTGTTAGTAGAAATGATTGATTCATTTCACAAGGCCAATAAATAGGCTGCTTCACTTACATAATATTTATTACTGGTAAACAAACCTCTGTATAGCTTATCAGCCTTCTTCCCTACAATCTTAATACCTTGTTGTAACATAAACTACTGTAATTTCATTTGACATTATATTTAAAAGCTTTTCAAGGTTGCAAAATGGCAATGGCATTATTCTCTTTCTGATAATATATGATACAATATAGAAGACAAAAAAACATTCTGTTTGTTCAGTAGTATTAAAGACATGAATTTGGTGTTTAAATAAAGTATTGTTAGTTCAACATTGTGCTCTTTGGGGTTCATTCTAAAGATGGGCACATGATACAGTTTTTTCCAATGATTGAATATTTTCTAATATTTCAGTTATGAACACAATCCACATGAGGTTTCATCTGCTTTCCCATAATCCTTTGCTCCGATTGTGATGCCACTGTCCCTACACAGGAAAGCCAAGTAGAATTGGAGGGAAACATGTTGGAAGGACATCCACACTACAAATTTGAATGACGTTGGCCCATCGTTTGACAGTTTAAAAGATGCAATTAAACGATTTTGTGTAAATTGCAATGATCAGACATACACAATGGTATGATATCATTACACACATTTGTTTACTGTGTGATTGCAACAACAATCATTAGAAAAACCTGTAGTGTGTATAAAGCTTAAATGTTTGCCATTTCCTTAGTGTAAATTGTGTATAGTACATGAAAGCATAGGACCTGATTCACACTTGAGCGTGAGTTAGGTGCTAACAGACACCTATCTCCCTCATCCAGCCCCGAACCACTCCTTGTTTTTAGGTAACTTATGGCATAGTGCCATAGGGCTACCGTAACTAACTGTGCATAGTCTCCTTCTTAAGAACAGAGAATGGCATGTGTAGTTGGTCATTTTGGTAGAATCCGCACTTAAGAAGCAAGAGCTTCTTAAGTGTGAATCAGGTCCACAGAATGTGACAGCAGATAAGAGTCACATGACCCATCCAGTCTGACAGAGGGATTGGGTTGCGATTGCAAGGGGCTTCTTATTACAATGTACATTATAGGTGCGTCCTCTAGATGTGTAGAGTTCCAGACTTTAATGGAAACATTACGGTAGGCCCTGGGTATCAGAAATCTGTCTGTACAAGGGTAGTGGTCACCTGTGTGATATCACATTATGATTGAATATTGTGGATTACTACTGTCTGGTTAATGGATATTCGATAGTATAATAATTGGAATCAAGGATCCGGCCCATTGATACTGCATCATTAGGTAGTCTGTTTGTGAAAGGCTAGCGCTGAATATGAGAATTTGACCATTATTGCATGTCCTTATTTGTTTTAACACATGTACTTTCCCTAACACACTGTTATACTGAGTGATCTAATCTTAACAATTGATATAAAAAAGTCTACTATGAAGACACATTCTAATTTAAATATTTTATGATTTAGGCATGTTTCAGATATGTTTTACTAACACATTTTAATCACTGTTATGCTGATTGCAAATGAGAGAGTAAGATTTACAAGCAGGGCTGCTCCCACCTTAACTCCTGAATTTTAATTAAGACGCTGGTTGTAAACTCTAAAGCCGTGGTACACACCTATGCGATTATCGGGCCGATAAAACGATTTTAGACCATTTAGAATGATATTGTATGCTCCTACAGTTTAGATTTTTGCTGATATAAAAGGTGATTTGGTTTAATGGTGTACTAAAAATCACAATTACTGAAGGCACATTGTCGAACAACTGTGGGTAGTTTGTACATAGGTACAACCCAGGGCCGGCGGAATCAGGTGGATGCGGTGCAGACTGGCGCCAGTCTGGAGAGGTGCCGGTCATCCCCCCCCCCTTTGCCCACTTTAGTGCATGGCCGACGGGAGGTCCCTGCTATCATCCAGCGCTGCAGTTACACAGTGCAGCTGATAGCAAACCTCCTTTCAGGGTTTACTCTCAGTTGCTCTGTGCTCTGTGTTCAGCTGATAGCAGAAACTGCCTGCATGCAAGGGACATGCAAGGAATACTGAGAGCCAGGGAGACATGAACTGGGAATACTGGAAGGCTTGAGAGACATGAATGATAAGTTTAAGATGATGTGGAAATAGTTTAGCAGAGATTATAAAACTGTCTGTATTGTATAGTGGTGACTATGATTTACTTTCTTTTATTGTGGTTACAAGATTGTCACTGTTATGCTGATTGCAAATTAGAGAGTAAGATTTACAAGCAGGGCTGCTCCCACCTTAACTCCTGAATTTTAATTAAGACGCTGGTTGTAAACTCTAAAGCCGTGGTACACACCTATGCGATTATCGGGCCGATAAAACGATTTTAGACCATTTAGAATGATATTGTATGCTCCTACATTTTAGATTTTTGCTGATATAAAAGGTGATGTGGTTTAATGGTGTACTAAAAATCACAATTACTGAAGGCACATTGTCGAACAACTGTGGGTAGTTTGTACAGAGGTACAACCCAGGGCCGGCGCAATGCGGAATCAGGTGGATGCGGTGCAGACTGGCGCCAGTCTGGAGAGGTGCCGGTCATCCCCCCCCCCGTTGCCCACTTTAGTGCATGGCCGACGGGAGGTCCCTGCTATCAGCCAGCGCTGCAGTTACACAGTGCAGCTGATAGAAAACCTCCTTTCAGGGTTTACTCTCAGTTACTCTGTGCTCTGTGTTCAGCTGATAGCAGAAACTGCCTGCATGCAAAGGACATGCAAGGAATACTGAGAGCCAGGGAGACATGAACTGGGAATACTGGAAGGCTTGAGAGACATGAATGATAAGTTTAAGATGATGTGGAAATTGTTTAGCAGAGATTAGAAAACGGTCTGTATTGTATAGTGGTGACTATGATTTACTTTCTTTTATTGTGGTTAGAAGATTGTGTTTTATGAGGCTTACTATAATCTAGGATAATAACTTAATAACTGGTGTTAAATTGTTAAACAAGGGTGCAAATTTTAAGTTTGCAGGTGGGCGCTGAACATATTAGCACCGGCCCTGGTACAACCGTCTGTCAGACTTTTCTGTCAGTCTTCTGTGCAGCATAGGTAAATCTCTGTACGGTGTGTACAGAGTCACAATTGTTTTAGAAGACGGTTAGGGGAGATGATGATATCAAATAGGATTTGACATGCTCATCAGGACTTACAACTGTCAGTGAAATTGTAATAGCGTGATAAAGTTGCAGGGGGATGGGGGCCCATAACAAAATTTTGTTATGGGGCCCGTAGTGTTCTAGTTACGCCCCTGGTAATAGCCATCACATATCCTTTAAGATTGCACAGGTGTGTGCCCAACTCAACTCTAATGTTGTTGAAGCATTGCTATACAGAACACTATCTGGTAGTGCAAGCAGCTGCTGGAGTCAGGTGTTGTACAAAAATCAGGATCAGGCCCATCATTATTACAGAAGAAAATGGTGCCCACATTGCAATATTATAATATAATAGTATAGTGAAAAGTAGTATTCATACTTTTGCTGTGTAAGAAAAAACTAATCATGAATAAAAAGCACCTGCACCTGTCTGTAACTACAAAAATAAAGTAGATATGAACGGGTCAAAATCATCAGATAGTATGTTAAGTATTTTCTATACTTCTCACATTTCAGGGCTCTATTGCCCAAAATGTTGGTTTCCATGGCAATGTTGATGATAATATCGGTTGTAAGATTTTACTTTAAATTATAGAGACCTGAAATAGCTACAAAGTACAAGATTTTACATCAAAGATAATAACATAATCCAAGCATCTAATTAAATTTGTGGAGCAGAAGTAGTGCTTTAGAGCTATCCAGTTATAGATTGTTTGATAAATACTTCCAGATTACAAAAATTAATTAGTAGCTTTTTGTAATGTCTCCCAATTATCACATCTAGTCAATAGACTTATTTTTTTCAAAGCAATATCATCTTAACATCTTCATATAAACTAGTGATATAGTTATATTGTAATTATTGTTTTAATTTAGTGCACTTTCTTTTATATATTTGAACATAATACAGGTTTAGGCATTTACCAAGTCTCTTAACAATAGTTAAATAATTGCATAGAACAAATATAGGAGCAAAACTGCAACTTGAAAAATTATGTAATCAATGCAAGACAAAGCATCTTCTATGATAAACAGGTAAAAATAACAAAATTACAGCAGACCGCTACATTTTTCATTAATATTCACAGAAAATGAGATAGATGTTGTATTATGAGTATTTATGATTATCAGCTCATATATTATACATTTTGCAGGATATTTTATTAAAGTTCAGTTACGTTCCTAAGGCTGAGATCGGTCCCTCTGCAGCAATTTAAACCCAGCAATAACTACACTATGATGTTAGTATCATAGGCCTGATACAGACCTCCGTGCATTTTATTATTATTATTATTATTGTTTATTTATAAGGCACCACAAGCTGTCCACGGCGCTGTACAAAATACAACAAAATACAGTACAGACATACAAGGTAGGAATGGACAGCATAGTACAATAGTAAAATACAATGTAAATATAAAAATATCACAACAATACAATAAAGTGAAGCAAGCACAGAACGCAAGGCAAAATGCGAGGTGTCAGGCTTGGTAGATCAGGGAGGAGGGGATAGAGCACAGTGTGAGGTTGAGAGGGAGCCACCAGGTGGGGATGGGGTAAAAGGGTAGCAGAGGGGGACAGTAGGGTACGAAGTGAGGGGGGAGTGGTGGAGGAGGGAACAACACTAGGATGGAGGGCCCTGCTCACATGAGCTAACACACTAAGTGGAAGGAATGAACTTACAGAGGAGGGGGAAGAAAGTGGACTGCTGGTGTGAGCGGAGGAGAGGGGGAAGGAAGAAAAAGAAGGGATAGATGTAGGATACAGTGAGGATGTTACGTACGCAAAGTGGTCTGTAGCTCCACACGTGAGAGAGGAGTGAACTCCCCTGTCACTCCCCTCTCATGTGCGGGGTTCTAGACACGTAAGTCTACTTTAAATTCTCCTTGCGTCTGTATGCAAGAAGTTCTGTTGCGGAACAACGCATGCACAGGGCCAGATAATCACCCGACTTCTGCAGTCAGCATGCGGAAGACGGTTGACACTATTCATTTAGGATCAGGCCCCCTGTAACAGAAAAACTGAAGCCATCAATAAATGGATACTGATTGTAATTACTGATTGTAATTTTCAAGCAGAAAACAATAGTGGGTGATAATAGTGGACAGGGATTTTGGTACAGAGCTGTACCCAGCTGTTATATGTAGTGAGTGATAATAAAAACAGAATTTAAGCCAACTGCAAGCACAACCAAATTCTTTGGATGGCTTGAAGTATTAGGTTAAAGCATTATAATTAATGGATTATAGAGTTGTATTTAATCTATATATTATGTGACATTAAATAAAAATGCGGACACTATTGGTGTTGTGTTAAATGAATGATGTTCTACATACAAATATGCTTGCTGTAGTTCTCTCTGCAAGTACTTGACAAAAATGAAAATATCTGTTGATGTACAAAATGTTGTCAGATGGTGGACACATACTGAGATGCTAAGAGTATATTAAGATCATGTCACAGTGAGACACACTGCAGCTGTCAGTTAAAAGCAACCTGCTGAATGTATGAGTAGGTCTATATTCATACACTATAAATAATTAAAATCCACTGTAGTTATTAAAATTAATGTATTTGTTATATGAGCTAGTTGAGGGTGAATTTTAAACCTGTCACAGGCATCACTTACAAAAAGACTATCCAAGAATATAAAATGTATTGCTCTACATAAGGTAATTTTTAATAGGAGAAGTTGCTGCTGTAAATTTTTGGAAAAAAGTAATAACCATATAGCCCTTATAATCTGTAATAACCATACAGATTATAAGGGCTGCCATCAGAAATTCTGGGGCCTGGGACACCAAGGCACTTCTCCCAGAACAGATGTGACATCTCTGTTCCCAGCTACGGGCAGCGCTCGATGGATCAGTCTCGTCTCTTCTCATCTGCAAATGAAGTGCTGGAAGGTCCTGGATCCTCTGACGGAGATTCACAACGCGTTTCGGGCGACTGCTTTTTTCAAGTGATACTCCATGTGTATAGCGAGAGTCTATTTATGCCGCCAGATGATCAGCTGATTGAAGTGTCATCTCGGTTTTCCATAGATCGTTATGACCATTGATTCATTTGCATATTATTTTCTTTATATGCATAATACTTGGGCTATCAATGTTCTTTCAATTTTATAGAGTGATGCAAAGTTTGTTGACAAGTAATTAAACGGGACAATAAACAATGGAACCACAATTTATAGAGACAATGGGCCTGATCCAGACCTACGCTGGAGTGCGTAGCATATTAACGCCGGCATACTTTCGATGCACGGCAATAGGAACTCCCCTTGGTCATACTAAGTTTTGCTTTCATACGCTCGGCAAACCCCACCTTAACTTTTCTATCCGTAACAGCGTGCGTTCGTATGGTCATTGCGTAGTTACGACGCTTAGCACGCGCATACTGTACGATCTAAATGCCTCACCCCACCCTCGGCGCATAGTTACGGATTTCGTAAGGCAGGCACTCCCCCTTCATGGTTAATACGAAGCTAATACGCCCACAGCTCATTAGCTCAGATTTTCTCAGTGTAAAATGTGTCCCGTATATGCGCAATTAGTACAAAAAGACGTTTTTATGCTTACGATCGGCGTAAAAACACACACGAGCGTAGGTCTGGATCAGGCCCAATTTCACATTCTTTGTAAACAGACAGTGTCACATTTTTCTTAAAGAGATTAGAGATTAGTGATTTTTTAAAGAGATAGTGTTACGTTTTTCTTAAAGCGACAGTGCCCTTTTCTTCTTAAAGAAACAGTGTCACATTCTTCTTAAAGTGATAGTGCTCACAGTGAAATTGTGGTGTGGTGGATAGGTCAATAAATAGTGACTATAAGTACATGATGAAAATGAAAATAAAAATCAATCAAAAATAACAATAAAAACATAATGAAAAAATATATAAAAATGTAAAAAATATATATACCAAAGCCGATGGGCCTGATCCAGACTTACGTAAGCATAAGATCAGCTTTTCAGCCGATCTGCGCATGGGCAGGGCAGATGTTGCCCGGCGTTGCTATGGCAATGCCCGATCGTGGATCGGGCATCCGTAGCAGCGCTGTAGGGACACTGGAGGGGACATCCCCCAGTGTCCCTACGTTCAGGTTAGTGTAGGTGGGCGGGGGGAGGTAGTTTAATGAGGGTGAGAGGGCGGGCTAGGCGGCCATATGCTCCTGTGCGAGCGTATGGCCCCTTCCTTACGCCGGCTGAAGTTAGGG
>WWET01001450.1:97851-111199 GCA_011038615.1 Limnodynastes dumerilii
AGAGGGAACAAATGGTAGAGAGTTTCCTACACTACGTTTCTTGGCGTTCACTGAGGCAAAAAATGTTAAAAGGAAACCCTCTTACTCTGCAGCCTAGTATGTGTCCCAGTTAGGTGCATCTCTAACACAGACATCAGCCTGTGACCCCCTTAGAGCCCCCAGGACCAGATCATGTTTTTTGGGCAAGATCAAGCCTATCACATTGCTGGAAAGAAATTTCAATGAAGACATCAGTCTCAGGAGTTTGGGGCGCCTTAAAGCATTAAAAAGATTTGTTAACATGCAAGAAAGAAAATATTAATCTTGTTACCATGACAACAGAAAATAAATAAACCACGGGGACAAACAAAATAGAGAAGAAACCATAAGAGGGAGAAAAAAAAAAAAAACAGAAAGCCATAGAAGGCAAAAACTGTGAAAGAGCATAAAAGGCAAAATTATGCTTTATAAGAGAGTCCTAATAGGTGTCCATAACCAGTAACTATAAATGGTGGCTGAATAGAGACATCATAGATAAAAGTGAAAAAAGAGGGGTGTCATCCCAACTGTAATATATGTGAATAGGCAACATTAAAATATTTTCCTCGTTAGACCATGGTGTACAAGGATAAAGCCAGAAAATATCACCTCTAAAGTGAAATAGCAAAGCCATAAGATAGTATTCAAATTTGCTTGCAGAGTCAGCAGAGTGGTAGCACGGTGATGATGTCCCACTTTAGATCATTCATTTTGGGGAAGAAGAGGCGGTGATGGAGGACGGCTGTGGAAGAATTTGAAGGTGGTCAAGTGGCTCCTGGTCTTGTGTTAACTGCATGAATAGAATTATCCGCAATGAGTTGGAGCTGAGATGAGAAACCCCAGCTGTATTTATAATTAGGTTGATGAAGAATTCTGGTGATATTGAGAAGGTCCTGACATTTACGGAGCTTAGAGGGGGCCTGAAGTCCTGAAACAGTTGGACTGAAGTTCCATTATAGGTTTCTTGTTAGCAGGAGTATTTTCTCTTCCACTATTTCCAAGTTGAATTTAACATTCACATTTCTGGGTCTTTGATTAGAGGATGGACGTGCCCAAAGTTCCCTGTGTACTCTATCTACCATCAATTCAGGTGTAGAAGCTTCAGGGCAATTGTGTCGAAACAGAACTGTAAGATGGCCTGGGTAGAAAATACATTAACAGACTGGAATATTGTGAATGCGAATATTGTTCTGGCAAGATCTATTTTCTAAATCCTCTTGTTTTTCTTTAATCAATTCCGTTTCTAAGCAATGAATCGCTACCTCTAAATAGAATTGCAATCTAAAAAAAAACTCATTAATTTTAGACTCCAGGAAGATGCCAGAAAGATTGAGTCAATCCAGGACAGGGAAAAAGAAAGACACATGCTTACATAACATTAAAAACCTATAAAGATAGGGGCTGGGTGTCTACCTAGGCTGCCATCAATGATCATCAGGTATAATTCTACCTATTCCTTATCCCTTGATAACAGCATAGGACCCCAGGTCATACTCAAGCTAACAATTTATGGGAGGGTAACACAATATTCTGACAATTTAAAAAAAAAAAAATTTTTTTTACAATTGGCAGGAAAGTCTTGAGTGCAAATTAGGCATAAGCTGAAGCAAGAATGTTAATTTTGTAATGCTTAGTAAAATGTATGGATGGAAGACCACCCAGCCACCTTCTAGAAATCTTGCATGGTAGCAGATTCTTTTTCCACCCAGAACATGGTCATAGCCATGGTTGACAGATGTACGTCTGTTGGATGCATGATCTGTTCTATCTTTTGATTGTCAACTTTGCAGCTGAACCACCCTTGTTTTTGCCTTCAGGAACAACAAATAACTGCTTCACCTTTTTAAACTGCATATTCCTATCTAAGTAAATATCAACAGTTCTAACTACATCTTAAGCATGAAAAATATTTTCCTTTTCTGCAATTTGATTAGGACAAAGACAGCAAGACCTTTTCCTGGTTCAAATGCAATTTAGAAACGATCATGGGAAGACGTTAGGTTTAGTCCTAAGCACTACCTTGTCTTAATGAAAACAAGTATAGGCTCTACTGCCCAAAATGTTTGTATTACTGAGATCCTCCTATCTGATGTGATTGCTACTATGAAGGTTATTTTCCAAGACATGAACCTAAATGGAGTTTTTTTTTTACAATGATTCAAATGTTTAAGAGGTTAAATAGGTCTAAGACTAAACTAAGGTACCATGTTGCTAATGGCTGGCGAATCATGTTTTACTCTGATCACTGCTTGAATAAACTGTTTGACATACTTATTATTGGTTAAATTCAGATCCAAAACTGCACTAAGTGTTGCAGTTTGAAGCTTGAGAAAGTTGTCTAATCTAACTTGTAAAAATTCAGAGCTTTCTAAGAATCTAAGATTGACAAATGGAGAAAACAATTCATTAGAGTTTTCCACACAACAGGTCTTAAAAATTGCCCACACTGTGATAAATCTTAGAGGTGGTAGGTTTTCCAGATTTAATTACCTTGGATGAAAATCCTTGGTTAGGAAGGTTAGCAACTTCAACAGCCATGCAGTCACTTGTAAAGCCTGCAGGCATGGTTGACATATCTTGCCACATTTCAAAAGTCCCGGAAAAGAAGTTAGCCTCCATTGTCTGCTGTTATAGGAACCATGCTCTTCCTGGCCAGAACGAAAAAAACTTTTATGAAAGTTGATTGGGCCTTCATGATCTTGTTTTACCTTTTCAATCATGGGTATCAGTGGAAAGACATACCTCAGATGGCATTGCCACTGCATTGACAGGGAGCCTGGGCCATATTCACAGATCCGTTTTGGCGTCAATATACGTGCGTATTTTTAGGATCAGAACAACCGCACATGCGTAGTAATTTTTTTCACGCAAGTTACGTAGCATTTATGCACAGAAGTCCATTAGGCACATACTTGTGAATGGCACTTAGGGACATACATGCGGAGGGGAGGGGTTGAATTTCGTACGTTAAAAATAAGTGAGTGGGTGGGGGAAGCATTTAAATGGGCATTTGAGGGCGCGGTTAGATAGATACGCACCTTAACATACGCCCGTATCTACACATGTAGAGATAAGGGTGCCCCATGGTGGCGTAAGTTACCGACAACACGACTGTGTGAGGGGAGTGTCATGGGTGTTACCTTGCTGCGTGTGTGCGTATAATTGCGTACCTTATAAACTGATCTATAAATACGGCCCTCTATGCCTGGAATTCTTGTTCCAGAGACTCTAGAGAGAAAAAAAAAATGTATTTTTGGTTTTGCGAAGGTTGGAGAGGAGACTCTTCCCAGTTTATTATCAACCTGTATTGTTGGAGTATTTGTAAAACTCTGGATGTTCCCACCTGTTTGACTTATCTTGCCACAATTAAGAAATTGTCCAGGTAAGGCCATACTGATATTCCCTCTGATCAGAGATTTGCTATGGAAATTAGACCTTCGTGATAGTTTTTGAAAAGGTTGAAAGGCCGTATGGTAAAGCCGCAAAAAGTGTTGCTGAAAAATCTGAAACCTTAGATACTTCTGATGCAGATGTAGAATATGAACCTGAAGGCAAGCCTCAAATCTATTACCTGTACATTCCGTTTGTACAGTCCTGGAATGATGATCCTTATGAATTCCATCTTGAACGATACAAGAAAAGGTTTAATGTCCTCAGATGAAGAATAACTTTAATCCCACAAGTGAGATTTCAAAGAAAATGACAGGTGTTTTACAATTTAGGAAAATGTGCTGCATTATAGAGATAGGAGAGAGAGTTCAAACATGTCAAGTAAGAGCCCTCTGCTGGGTGCACCGACACTGCCTTCACATGAGAGGAGTAACATGGCCACTTCCCTCGGTTTTTCCTGTGTGCTGGAGGAGAAATCATCCGTAATAACTCCTTCTAGTGGGCTGGGGGGTGTTTTTAGCTTGAGGGGGACACAGTGAAAATTTCAGCTTACTGTTTGCTGTAATAAGAGAGATAAAAGCTCCAAATCACTGTGTGAGTAGGAAGCTCTTGTCTCCTAGCAACGTGATAATTTATTCACTGCACTGAGGGGTGATCTAAGGGGAACTCTGACATACAGCAGTCATGTACAGTCTTCCTTGGCCTATATTACAAAGACAATGCTGAGGGTGACTGTGAAGATACAGGTCCTTCAGATCACTCAGACACGGAGTATAAGGAAATCCAGACAGGTTTATTACAATGCATCAGAGTAAGGGCATGGAATGAAGCCCAGCACAGGCAGTAATAAGTCCCACAGAGAAGAAATGAGTCCATGTAAGTCCAGGGGTAAGAGTTCCACAGTGAGCCCGGGCAGAGAATCACCTCTTAGCCCAGTATAGTCCAATGCAGCAGCAGGGCTGGCTGGAGATTAGCCTCCAACACCCAAGCCCTTCAGGTACCAACTTCAATTCTCCCTCTCTCCCTCTTGCTCACCCATTTTACTCAGGACCCCCCCTCGCAGACATGTGACAGGTGAGGGGGAATGTGATTGGCTCCTCACTGGTTAGGGGCAGCTGTCCATCAATATCTAAGACAGGGTCCACTCCCTATGCACACTAGCAGACCCCCCTGTGGAGATGGTGCCAAGGTGTCTGGCTGAGGCCCAGGCAAACTCTTGGATGGAGATAACCTATGCCCTCTTGTAGATGTGTGATAAGGAGCAATCATTCCCAGATTTAACCCTTAATAGTCATTTGTGATGTCACACACCTCTGGTTTCCTGTAGAGAAAGGAGGGGGAAGGATACACTGAAAGTCTCCCACCTGGTCTCTTCCTGTCCTCTGCAGGGATGTATAACCCTATATGGACCTGCAGAGAGGGGGGTCAACGGATCAATGCAGCTACAGCCTTCTTATGATAAATGCAAAGTATAACACACACAGTCTCTCATAGTAATGACCAGGGCTAAAAAGTACAGCCTGGGTATGGATTGGGATAAGGGGTGACTCTACTCCCCTCCCCCAGCCTGTTTTCTTTACAGTATGTAACTTGTAAGTAACTCTGTACCATAGGGCATGACACAAACTGAATATACACATTATAGGTGGAGGGAGGCATTTAAATTGTACAGTATGGGCTGGGTTTGACACTTACCTATGACAAGGCAGTACGTATGCACAGAGATATACAAGGAAAAGTAGTAAGGTAGAATCTGAACACGTAAGTCAGATAAGTTACGTGCGTGCGAGGGAAGTGCCAGGGGGAGTGCATTATGCTTAGTAGGGCATAACTTAGGGACGCATGTGTATGTAAAAGGACCTTAAGTCTGGTTCAGGCCCAAAGGGCCTGATCCAGAGCTACGGCCGCAAGCGATTGTACGCCGACCGTAAGCGAAAATTCGTGAAAAAAACCACAACTTCCGGTTGACCGAAGGACATGAGCGTACAGCGAGCGTATTTTCAGCGTATTTTTCGCTCAAGGGGCGTGCGTTTTGTACGACGATAGTCTGGACGCTCGTGTTACTACATAGAGGCGGGGATAGCCATTTAAATTGTACAGTATGGGCGTGCTAAGCCCAGTACGACCAGCGTATCGGTATGAAAATTCGCACGTACGCTGGAAAAAAGCTAAGCCCAACCAGCGTATCGGTATGAAAATTCGCACGTACGCTGGAAAATCTTAGGGTAGGGTTCAGCCGCCGTAAGCAGGTACAATCAATGGGAGTGTTATGGGCGTGAACGTACGCTACGCTCGCGGGCGATTGCGGTGGTAGGTCTGGATCAGGCCCAAAGACACTAACTATTTGCTAATACTTCAGACTCAAGTCAGACTCAAATGCACTGAAAATGAATATCAACAAACACAGGGAAACGCTAAAACTCTAAAGAGAACCTCCCCCAGGAGCTTAACCCATTTTATCAGAAAGAACAACAACAACAACATCATGGGCCTATCCTGATAGGTTGGGCTTAGTGTGACCACAGCACCTTCATTTCTAAAGGCTCAGCACTCCATATATGTTGTAGCAACAGAAAAAGAAAGGTTCTATAGTTACCAATATGCTGCACGCCTCATTCCAGTCTCCACACTGTTGAATATTTTTAAGTGTAATAAATTTATACTTAATATTTATTAGTATTAAAATTATTTAATATGAAGTAGAGATATGGGGGCTGATTCAGAGATGCGATTGCGAAAAGATCGCAAATATACGCACCTTTGCTAAGATCTTAGCAAGTTCCAGCCCACTGCATAAACAGACACTCCCCTTGACAACAGCGGTGGATCTTAAACTTAGACCACCATTGACTTGCCTTAACTATACGCTGTCATTTGGGATCTTAAGTGACGTGGGAGCGTTCATTTAAGATCCTAAGTGTCAGCCCGCGCCCACTTTCCCTCATTTCCCTGCCTCCCCCCGCCCATTTCCATGCAAATCCTTAAGATCTTAAAGATTCGCAGCACTTAAGATCTTAAGTGCTTGCGAGCGATTCAGACCTACGATCTTAGCGAAAGAGAACCTCCCCCAGGAGCTTAACCCATTTTATCAGAAAGAACAACAACAACAACATCATGGGCCTATCCTGATAGGTTGGGCTTAGTGTGACCACAGCACCTTCATTTCTAAAGGCTCAGCACTCCATATATGTTGTAGCAACAGAAAAAGAAAGGTTCTATAGTTACCAATATGCTGCACGCCTCATTCCAGTCTCCACACTGTTGAATATTTTTAAGTGTAATAAATTTATACTTAATATTTATTAGTATTAAAATTATTTAATATGAAGTAAAGATATGATTTTTATTAGATTTTATCTTTTAGTAACACAGGGCCGGATCCAGACTTAAGAAGGAGCTTGAAATTAAGGACCTGATTCAGACTTAAGAAAGTTCTTAAAATAAGAACTTAAAGTCACTCCTGGGCAAAAGCATGTTGTTTTTAGGGGGAGTCAAGTAAATTATATTTCATTTTATTCATTTAATAAAAAAATGGAACAGATTCAGCCTTAAGGGCACTTCACGCAACCAGTTTGCGTAAATCGGCTGACATGATTCATTCTGGATCAGGTGCAATGTTTTTATAGTTAATTCTTACACTTTTCTTCTTTATTTAAATAACTATTGCTTTGGAAGCTTTTGGAAGCACTTTATATAATAAAATGATGTACTATTATACTATTTTTTATATTGATAACGTAATTTGCACTTAATTATAATACATTTATTTATGTGCACTAATTCTTTATACAATCAAATTAGGTAATGGATTGTATATGTCATTTTTTTTATCACTTTATAGCACTTTTATATATACACTATATAGTAAAATTATATTTTGTTATTTATGTTTTTTATTGTTTTTGATGAATGTTTAATATATACCGTATTCAGAAGATTGATATATGGGGGGCGTGGCTTGGAAGCCGAACTCAGCGGTCGCATGCCAGCAGAGCTCCGTGGCTGGACCTCGTTAGGGGGAGACAGCTGGTGTGATATACCGTATTCAGAAGATTGATATATTGTTAACATGTTGCTGATTATAATTGCCAGGCTACTCCTGACACTTGCATAGGATTGGCCACCCAAAAGACGTGGACTATATGCTGCTTATTAATTGGATCTTGGAAACATTTCTATTTTTTGCTCAGATGTGCAACAGCTTGATGCCTTCAGAAAGCTTGATGCTTTCAAGTGAAACGCGTGTTGGCAGAGGGACTCAGGCTCACTTAGCACTGATTATTTTTTATTATTCTATAATAAATATATTCTATATCTTTTATAATAGCGAAACAACAATTATCTATTGTAATTTTAGTGTGAAGGAGAAACTATGGGCTGAAGGAGGCCTAAGGGGGACAGCTCTCTTTTCACCCAACTCCTTAATTTATTTCCTTCTAAATATTTTTTGCATTGTTGCTGCTTCTAATTATCATATCAAACAATAATTCAGCACCTTAATATATTTTCTAATTATTGTGCAACCAATAAGTGCCCCAATTTTTGTTTTTAAAAATTACACTGTTATTTTTGTCCTATTCACTAATTAATGGGCCGTATTCAGAGAACCGTTTTTTGCGGGAAGTTCCATGCGTATTTTTAGGATCGGATGAACTGCGCATCCGTAGTAACTAAATTTACACAATCCTCGTTGATTTTAGGAAGTCCATTAGGCACAAACTTGTGAATCGCACGTGAGAAAATGCGTACAGAGGGGCGTGGTTGTAACCAATTCGGAGATAGATATGTGAAAGTGGGTGGGGGGAGGCATTTAATAGACCGTTTGAGGGCGCGGTGAGGGTGTGGTTGGTTACATATGCATGTATGGAAGTATTATACACAGATCCATCAGCGAAAGGTTCGCAATCATATGTACGAATGTTCCAAAGCAACACCGATGATACTCCCCTCACTCGTAAGTCAAGGACAACCCGTCCGTGTGAGGGGAGTATCATGGGTGTTGCCTTGGAACATTCGTGCATATGATTGCGAACCTGATGGATCTGTGAATACGGTCCAATATGTTATTCCTTGAATATTTTGCTGGCGTATGTGTCATTACTCTCCCATTACTCTCCCATTACTCTCCCAGGCATTTGTTTATCTAATAATTAGATTTAATTTTAAACATGGTTATAAAAAGTTTAATTGATTTTAACACATGATGATTGCAAGAGTGCATCCTATAAAACACTTTACTTTCAGCTCTTTTCGATCTTCCCTAAAAAACAGACTTAATGCTCAGGACCTATTACTTAATGTGTGTGCAAAGTTCCTTTCCTTCCTGTCAGTTTAACAATTATAAGAACAAAAGCTACGTTGTGTCATTAATATCTGATTAACATGAATTTTACTATTTAGTTATAGTTCTTTTATAATAATAATCTATCATTTTATTGACTCACATATGCCTTTCTTTTTTCCCTCAGTGTTAACATTTTAGATGCAGTACATCAAGTACATTATTATATATTAAAAGATTTTTATACATAGCGCTTCAGTCCCTGCCCCATACACACACGAGACTGGATTTAATTTAATCGGCAGCTAATTAACCTTCTTGGAATGTGGGAGGAAACCGGAGCAGACACAGGGAGAACATACAAACTCCACATAGAAAAGGCCTAGTCCAGGGATTGAACCCATAACCCCAGCGCTGTGAGACACATGTGCTCATCACTGAACCACCGTGCTGCATTACTGTGCAGAACACAATCAACCTACATTTTATTTGTGCCATTACTTCTGGAAGTAATTTACTTTGCTGTGTTTCCAGAGGGAGTCCAACAGGGGAACAGCGCTCTACTACACATGCTTCTATAGAAAACAATGTCTAGAACTCTTTTTTATGGCTCCCTGCTGGGCACACAAAACAAGGGCCGTTAGCTAAAAGCAAACGGTTGTTCATAATTACGCACTCACATTAAGGTTGCACGCAAGGTACATAATGCATTTACATTACATTACAATTACATTTAAAGACTAAAAGCTTATAAGCAAAACCCTCACTGCATTTTACTGAAGCTATATATTATCATCCTTTAGTATAATGGAAACATATATAATGATAGGTATTTGCCAGCATGTAGGGTTTGCAGGTGGTTTAGAAAAAAAACTCATTAATAAAATATAGTTTGAAAAGTATGTTAATGCACAATAGGGGCTATATATGCAAATTCAATGTTACAGGCTGTAGCATGTGTCCCTGACTCCCATGTGTCACTGCAAGAACACTTATGCTGGTAAAGGGATGTTGCTAGGAAACACTATATTAAGGAACATTGATGCTGATACTTGCGTTGTTACTTAAGTTAAAAAGTTCTAAATGCTATTTTATTGGAATTGTAATTTCATAAATAAATTATAGGTTCAAATACTGAAAATTTATGGGGATAATACTGCATTAGCATTGCAAATTGTTTTTTTTAATTAGCATTTTATATATGCATGAATATATACACAATAGCATGAATTTTTATACTCTTCCTTTCCCATCTAAGATGCATCTTTCTTGACATGGTGGGAAAGCTAGATTGCAGTCCATTGGTAAATCATTAAAACTTTGTTTATTCAGTTTTTATTAGTAGCTGGCTTCCTGCAGAGATCAGACATCACCCATTCAATTCACAGGATGAGACATACCGTATGTCTGTAGGACATTGAATGGTTGATGTCAGCTCCATTGTCTGATCTCTGCAGGAAGTCAATAGTTGCTAATTGGTTAGTAAACAAAGGTTTCATGATTTCTGAAGCCCTATTCAGCATTCCCCAGCAGATGGGCCTGCCATACATGGCAGAATTTTCCATGATTATGGAAAAAGTTTAACTGAGCACAACTGTACAAATGTGACAGATAAATACAAAGCAAGGGCTTATCACGCTTATGAGCAGATGCACTAACCAGTGCAATGCACACAGTGCAAATTTATTTCCATGCATTTTCCATAGATCAGCATTACTTATAAATAGAATTTAAAATTTAGTTGGGAAACATTTGAACTTTCTCTGCATAATTTTAATTTGGATAACTCAACACCTGCAATTTAACATGGCAAAGGTACAGATACCCCACCAACCCATTGTGTTGTGCTCAACCTGGGCACAGTCTCTATGAGGCTGATCCGGAGCTATGGCCACCACACTAGTTACGGTAGCCGTATGCATAAGAACGGCATTTCTGCCATTGCTAAGGATCGTGTTTCCCTAACTATTGCATAGTTAGGGACGCCGATGGGTGCGTTCCTCGCTGTAACTACATAACCGTAATGGAAGGAAGGCATGGGAAGGTAAATAAATGAGGGAAGGCCAGTTACGACCCTGTGGCCAGCGTAATTATCTACTGTTACGCTGGCTGAAGTTAAGGTAGCCTTCAGTCGGCGTTACAGTGGGTAATTAAGCCGGCCACAGGGGGAGTGTCTGGGGAGCTACACTGGCTGTACTTACAGCCTGCGTAGCTCTGGATCAGGCCCTATATGTATATCAACATATATAAAAAAGATTATTATCTCATTTAACCATAATTAGACAAAAGGATTATTTCCTATCAAAATATTAAATAATAAATTGTATTTGCAGATATTTCTAATGCCTCCTGCAAACAGCTGATCCATGTCCTGTATCTCCCTGTAAAACACTGTAACTGATGAAACAGAGAATCTGCCAAGATCAGGTGGCTGCCGGCCCATTTCTTATTTTTTAGCTACTACACGTACTATAGTTTGGATCAGATATTAGGGGCCTGGAAAGAAGACAATTCTCATATTGAAACTTAATAGATTTCAATATATCTTTTCTGTCACTTCACATTATGACATGCTTTGTTTAAATCAGATTGTAAGCTAGTATGACATGCTACAGGGTTCTGTGGCCAAAAAGAACCCAATGATCCATGAACCATATCCTCTAAACGGCTGCTAACATTGAACATGTGTAGCTGATAAATTTATTCAGCTTGGCAAATGTCTTAGTAATAAAACTGTACGGATAGCTACAGTGTCTAAAAGCAGAAGGGAAAGACCACTCTCTATTGCACAAAATTATATCCAAGATATGTATTCATTTGGTTAGCATTAAGTGCAAGAGCTTTCTAAGAAAGTAGAGATCTGACAGTTGGAGCTGATATAAAATTAAGATATGACTGGGTCATTGAAGCTGTAATGTGAAAACCTGTCAGAAACAAACAATAACATCAGCGATAAGTTTTAATCAGATGAATTGGCACAAAAGGAGTAAGAAGATACACAAGATCAAGAAAACAACACACCAAACTTTTGTGTCTGTCAAAGTCAATTTACTTGTGTTTAGAGTTCTTGAACTGTGTTTTGGAAGGGTAAGCAAGCAGTTTTTACGGACATAAGATAACAAAACATGTCCCTAATTTATCAGTCAGTTCAACCATTAAAACAAACCACAAAATATCCATAATCGACTTTTTCACAGTATAATTGCGGTGGCTATCGTACGGTCACACAGGTGGAGCAGGACACTCCCCCCCGCTCTCCTACATGCGGAAGGTGGATCCGCCAGCAGAATTTCGCACAGAAACCCTTCCATGCAGAATACTGAATTGTATGTAAGGGCTTAGGCAAGCCCTTACTGTACAATTTAATTGCTTATGCCCACCCCATGCTTATTTCTTACCCATGGGGGATGTGGACGCCCCCCAACCCTAGGATCTTCACAAAGCACAGCATCGATCAGCTGTGCTCTGTTGAGGATATAATGCTGCTGTGCATGCGCAGTACCATTTTCCAGCAGGCTTACGTACATAGCATACGGAAGTCTGCAGGAGTTATGAATTGTGAATACGGTCCAGTGTTCTCAACTCCTCTTCATTCCACCCATATTTTCTCTGCAAATATTGAAACCACATACCAACATAATTACATATGTTTAACAGCTACAAACAAAGGGCTGGTTCCAGACTTAAGAAGGAGCTTGAAATTAAGGGCTGTATTCAGAGATCCGTTTCCTTGAAGGTACACAATTATACACACGGCTGGTGCAGGCCACACCCCCTCACACCCATGACACTCCCCTCTCTTGGCCACTTTGTCGCTCCCCTCTCTTGGCCGCTCTGTCGGTGACTACCGCCTCCATAGACCACTTGTAACTTTCTGTGAGCAGTTGGGTGCGTATGTGTCCTCCGTACGTGCGATTCATGTAAAGTGCGGCCACATACCTTCATTTAAATGGCTTCCTCCACCCATTTTTATTAAAATGTTCACGTGCGTATTTTTGCGTCGCATATCCGGACGTATGTACCCAAGTGCGATTCACAAGTCTGTCCGTGAGGCACTTACGTGCTTATATTCTATGTATACTACGTAAAGAAAGTTACTACGCATGCGCAGTTGAAACGTACCTAAAAATACGCACGGAACTTGCCATGAAAACGGATCTCTGAGTACGGCCGTAAGAGAGAAAAGTTACTCCTGGGCTAAACCATGTTGATTGCAGGGGAGTCATATTTCATCTGTTGCAAACAGTATTAGAGTTGAGAGGTGATGTTTCCAACCCCAAGTCTAAATGAAAGTTTAATTAGTAAAGCTGGTCACTATCTGTGTGCAGTAAGCAATTCAAAGATATATCCCTGCATGCAAAGAATACAATTAACTTAACTCACCCTGCAATAAACATGGTTTAGCCCATGAGTGACTTTAAGTTCTTATTTTAAGAAAATTCTTAAGTGTGAATCAGGTCCTTAATTACAAGCTCCTGCTTAAGTCTGGATCCAGCCCATAGTGACAAACTTTATTTCCACACTGCTATTTAGACTTGGGCTTGAGAGCGCCAACTCTTAATTCTAATACTGTTTGCAACATATAAAATTTGATTCTCCCCTGAAATCATCATGGTTTTGCCCAGGAGTAACTTTCCTCTCTTATTTTCAATCTCTGAA
>WWET01001450.1:121123-140271 GCA_011038615.1 Limnodynastes dumerilii
TTCCGACCAAACTCCACCCGCAACTGACCTTATTTGTTCAAACCATATCCTCTTTTCCATAAGCCCTGCAAATCAGGACAGTCCCTCTTAAATCCGGATGTGATTGATAACTTGGATAATACCAATCTGCTAACACCAAATCCATTCAGTGGAATGCACAGAACAGGCTTCCTGGGTCAAAGTTCTGCTCAGTATACACCAACTGGAGATCCGACCGGGACCCTTACCCAGGAACTGTCCAGGATAATTTGTGGACGGGTTTTAGTGCAGCGTAAGTGGAGATCCACTTTTGAAAATGTTTGTAACCTAGCCAAAGTTCCCACTGAAGCATCACTAGCTAGGTAGTACTGAAAAAGTGCACTGACTTGAAACAAGTAAATGGATATGTATAGGCTGAGGTGTTACGCAGCAGCCTATACAAGTTTGCATGTTTCAAAAAAAATAAATGTTTAAGTTAATTTAATGTGCTGTCATTTATGACAGGTCTTATACCTACACAAACACTGAGACCATGCAGGATTTAACGAGGAAGGGCAGGGAAACGGGGATTCTACCATGCTCGCAGCTGCACTAAACCGTCCTCTTTCTCATTGTGATATAATGTTCAATTAGCACAGAACAAACAGAAGCAAAAACATGAGCGTCAGTCCCATTTTTCTGCTTTTCTGTGCTTGTTTCCCTTGTGTGCATCACGCACAGTGCTAACAATCACTGCACTTACACCTAAAAAATAATAGGTGAAAGCTCTGAATCAGCCTCATTATTACAACATTTTATGACTTGCAAATTTGTTTTTTAAATCTATGTAAAGTTATCTCAGCTTGCACAGAAAATAATAGTCATAATAGTAATTTAAAATGATTTAACATTGATTAAACTGTTTGCGAAATAAACAATGTGAAGTGATGTTTTAAAAAGGGAACTCATTTTTTTTAACAGTCCTTACCTGTAATTTCACTATGTATATTATGTCATTTGTTTTGTATTTTTACTCTTTTATCTATCTAAACTATAGAATGGCACTTGTCTAAAAAAAAAAAAAATCCTTATATCACTTAAATATATTTGATGAAATTGATTGATTTGATTTTGATTCAAGTATTTTAAATAATTTTATTAAGTCCTTACGCAGAACAAACTGTCTGTAATATCCTATTCTCAGGGCCGCTGCAAGGGTTTTCGACGAATCCCCCTGCAAACTAGAAATGTGCCCCTTCCTGTGTAAATATATTTATCTTATATATAGTATGTTATTTCATAAAATAGCATATTAGTATATATGTAATAAAATTATAAATAGCACATACTATAATTTTGAATAGTGCATAATTAATATATGTAGGTTAAAGCTATCCAGTACTTAGTACAAGTGATCCCATAAAGAATTTGTACCAAAATTAATTAAATAAATTAACAAGTCAATTTAGTATTGGAATAATCAGACTTCACAGCAACCTTATATCCAATGCAAAGTTCAAATCAATTCCTCAATATACAATAACAGAGACTGCTACCATGTAAGGGGTACTGTAAACCCGTATTAATCTTACATTGTATAAAAAATGATTCACTAAACACCATTAGCACTAGAGCACCAACATTGGATTTCCACAAATAGACAAAACAAGTATTAAGCTACGTCTGTAAAAACATTTTGGCGCATGGTTTAAAATCAATGCAGAGTACTGATATGCCAGAGACTGCAGACACATGGTAGTGCTGGCTAAAAAGGAAAACTCTTTGGTAATTGTGAGTGCTTACCAGATATATATTTATAATAAGGCGTCTGATAATATCTCCATAGTGCCTGACTACCTAAGCTTGCAGGACATTAACCCTTATAATGTGAGACTCACTCTGCTGAAAACCATCTGTTCTATATTTTGACTTCTATTGACACTGTTGTAAACTAAGACCCTTTAATCTGGTTCCGCTTTCTCCACTGACAGTTGATTACATCTGATAGTAACTAATATGGATGGGGACTATATAAACAGAAATACATTTCAATGGAGTCCTAGGGCTAGATTTAGTAAACTGCAGAAAAGTGAAGATGTTACCCATAGCAACCAGTCAGATTCTAGCCAACATTCTTTAGTGTATAATATGGAAAGGGAGAGCTAGAATCCGATTGGTTGCTACAGGCAACATCTTCATTTTTCCTTTTCCGCAGTTTAGTAAATCTAGAGTTGTGGCATAACAATTGAATTCAAAAGCAAGTTATTTATGGCTATAACTACAAAAAATGTTTTCTAACCTTAGCTTGATACTTGTAATGTCTTTTTGTGGAGAACCAGTGTTGGTGTTCTAGTGCCAGTGGTGTTTAGTGAATAATTTTTTGTACCATGGTAACAACATATAATGAATTTATAAGCTTCTCTCAGATAGAACCCATAAACTTTTTCCCCTATCTTATTTCTTTTCTATTATTAATTTTTAATATACCCAAGGGCATAGGCCTTGTAAACAGTCACACTACTTTTACCTTTGCTAGCCTGTATCACAGCCATTTCTTGTGACATGGGTAATAGAGTTACTGTCTCCATTATTGCTCAGCCAAGCTCCCAATCACCTTGGACCAGATTCACACAGCTGCGGCTTCTTAAGTGCGGTCCTTCAGAAAATTAGCTACTACCACGCGTCTTAGGTCATTAACGCAATCTAATTAGGTTGGAAAGTAGTTAAGGTAGAAGGAGGTGTGCCAAGGTAGCCTCTGGGAGGATCTAGGAAGAAGTGGGTGGGGAAAGTAAACTACGCAGGGTTACTTAAGGAAGTCCTTAAGTGCCATAAGGCTCCTAAAAACAAGGTCAGGTTGAGGGGCAGGACGGGTGAGGCCGCACCTAACTCACTCTTTTCTGTGAATATGGTCCCTTCTCACTAAGAAGAGGAGTATATTTGGGGTGGGCCGTTCAGAGCGAGTCTGGTGCTATACGGGAGGTACATCGATGACCTGTTTTTTATTTGGGATACTCGCTATTTTTCTATTTTGGACTTTTTTAGATTTTTTTTTATTTAAATACTTTTAATTTACATTTTTCTCTCAATTGGAGTGATTCCACCATCGATTTCTTGGATCTCAGCCTATATACAAAGGGTTCTTTGGTTATGTCTAAAACGTTCATTAAATCAGTGGATGTAAATAATTTTCTTTATTTCAAAAATTGGCATTATCATCCCTGGATTCACCATATACCAAAAGGTTAATTATGCCGCATTAAGCGCAACTGGTCTTCTGAGGAGGTGTTTATTTCACAATCACAGAATCTATTAGATAGGTTTCGATCTAGAGGCTATCCTGAAAAGATACTTCAGGAGACCTAACTGAGGTTAAAAAGATAGATAGGATAAAAAGATAGATAGGATAAAATTACCCTGAAAAAGATACTAGAAATGAATGTAAACAGGTCACCATTTAAATCTAAATTTAATAAGAAGTCTCATATTGATAATAAGATAATTGATAACCATTATCCTGTATTAAAATGTGAACTAATCCTTAAAAAGTTCTTGGTGATAGACCTTAAATAATGTATAAGAAAAATCAAAGTCTTAAAAATATATTATATGTGAGCCCGATTGTTGATTATCTCCCAAATTATTTGATTGCTTTAGATGTGATCATACGAGGTGCCTTTCATGTGATTATATCCAACATCGACCAACAATCTTTACATCTACTGTTACCCAAAAATGTTTTTGCCAATTGTGACACTGATTTTGTGGTATACCTGCTTCAGTGCCTGTGTTCCCTACAATACGTGGGTCGTGCAACATGGTCACTGAAGGAGAGGATACGAGAACACCATAGGAATATTTTTTTTAAACTTTGTACCCACAGTGTTGCCAAACATTTTAGTGATTTTTATGATAGCAATCCAATGGATTTAAAGTTACTATTATAGATGTAATTAGACCTACTCATAGAGGTGGGGATAGGTTTAGAGCTTTATGTCGTGCAAAAATTAAATGTATTTTCCAATTACAAACATTGATATATATAATTGTAGTAAATATTATTGTTTACAATTTCCCTCTTCTGCTATTTTATTATTTGTATGTAGATTTGTATATGTTTATACATATTTCTGTGCCCAACTAGTATACATTTTTTTCTTTTAGATATAATTAATGTTTGCATTTATATCAAATTTGTATTGGTTGTATTTGCATATGGAGATTAACATTAAGTATGAAACAAATAGCAGCACTTAGAATAAAGATGTCTATTTCTTCAATTACAACTATGTCTATAAAATGAATTCATTTGTTTATTTTAATATTAAGAATGTTTATGTTTTTACTCAAAGCTGGTATATTTAAAAAAATATGTTGTATATATTGTATTAACAAAAAATTATTTTTAAACTCTGCCATTCTCCGGTAACAGCTGATTGATTCATTAATCAGGAGGCCCTTTAAATAAGAGGCAGAGATGCTCAGTCCTATCAGCTTGAAAAAGTGCCTGAGCAGCACAAAATGTGTTGCTGGACTGTTCCACATGCTAAAAGGTGTTTACAAAGCTTGCCTACATATGGTTACTCCCTGGTCTGGATGAACTTTTATGAATGTTTGCTGACTGTCCAATCCATGCACGCTGCATGAGGAGCAATTATAAGCGGCCCAGAGTGGCACTGGGCTGTACAGGTTGAACCCAATTGTTGATTATCTCCCAAATTATTTGATTGCTTTAGATGTGATCATACGAGGTGCCTTACATGTGATTATATCCAACATCGAGCAACAATCTTTACATCTACTGTTACCCAAAAATGTTTTCCGATAAAAATTTTTGCCAATTGTGAGACTGATTTTGTGGTATACCTGCTTCAGTGCCTGTGTTCCCTACAATACGTGGGTCGTGCAACATGGTCACTGATGGAGAGGATACGAGAACACCATAGGAATATTTTTTTTAAACTTTGTACCCATAGTGTTGCCAAACATTTTAGTGATTTTTATGATGGCAATCCAATAAATTTAAAGTTACTATTATAGATGTAATTAGACCTACTCATAGAGGTGGGGATAGGTATAGAGCTTTATGTCGTGCAAAAATTAAATGGACTTTCCAATTACAAACATTGATATATATAATTGTAGTAATTATTATTGTTTACCATTTCCCTCTTCTGCTATTTTATTATTTGTATGTAGATTTGTATATGTTTATACATATTTCTGTGTCCAACTAGTATACATTTTTTTCTTTTAGATATAATTAATGTTTGCATTTATATCAAATTTGTATTGGTTGTATTTGCATATGGAGATTAACATTAAGTATGAAACAAATAGCAGCACTTAGAATAAAGATGTCTATTTCTTCAATTACAACTATGTCTATAAAATGAATTCATTTGTTTATTTTAATATTAAGAATGTTTATGTTTTTACTCAAAGCTGGTATATTTAAAAAAATATGTTGTATATATTGTATTAACAAAAAATTATTTTTAAACTCTGCCATTCTCCGGTAACAGCTGATTGATTCATTAATCAGGAGGCCCTTTAAATAAGAGGCAGAGATGCTCAGTCCTATCAGCTTGAAAAAGTGCCTGAGCAGCACAAAATGTGTTGCTGGACTGTTCCACATGCTAAAAGGTGTTTACAAAGCTTGCCTACATATGGTTACTCCCTGGTCTGGATGAACTTTTATGAATGTTTGCTGACTGTCCAATCCATGCACGCTGCATGAGGAGCAATTATAAGCGGCCCAGAGTGGCACTGGGCTGTACAGGTTTTCTTTTGCGGCGGCTCAGCTGTCTATCGTATAATATGACAGGTAGTGGAGAAAAGCCTGTAGAGCCCAGCGGAGTAAAGGTACAGAGGAGCAGGGAAGGCATCTCTACATCCTGGCACCCCGCTGCAGCACATCCCCCACTTACCGGAGTACCGGTCCTGCCTAGTCTTCATGGACATGGATGGAACCACAGCATGTCCACACAAAGAAAAATGAGGTCTGAATAGGCCCAAGCAAGGATAAATACTAGTCTAAGGCTCAGGGTTTTCTCAGCAGGACAGGGTTTGGAGTGTCCAGTAGGTCAGCAGAAAGGGGCGAGAAGAGAAGCCAGTTTTAGGTAGGAAGATGTTTTAATTCCAGGGAAAAGGATAAAAGTTCTATTTGTTTCAGTGCCTTTTTCTCCCTCCCTTTGTTATGTTGTTTATACTTACTTGTTTTCTACTCTGTATCGGGGCACAGTGTGGCAGGTCAGTAGTGGAACTTGATGTCAAGACAAGGAGTATAATATGTTGATGTGGTTTCAAGGCATGCACCAAGTTGTTATGAAGCAAAACTGGATGCCACATCTAGTGAGTGGGTTCTGGTATACTACAACAATTGTTAATGGGGTGCTTTAAAAATGGTTGGACAGCGGCCTTAGCAGCTGGTTCCTGGTATATTGTTAAGGGGGTGTGCCAAAGATTAAAGGTGCTTTTGTTTTCCAAAATGACCGCTTCTGGGAGCCTAGTTGTTTGGTTAATTAAAGTTATATTAGGCAAACACCTCTGACCCCCATTGCCAATGTGGCCACCTTTTCAACCCAATTTATTATAGTCTAATTGATAAACTGTGCCCCTTTTTAACTGCAGCTAATGTCTTAGGGCCTCATTTACCAAGGTCGCTTTTGCTAAAAATGACCAAAGTCCAGGGACTTTGCTGGCAATTATGGCATCACCGCATTCACTAAAGGCAAAGTCCCAAGACTTTAACATTTAGCAAAATCGACACGGCAAGCATCACAGACAAAAATCGTCCAGATGTTTGCTTCGCTGGATTCACTAAAGGCGATTTTACATAATCGCCTTTAGTTCGTCCTGAAAGTGCCAAATAAAAAAAAAACGTCTTCTGTGTGTGTCGCTTTCATTGAAAGGGACATCTTGATAGAAGAACTGGTCCTGTTGATTGCAGATCCGGTCCACTTGCTTGAAGATGTGGATCACTTGATTGAAGCTCTGCTGCTTTCTCTTATGCATGTTGATGCAGCGTCCTCCTCCTTCCTCTTCTGGGGTCACTAGTGGGCCCCCTTTTATAGTGTCTATGACTGTCTGATCTGATGTGGGGTGTCTGAGCTGTCAGCCCTTTGCCACAATGCACTGTGGAAGCTCTGTCCAGACAGGATGAAGGTTCTGCTTGAGTGAATTGCCCTCCCAGTCTAGTGACCTTTCAATGCCCTTGGGCAGAAGAGGGAACATTGACCCCATATGAAGAAAACACATAATTTATTTGAAATTAGCTTAAATACTGCAGGACTTCAGTTATTTCTTAAGCTCCATAATAAAGAGGATTCACATAAACCTAGTATGAATTCTTTTGCCAAAAGAAAATATGTTTCAATCTGTGTATATAAATGTTTCTCTAATTGATTCCATAGTCTGCACTGACCAACAGAAACGTGTTAAAGAAATGAGCTATGAGTGTATCATGGAGTTAAGCACCTGATTTATGAAATGAGAAATTATGCATGGCCAGAATCCTTATTGACTAATTTTGGAGTAATCTTTTGACCCTATAAAGCTTGCCAGAGGCATGCATGCGATCAGCAGCATGAAATCAAATGTGCCATATTGTCTGGCATCTGGTTCGTAATTCTATTTGAAGTCTTCCTACAAAGTACAAAGAAATGTCAGCTTTGAAAACGTCTGCATAGATAAAACTAGACGATGATCACCTTTTGTTTGATTAGATTTGCATTCTGAATTTTCACTTGGAAAATAAATAGCTAGTCAATTTAATTTCTTTTAGTAACATTCAACTCGTACTTGTCTTGTAAAGCAGCAAACTCTTTATGTGACAGAAAAACAAGCAAACTGCCACCTCAATCACATTTGTCCCTGTATGTCTTTTTCATTTAAAGATTGCATTTAAAGATGTCAAAGTGAAAAGTTATTTAACAGTTACTTTTATAATGCATAATCCACTATGTCCCAGTTTCATAATCAAATCTCTAACATATATATATATTCCTCTGAACTCACAAACAGTGCAACACATAAATCATGCTAGCAATAGCTATCATTTCATTGGCTCTGTGTACAGCATATATGGTCTAATCTATCCATTAACACTTAAAGCAAGAGAGCCTCATAACCCTTTCACATTACCACCAAAAACCCGATGAGATCCCGTTTCCATGGTGACCAAATGTTATTTGGTAACCGTGAAAACGGGATTTCAAGGCTGCCCAAGGGTATAAATACAACCCAATGACAGCAGAGCTGTCATTTGCATTGGGATGTCCTGCGGTACAGGACATGAGTTGTGTCGTTTTTGTTTTTTTCAAAGACATCCCCCACGGCTTAAAAGCTTAGAAGATGGGATCCTATTCAAGATGGTAAGCAACTCTTTTTAATTATTATTTTTATGCTATTTTTTTTTTTTATCATTTATTTTATGTATTTTATTATTAACAGTAATTTTTTTTTAAATTTGGGGTATTAAATGTCATTGATTCTTTATAGGGGGTATTGTTAAGTATTTTTTTAGGTTAGGGGCCGGCACTATATTTCATTTAGGTGCTAGGAGGGGTGTTCATTTGTGTGTTGTTGTAACGGATGACAGGACATGCTGGCACTTGTGAATCTCCAAGCGCTAGCATACCCTGCCATCCTTGGACATGCTAATGATTATAGCACAACAAGCATCAGCATGCTCTGCAGCGTTAAAAATCCACTAAAACCTGGGAAATTCCTGGTAATGTGAAAGGGACAGACCCGGGAATTTCCTGGGTTTTTAGTGGACTTAGAACGCGGTTATGAGAAACACACGGCAATGCTCCCAGAAAAGTCCCAGGTACAAAATACCGGGTTTTTCTGGGATGGTGATGTGAAAGCATGTTACAGTATAAGGGCCAGAGCTGCCCATAGCAACCAATCAGATTCAAGCTCTCACTTTCCTTTTAAACACTAGAGAGCTAGAATCTGATTGGTTGCTATTGGCAACATCTCCACTTTTCCAGACCCGCAGTTTAATAAATTCGACCCTAAATGTGCATTTCTAGAAAGACTCAACAAATATTCAACACACACAATTGTCATGCGTAATGAAGTCAGTACTATAGCGGTATGAGATTGGTATTTGATGTGAAAATACTTTGCATTTGCACCTAGAAGTCACATATAGTAAAGTTTTAAGAGTAATCTGTACATAACTGCAATCTGTGAGTTGAATTAAGAAACTTCCCAGCTGAACTCTATTTCTGTTATGACAGTCCGTTCAATGTGATTTAACCCAGGTCTACATTTGCACCTGTTTTCCCCTTATTCTGGATCAGTCCCAGAGTGTAAAGATCACAGTCTGCACTATTTCTAAACAGAGATCCCTACTTGCAGCAAACACATTTTTTTTATGATCTTAATAAAATGTGATTTTAGCATTTACTATAAATGCCTTGAAGTGGCATCTCTAAGCTTTAGGCTTCCATTCTACCATCATGACACTAATTTGACATGCACACAGGGCTGAAAGGGGGCAGTATATGGTGGTAAGATGGTATATGGTGGTATGTCATACTGTCACATTCTCTTACTGCTTTAATTACAAAACTTACATTTCTTTCACTTGCATTTTCCACCACTTTAAACTTCCAGTTCTTTCAGTCACTGGATGTAAGTATACAAATCTGTTACATCTGGCACAAAAACGACAACGTTTAAGCTGAGAAAATATTCATAAATGTTCAACGCAATCTACCCAAGTAAATATACTTTATTTCTGCTAATTAGATTTGTTATAGTAAAACAGGGAATATCATGCCATTTAGATCCTATTCATATATCATCTTGCACAAATTGCCAGCAAGTAGACAACAAATAATAAATGAAATTATTAAACATGAATCACAAAGAAGATTTTCATTACAGATGTATCTGATAATTGGTTATTTTACTGCAACAGATAATAAGGATGCAAGCAGGGTCACATATCTGAAGTTATTCATTAAATTCTACATATACGCATCATTGTTAGTCACTAAATCAACCAGTTAGAGACTTAAACATATATATTTATCCTGTTCACTAAGAAAAATATATTACTCAATCCTCATAATGTGAAAAATATTATTTCTCCCATCAGAGACGAAAAGATGATAATTAAAAAAAACATGTCAATGATATATGAAAAACAAGTTGGTTTTTTTTTACATTTCATTGTTTTGTGTTGTTTAAAAATCAATAAACAATTTTACTAAAAGCATGGTTTGTGCCCCCGATCAAATTCAGTTGCATGTTTATGTAATTAATAATTGATTTATCATTGTCATTTCTACAAACAATTGCATCATCCAATAATTACAGCATTTCTCTAAAATACATATAGTTAGTCAATCAAATGACCTAAAAATATTGGATGTGTTTAGGTGGAAGCACAGCAGAGTTACGCACTGCATATGTGCAGAATGGTAATGAACACAGAATGTCAGACCCAAGGCTACTTATCTGCCTGTGTTCACTTTAAGGGCAGCATTGTGGCTCAGTGAGTAGCACTTGTGTCTCACAGCGCTGAGGTCATGAGTTTATTTACCGAACTAGGCCTTATTTGTGTGGAGTTTGTATGTTCTTCCCATGTCTGCGTGGGTTTCCTCTGGGTGCTCCGGTTTCCTCCCACACTCCAAAAACATGCTGGTAGGTTAATTGGCTGCAGACTAAGTTAACCCTGGTCTGTGTTAGGGAACTTAGTATGGGCTATAAAGGGTATTCTACTGCTTCACTGTATGAGTAGTGAGGTATTAAGTGAGGCATACCTCTAACTGTGCCTGAAGTTGGTCCAAACTTAAGAATGTTCTTGTGTGCCCAAGCAGTAAATCCTTGGCTGTCTCCTCGTAAGTTATCTTATTTAATTTCCAGGCTCCATCCCCTCCCTGAAGCCTAACCCTAAATCTACCCTACTAAACTACATACCCTCCCCTGCAATAACCTGTTTGGTCATCTGAGCATCAGGAACCATCGGGTCTGTGGTGTGAAATTCGGAATGGGGCCATTTTCTAAAATACACACAGAAAATGCCAGTTCGCTGCTTGTGCTAAGTATAAACCAAGACAGTCCCTTATGCTAATCTGTAAGCTATAATACACAAATCCTTTATTTACAGGGAGCTGAATTACTACATAATGACCAAACCTACTTAAGTACAAATTGAGTTTTTATATTAACTTTACTTTAAATTGAAATAAAACTTTTGCTAAATTATAAATGGATGTGACTGTTTATTTTAAATGATACACTTCCAGGCAATATGTTTTCTATAAATTTTATATAATCAGTCTTTTCACATTTAAAGTAATAAAATGAGTCAATTTCTGAATATATATAACTTGTTTCTCTTTTTCATTCTTTCTAATATCATTATTTTTTTAATTAAATAAGATTGTAACAACAACAAAAACAATATTCTTATTAGAAACATCGAAAACAACAAACACAATAAAAACTCAAGTTACAATGCTTAGTTGAATAACTAATCCTGACTGATTGACTTTTAAAGAACAATAAAAAGCAGATTTGTCCTGACATGTTGAATAATGCATGCCCTTGAGAGGAAGATAACAATGAAATAACAATTTAACAATTTCATTAAATTCTATTTCTTTTAGCGATCTTTAAAATTAAGTTAAAGTTGTTTAGAAACTGCTGTTTTGTTGCTTTTTTGAAGCCATAACTTAAAGTATTTGCAAATGTATTTTAGCCACTTGAATTTCTCTGTCAATCAGCTGATCTGACAAGAACAATAGCATCTATTCATTGTGCAAATACTACTTGTCTGATATGAACAGACATTACCCAAACCTGTCACTCCACAAGTGTCTAAAATCAATTATAACTACTATACACAAACCATATACTGCATATGTAAAAAAAAGGTTACGTTCACAAACTCTGTTTTACCTCAAGTTCAGCACCTCGGTGTTACAGAAACTTAACCTCATTATTCTGCTTAATGTCAATAGCCTTGTAATAGTTTATCCCAAAAATTAGTCATTTAAAAAATGCAAAAATTCTGATGCTTTTGCTGTTGTCCAACTGTTGCAAGTCCTCCATCTTTATCTCCTGCTCATCTAAAGTTTTACCAAGAATGAAGACAATAAATGCTCTAGCTGTAGAACAAAGTAATACAACAGGTATTTATTAAGTTCATAATCAATGTTTAGAACACTGAATTAGACACAATTAGAAAAGTTGTCCTTGATGCTATTCCAACCTGTAGCACCTCAAATATATTTTGTGCATATTTTATGGAAAGGGTTTTGTGGAACTTTTGAATTGTTTTTTAATACCTAAGCATTATTTTTTTTTACAAGTGTAGTTCGCCGCTCTGATGACTTCTCTTTCGACAGATCACTTTAAGGCAAAGAAGTGGCAAACGCTGTCAGTTTTCGCCACTTTCCATCAAAATATCATCGTACCTGTGACTGCTGAGTCTCCGTAGAGTCATAAAGGTGACAGGTACATTTTTTTCAACCCTAACCATTCCCTTCCCGCATCCTAACCTTGGGGTAGATCCTCAAGTCCGTCCGTCATTGAAGTTATGTTCTTCATGTACATAATTTCAATGTTTTGAAGGTCATTACGTACGCTGGCTCTTACAAAAAGGGGGCTTTCCCCCCCTTTACGCATGTCGTATCTCCGTTGTGAAGGCAGAGATAGACATGCTAATGAGGGAACGGGGCAGGGGAAGCCCCGATACAATCAGGTATGTGGTCATAAGGCCGCATATGTGATCATAAAAGTTAAGGTAGCAATCTGGACATGTAAGTGTCCAGATTTACTACCGAGAGTGGGAGTGCAGGGGGTGTGCACTCCTCGCTTCGACAATGGCCGTACTGACCTCAGAAGGCCGTAAGGCGTCCGTAGTTCTGTATCCAGCCCCTTAACATTAACCCTCCTCTAACACTAACCTTAAGCCTTCCCTCTCCACAGCCCTAACCATTGGGAATGGTTACCTTGTCACAATAAAAAATGGGAACACTGTACCCATTCAGGCATTAAAGTATTAATTATTAAAAGGTTCCTGTATATACAGACACAATTAAGTTGTTGGTTATGGCAGTCTCGACAGGCGACAGGCCCCAGATAAGTTCACTGATTCTGGTGATCCAGGGTATTAGACTGTAATGTATTTATTTTACTTATTTATTTATTTATTTTATTATTTATTAAATTTTTGACCAACACGCTGCAGTCCATAAATAGCATTTACATATTAAAGCATTTTGTTTGAGAGATTAAATGGTAACACTATGATTGTGGAGTTTTTGGGACTTAGCCATGCACTGTGGGTGGTGCAAAGGTTCTGCCGTAAACGATGTGTACTTATGATTATGTTCTGCTGTGAATTGGGTTCTGAGCACGCCCTTAGTGAATATTGCCCATGTTCCTTCATCCTTCCCCTCCCGTGTAATGCCCCTCTGAATGCAAGCGGTCACAGTTCTGACTTGCATTTGGGTCTGGCTTGCTGTGATTGCACATTAGTTCGGAGCATGCGTCAAAGAAGGCAGAGATAAGCTGTGCCCTCCAAACTACGTCCGTGTCTGGATCAGGCTCATAGGGTCTGATCCAGACTTAATAACGACAGCAAATTTATGCATGCGGCATGCGTAAATTTGGCTGTGGGAACGCACTGTGCATGCGCACAGCAGATGTTACTCATCGTTACTCTGATCATATGTAACTTGTACGTAACTCCGTACGATAGGGCATGTCATCCTTCACGCAAGACAAAAGTATGCATTGTGGGCGGAAGGAGGAATTTAATTTGTACAGTATGGGCTGGGTCAGGCACTTACGATAGACAAGCCATTATGTACGCACAGAGATATACAAGGAAAAGTTAAGACAGTGTTCTGAACACGTAAGACAGCTAAGTTACGTACGTGCAAGGGTGGTGCCAGGGGGAGTGCATTATTCTTAGTACCGCGTAATTTGGGTATGCTTGTATATGTAAAACGATCCTTAGTCTGCATCAGGCCCATAGACCTTAAGCTCTGACAAGGTGTTTGCATTTTTAGTGGGCCTAAAGGAGGAAGAGAAGATATTCATCAGCACTAATGGATGATTCCCTTTAAACTTTTTCTAATGGGTGCCTATTTCTCAGCAATACAAGAAATACATTACTATTTGGTGATGCAGATAAATGCATAGTGAAAAGGTTAATCAAGACAAGAATCATTCCTGTTTGGACATTATTTAAATGCTCCGGGGCTCGCTAAATGATCAGTAGCTCTACCATCATATTTTCTCATTTATTCCTCTTATGCCTTGAGCTAACTTTATCTCGTGTAATTGTGATAATAGAAGAGTATGAAGAGTATGCAACTTCAGAGATATTTCTTTTTTGGGTGTTCTTTACATCCAGGTGTATATATTTGATTGAAATTGCATGGTAACACCTCTTTCTAAATATTTGATTGGTATTTGGAGGGGGTTCAGATATTGATCATATTTTAACTTTGCATCTGTGCGACTCCTTTAAATATTTGTAATTTACTACGGACCTGTTATAAATGGAAAGATAATGCTTCCTCATAACATTAGTTTTAAGATTACAATAATGTCATGAATTAGTCAATTGACAAACTTTCTAAAATATATTACAGCAGATATTTCTCAAATACTGTATAAACATTATAAATCTGATTGTTAGGCCTGTGGTTTAACATGTTCTTTCCAGAACGCATCTTGTTGAGTTTGGCCAGCAATGAAAATACTCCTAATCCAGGGATAGTTGTCATATGCATATGTTAGCTTGCGTGATAAGGCTCTGCACAGCAAGAAAAAGAAATACCAATTAATTAATCCCAATCTGCATGTCGTCATGCACAAGTCTTAAGAAACACACATGGGTTTTTTTTCTAGCTTTTATATTCCAACAAAAATCAACCTTTTTAGAGTGAAGTCTACCATTTTAACCCAAAACTGGTTTAAAAATGATAAATAACCTGATCATTTCTGCTATTTTCCTTGCTAATTCCATTCAGATTGAAAAGATTTTCCACTTCACATGGGGTGCACAACCAAAGCTGTGCTAATACCCATTTTTAGGTGTGAAAGCATTAACAGCCTGCGTTTCCCCTAAAATCCTATTTAAACACAAAATAAAAAATAGATACAAGATACGTTGAAGCACTTTGAAACTTTTATAGGCTGCTCCATTACATCTCTCAGACTGGCTATACACATTCATTTGCATGTTTCAAAAACATGCTCATGTTCAGTTCAACCTATAAGGAGCTGCCAACTTTAGACAGTTTGCATGAATTTTATATAGTGGATATGTACATACACTGCAGTAAAAATCTTGATCAGTTCCACTGTGTCTTATGCCATATTAAATACATAGACAACAACAAAATTGCCAGTTGCTGTGGTAGTAAAGAATGTGGTTAGCCTCATAACATGCTTTATTGGAAATGTAAACTACATTTACATTCCAAGGTAGCACTAAGAGTAGGACTATAAAATAACAATGGTTCATAATCTTTCAGGTCAAAAATACTGCAAAAACTAAAACTTATTAAGACACATTGGACCGCATTCATACCTTAGAAGCTGCTAATTTTTAGGTGCATATATTTAGGAACTGTTAAACTGCAAATATGTAGTAGGCTTATTTTTTTACATAAGCTATGTAGGTATTAGGCACAGAGATTCATTATGAGCAGACTTCATGTCTGCTCATAATTAGATAAGTAAGAAGGGGCCAGTGCACACTAAGAAGAAACTTAAGAAAAGTGGGTTACATTTAAATGGGGCAGTCAGGGCACAGTTTCCTTAGTCCGTGCGTACTTTAAAGCTGGGCACACACTAGAGCGATTATCGTGCCTATTTTGCAATTATCGTAGATTGGACGAATTATCGCTGTAGTGTGTGGTGCCGATAATCTCCCAAAACTCACGATAATCCTCTGAAAATGTCCGCCAGCAGATAATCGCATCTTATGGCAAAACCAGTTGATTATCGTTTGCTAAATCGTACAGTGTGTGGCCATTACAGATAATCTTGCAAGTTAACTAACGATTTTTAAATGGTTTTCCACACCCCTGCAGGGTGTGTCTATCTTCATGTACAGTGCGTCCTTCCTGTTTGTATCACGTGAGCAGTACAGCAAGTTCCGAGACAATATATGCCTGCAAGGAAGAGCAAGTTTAACAAATAATCTTTTTTTTATTGTTGCACGAACGGACGCAATGTAGTCAACAGGAAATAGCGAAATTTTACCATCCGGTTCCGGCATGATTCCTAAAATGCTTCTGTCAATCACACTCGGATCTGCCCTTTATGTAAATCATGTGACGATTATCGCTTAGTTTGTGGGCACAAACGATTTTTACAACTACGATAAAAGCACTGAAAAATCGCCCCCCCCTTTTTTATTTTTTTTAAATCGGACGAATTATCGTATAGTCTATGGCACCGATATCGTTACCTCTCACTAGTGAGAAAATTGGAACAATTATCTAGAATCGCACGCTGTGACGATAAACGCTCTAGTGTGTGCCCAGCTTAAGAACTTATGAAGATAACTACACACAGGAAGATAAGGCTGCCTATGGCCTTTTTAAGTTGGTTAAGAAGCTGAAGTATGAGGGCATGTCACGGGAGAAGCTTTCAAACTTAAGTGTGTAGAATTGCCATTCTGTTCCCTCTTATCTAAATCTTAACTGCGAATCCAGTCCAGTATTAGGAAATACATTATGCTGAATTATAAAGTTTGATAATGTCAAATGTTTTTTAGATCATTTAAGTATTATCATTATCACAAAAAAAACTGAACAAAATTATAACTAAGGACAGATTCTAGAAAAGCTTCAGAATTTGTAAATTATAATTAAAGCTTATAAAAAAAAAAAAAAAGAGTATAACCCCGCGCTCAAAGGATGAATTATGGATTAATGGAGAAGGATAGGTCAAAAACAGAATGTAAAATCAAATAGCTTTATTAATACAAAAACTGCCACATTTTTGTATTAATAAAGCTATTTGATTTTACATTCTGTGCACCAGTTTTTGACCTATCCCTCTCATTAGTCCATACTTCATTCCTTTGAACGCGGGGTTCTACTCTCTCTTTTGAATCTGGAAGGTAATTTGGGGGTATCGAGGCATCCCCCTAACTCCTAAAGGCCCTCATATTATTCATTCCTCTTGCCACACCCCCACAGCACTCCCCTCCCCCACTGGGCCATAGCGATCTGTTTTCCCTCATCATAGGAAAGTGCAACTGCGCACCACATTCCTCATAATTAAAGATTGCTTACATATATATACTAGCCAATTACATTTATAATTAAAATTTTCCTGCTTGAAAAAAATGAGTTTATGGGAGTATATTTTGAATTTATGTCCAGTTTAAAAAAAAAGGCCTGTTTTACTAGACCCATAGAGCTATATCACCTATGGGCATAGTTCATTAGCTCTTTTGGATTAGACAATCTGCTGTAGTTTACTGATTTAGAAAGAAGTTGAGGGATTTACTTTCAAACATAACACAGGGATGTAATGATTTCAATTAAAACTCTAGCAATCATTGTGTTATAACAACATAGCAATAGTATCCAAGTCAGTTGAAACCAGAACAATTAGTTCCAGTACTCATTTGATCTGTAGCATGAAAATAAACATTTCAATCAACTCTCTCCAGGTGGTATCTAAATAGCATATTATAGATAGAACTATGTTCAGTAGCAAAATCTTTATATTTCCAACCTGTAATACATTTTCCATTGTAAGACTATGATGCAACCAACACAGTCTTGCTACTGCACATTTTATAATTAATCTGACACATTCGTTAATAAAATATTTTCAATTTGAGTCAACAAATTTCAAATGTCTAATTGCTCCTGAAGCATTATATATCAAGATGAAAGAATAGGATATATACTGAAAATAGCTCTGTAATAAAATCAATACAATAATCAATATAGCTAAACGGTTAGTAGAATATAAATCATAGTATACAACACCATAAATGATGGATACTTATGTTAAACTCACTCTGTGACTTTAGGTTCTCAGTCAATCTTTCATTTCCTGACATATTCCCTCACTGTGACTCCTTGCAAGGGTAATCTCCAACTGTGTCTTCTGAGGGTTAATTAAACCACCAATAGCAAGTCCATAAAGGAAGAAAGCACAGATGGTCATTTTAATAAAACAGAAATACATGTGATAAGTACATAGGGCTGGATCCAGACCTACAGGCGTCTTACGGGCGCCCAAGGTCATTACGGCCGTCCTCGTAGTGTGGCCTCCACGCTGTCGGTAGAAAATCTAGGCACTTACGAGTCCAGATTCCTACCTTAACTCTTACGATCGCGTATGAGGCCTTATGGACACGTACCTGATCGTAACGGGGCTTCCCCCACCCCTAACCCTATTTTACATGGCCATCTCCGCCTCTATGGCGGAGATACGATAATCATTAAATAGGGTTATCACCACTTTATCATACCCACTGTCATATGTAATTCTGTTACGTATGCCAGCCGATATGATATCGTAAGTCGGCATGCGCACAACCTACAGGACAGGGGAATTACCATCTTGCCGATCGTAAATCCCCTGTTGGACTTAATTTAGGATCTGCCCCATATAAAACAAGAATGCTGAAGATTCTAAGAAGTTAGAGGTCACCAAGATATTTAGAAGTAATTTGTTTTAATTATAAATGATGCATTAAATAAATTAATAAATGACTAAATAAATATAATATGATTTGACATAAATTATATTTTAGCATTAAGTGATAGGTTGGCATTCTATAATTTATCAATTCATTTATTTAACCCATCAGTGACAATGATCTCAAAACGCGCAGAAAGCCTCTATCTTGTAGTTTGGTGTGCTCAATAATTCAAGGGTTATTAAGAGTATTCACATGCCAAGGCACATGATTTTATTTTGCCAGGCTTCTCTGCTCTGGAACACAATACTTAAGATTGGATCTTATTATTTTATAACCATATTGGACCTGATTCACACTTAAGAATCTTCTTAAAATAAGAACTTAAAGTCACTCCTGGGCAAAACCATGTTGTTTTCGGGGGGAGTCAAGTTAATTGTATTCTTTGCATGCAGGGATATATCTTTGAATTGCTTACTGAAAACAGATACTGACCAGCTTTACTATTACACTGTTATTTAGACTTGGGCTG
>WWET01001450.1:151239-162570 GCA_011038615.1 Limnodynastes dumerilii
GTGTGGGAGTGGGGGGGGGGTGTAGAAATAGTTCACTGAGGATGTGCCTTCTGCGCTATCTATAGCAAATGGAAGGTTTCCCCACTGCCACTACGATTCAAGCTCAAGCTAAAGCTCATCACTAGTCTGGATCTAGTACATTATTATTTGGGGGGCATTCATTAGACTGTCCACACATTTAAGAAACTGAATGCTGAAATAAGCATGAGGGAATATAAACTCCTGGTTTTCCACACTGTTGTCACTCCATCACGCTGTAGGGGTCAGGTTAAGGGCAGCCAATAGGATAGTGTAAGGGGGGTGGGAATGGGTGGGCTTAGTAGGGGTTTATAAGGCTGTGCAGCGATTCTTCTGAATTCTTTTCCCTCCCTCCCTTCGTTAATTTAGTTGTGATTTGTATTTTAACATGCATTTTCTTTCAGGCGGGGCACGGGTTTGGGCAGTAGCGGTGGGGGAACAGCAACCTTTTTGGTGCATGGGGAAGGGGTTCTTGGTAGTGGGTAGGTACACTCATCATTGTTATCTGGAGGTCACACCAAGTGGTTGGGCTCCAGCTGCCGCCTGTTGGTGTGCACTTGAAGAAGATTAGTTCCCGGATCTGACCCACTACCTTAGGGGCGCCTGGACAGGGGATGCCTTACATGTGTTAACAGGTATTTTCCTTTGCAGCAGCTGTCCCCCAACTGCTATTGGCCACCAATTACAAATTTTATAGTCACCAATTCTCAATTAATAAATCTGTGCCCCCTTTAAAATCCAGCACTGTTGTCCGTGTATTTATTTCTTGTGTGAGTGATGTGTGTGAGCAGTGTGTTAACCTAGGCAGTTTAATACATTGACAAGTGTAATGTTTGTATTAGTGTGAGATGTAATCCAAACAAAATGGTCCATAAGTGCTTAAAATCGATAATCATGTTTGTTGGTTTACATAAACAATCCATTATATGATCCTTTTAGGATGGCAAAGCGCAGCCCGGTTATCGTCCCAATAACTGGGCATTCTGTACACTATTCACCCAGCATACACCTTTAGTTTTATTGTGCATTGTTGGTTGTATTGTAGGGGTTGGTATGTACTTTGGTAAACCACTGTGTGGTGCTATGTGGGAAGAATAAGCTGGGTTATTTGGAGTTACAGCTTCCAGAGTATATATATTTTAACATGAGCACTACTACATAGCAGGAGGGAACAGGGGTCTGAGAAATGAGGTCAAAGTTAAGGAGTTGATGTGCTAATAGCAGGATCATGGCAAGGGTGGGAGGCATTTTTTGGAGCATAATGAAAAATAAAATTGGAATGGTCAGTAGTACTTGACTCCATTGTAGAGCGTGTAACTGGTACACACCTTATAAATGTTATGAACTGTTGTATGGGATATCAAAAGACACCCTAAAAGTGACACATTTAAATAAGGAATCCTGCATACATTTGAGTGCACCGGGCCTCAGAGGAATCCAGCAGTGGGTGAAATAATCACCACAGTAACTGTGCTGAACTTTTACACTTCCAGCTAGACACTGTTATCTTCTGTCATACTTCATCTCATCTCATTACAGGGACTTGTGCAAGTTATATGGTCGTAATTGTTATCATTTGTTAAATGAGCATTGTGTATAGACCACAATAGGCGTTAATGAGAGATCTTTGGTGTAAGGCCTTCATAAATAGTTTGAGACTACTGTGACTTAAGGGAACCTTGATTAGCACACTTATCATTAGTATTGGTAGTGAATGAGCTGAGATAGAATATAAAGATAATTAAGATTATGAATGTTACATTTGAGTTTAATAAGCTTATGTATGGAATCTGTATACACACTTGATCTGATCGGCACAGCGTCAGGTGGATGCTTTAATCATCTCAGCTAATCCAATTATCGGAAAAGTGCATTTTTGGACTGTTTTGGAGATAATCTGACACACTGGTACTGGAACAGCGACTTTGGCGAATTAGGGCCATTTTAACTGTTCACAATAGTAAAAATCTTAATATGAAGAATTTCACCATTGATACAGCCACAATTCAGTTTCCGGCTCTATCGGTGTAGAAATCGGGCCTTTCGTGCCGGCAACTGCATCCCGTTTCAAATGGATGCCTATTTTCAGTACGTCCTATCCATAGTTGCAAATGTCAGAACTCTAGATAGGACGCAGGAAGTTTGAGCAGCGGAACTGCGCATCCTCTGCTCATTCACTCTTGATCAGGTCTCCACTGTTTATTTACACTGCTTATATACTTTTATTTCATTTAAAATGATAACACCATATCCACTGTCCACAGCATAATATCCGGCATCTGTATTCTTTATGTGTATTGCCAACAACACCCACTGCATGTATACAAAGTAAAGAAAACATTTTTTAATCATCACTATCAAATTATATAAATATTCAATTCAAGGACATCATCATCTGTGCTATTACTATTCTAGCACATTGCGGTTTTATTCATATTATAAACTCCATTATATGATTCCAATAATTGCTAAATTATAATTGTAATAAAGCATCCAGACACAAGTGAGTGCATTTTGATATTACTGGTATTACACTTCAAATGTTATTTTACTGAAGGCATTAAGCTTGAAGTACTGCAATTACTTGAGTCACATACTTCACAGGTTACTGAACCAACGCCTTAAATATTCTACAAGGTGGCTAGAAATGGCTCAATGGACAGAAATGTTTTAGTCACCAAATTTAACATTTCATTGCATACAGACTGGTTGATTGAAAAGAATTTGTTCTGCACTAATACATGCATTTAAAATTATTTTCTCTTTAAAATATTGAATTGCAGTGCAATGGGCCTTGAATTCTTATCCTGGCAGATGTAGTGAAGGACTAGAATATATTTTCTAAAGGATCTTAAATAAATGGTTCTATATCTATTTCCTTTATAGATCAATTAATATTTTGGGATTCATATTTAAAAAAGAAAAATATTCCCTTCCAGGAGCGCTTTATCATAGAGTAAAGGTTAGTGGATAAGAGGATAGTCTCCCATCTGAAGTGGTAGATGCTTACACCATAACATAAACATGATATATATATATGCAATATTCACTTATGAGCAACCAAGAAACAGGTTAACAGAATAGTAATATGTTGAGAAAAGATGAATACTACTTACCACTGTAAAATTCATAACCTTCAGAATCCATATTGTCATTGCTAAGTTAACAATCATGGTAACCAGAAGTAAAAGCACAAAGAAGTACAAACACCTCTTCCGCCATCCGTAAATCCCCACCGGATAAAATTGAGTGTTTTCAGTCCGTAGGTTATTTTGTTGTGTGGCCAAAATATACTGTTCCCGTGTCATCTGGAAAAAACAGTAATGATAGGATACATTTTAAAGAATTTAATTCATTCAGATGAACACAAGTAATGTAATACATTAGAACACAACCAAATAGCAAACAGAAAAAGCAACACATATAATATGGTATATAATATATTATTTATTATTTAGGACCAGACCTACAGTAGACTACAGAAAAGTTTTCCTCAAATATTGGAAAACGCGTGTTTTTTGTGATTGTGTATATACACACCATAATTCTAGTTCAGATATGCATCCAGGCTTCCATAATATTTTAGCATGCTGGTGTGTTTCTGGCAACAATAGGGGTGCGAGAACTAGTGGGGAGGAGGAATATTGTTGATTTTGTCCTTAGAAACTAAACACCTGCAGGGAACTTATGGCTATATATTTATGCTATGAAGGTCATTCCACATAAGTTAAACATATTACACAATTATGCATTGGAGCCAGACCTTTGATTGTTATGTAATTAGATTTCGGTGCAAAAGGTTCTAAGGAAGCCACAATTGCACTCTTCCAACACATCTGTTTGTAATTTAACCACATAATACTCACTTGATACATAGATAACATTTTTATTATACATAAAAGTAGACTAATCCTTCATTTGAAGCTGGATGACTAGGGAATAAGACATAACAATGACTTGACGGCTATGTGATTACAAAATACTCTAGAGCCATACTTCTAGCTCCCATCTGGATCACTCACTGGAGCTCAGAGAAATGTGAATTATTATAAAATATCAGTTTTGTTCTATTTTTAATAAAACTGTAAATCAAGGTTGCCGACTTTGTAAAGCTTTTCTCCGTGAGAAGCCACAGCTTGCTGCAAGGAGGCGGGGTTTAGTGACGCAATTTATGCAAATCACATCATTAAGCCGTGTCCCATGCCAATCATTCATGAAATCTCTAGTGTTACATGAGATAGATTGGGCTTCCCATCCCTAGTAACTCTAGGGATTTTACAGTTGTAATTGAGCTTGTTGGGGCTTGCGGGAGCTTTGCCGGCTCTCCTAGAATACTGTGAGAACTACCCAAATTCCAAGAGTCTCCCGGATATTCCGGGAGAGTCGGCAACCCTGCTGTAAATATACAGAATGAGAGATCTACATAGCCAAGAGGTCTATTTATAACCAGGGATTTTCCTCACTGTCCCAGGTTATAAATAGACCTCATAGCCAGCAGATTGCTTTTTCTGCACCAAGAGTAATCAGGACCTGTGCAGTGTCTAGAGCAAATTCCTTTAGAGTAAAAGCTTAGAAGACTGGACCCTTAAAGATGAAGATTCTGATGTTGGTAAGTAATAAAGGTTTTTTGTTTATTTAATTTTATTGGGCATGTCTATGTATATTGTGTGGGGGCACTACAAGCAACATGTTGTTACCCATGTGCCAGCATGCCCTGGCAGCCATGGGTATTCTGGTTTTTGAAGTACTACTTGCACCAGCATGCCCAAGTGTTTTAAATAAACCATAATACCACCAGCTTTTTAAAGAAGAATTAGTGAGATATGTAAACTTTTCTTGAAATAAGAAATTTTCCTGACATTTGTATTTTCATCTGTAATATTCATATAAATACTGGCATTTATTATATTTCTTTTTGACCTGTTATGAGGACCTTGAGCTTTTACTATACTCCTATTGATATATTAGCAGTGCTAATTATCCAGCAACAAACTTTTCCCATTTTGTTCACTTTTTCACAAAGGTCCTGAACCTTCTAGTTTGATGAGCAGGTAGCTGCAGTTAAATCGCAATTTGACCTTTTCCTACTTTTGAAGGTTAAACTGAATAAGTTTAAGAATGGAAGAATAAAATAGCTCTAACAGGTTGTCAGTAAAAATGTAACATAGGCTGACATCTTATGTATCTCTGTTAAATATGATACGGATGTTACACTAAACAAAACTGAACTGAACTTAACTAAACTGGGCTGTAAATATAGATAATAAAAAGGAAAGTTATTTATCCTACATACATTTATACCATTGTGCTCTATCTCTTTAAAAAATTGTAATAGAAATTATTACAAATTATTTACTTATTTTTTTACACTGCATTTTTGTTTGTATGTTCTAGCATTGTCAATATCAGACCAGCATACACAAAATGGAAGTTGCTCATATCAATTTATAAGATAATGCAAACAGGTACATGAAAGGAAGAGATAATCTGCTAGCAACAGGAGCAAAGGAGCAACACTGCCATTAACCAGTAACAGACTGTACCATTCTAGCTGTAAAATAAAATGCAGAAATGTCCGTTACACATATTTGCACCAATATATGATAAGCCATGAGCCACCGTCAAGGCCTTTCTGCTGATGGTAGATCCTAATTTATGCTAAGAAGGTGTTTTCTGATCACTATGATAAAATTACCCCTTTTGGTACTTTGACGCATGTGTGGATGCCGCAGTACCAACACATAATTCTGGATCCAGAGAATCCACATCCGTTGTGCTATTTATTATGTTAGTGGGGCAGAGCGGTACAGAGAAGGAAACAGAAGCGAATCCACTCTGTGGACCAGATCCAAATGTGCGTATGCGAGGGTACTCACACATCCCAAATGCAAGTACCCTGTGTGCTAGCTCTGTACATGCGCAGGTATGAATATCGAAATTCTCCATTACGCAAAGTAACCTGTTCCAATGCTAAGGTGTGACGTTCTGTCATGCATACGAGGTCTACGCATGGTGGGTGGACGGAGATATTTAAATCGTACAGAATGATCCTCCATTCTGTACAAGTGTCTTACATTCAGGGGTGGAAGAGTTAAGACAGGTTTCTTAACACAGAAGCTCTGTACATACAATGGGAGTGCGGGAGGGAATGTAGACTAGAGACTTTAGGATTGCAGGTACACTATTCCATTCCACATGAGTGTACTTACCTTATTCAGGATTCAGTCTTGTGGGAGCTATGCAGATTGCACAGTCCGTATTTTTACACCTACCCCATGTTACATGAGAACGCAAAGAGAAAGCAAAGTCAACATAGCAATAGCAGCAATAAATAAAATAAGTAATGCCAACTGACCATTTATTTGCAACAATAATTATAGGGCTTTTAAGACTTTGAGGATAGAAGAATTATCAGGTTGTTAAAGGATTTTAGGATTTCCATAAAGAAAATTGTATTATTTTCTTCTAAGGCCACAGTAATGCATGTTGATTTAGCTGTTAATTATTTTGGTATTTGTCCATTTTGAGAGCATAAGCCCAGGTAGTGACATTTCCAAGTCAACTAAAGCAGTTGGATTTGCTTTGATCCTTCCGTAGTCTCAGAAAAACAAAACAATTTGCAGATATACAGTATTGATGCATTGACAGCAACTTTTGTTTAAGAACACAGTGGTGATTATCACAGCAGGAAGAATAAATCAATAATTAATAAGGAAATCATTTGGTGGATCCTGTTTTTTCACTTATTGTCAGACAACTTTATTTTTTGGTTTGTACATGTTCTCTTTCACTAACTTGGTGACTGAGTACCAGTGTACCAGATCCAGACTCCTAAATCTGTCCATTTTCCAGTGGTTAGATTGGAAAATCTCAGTTTTTGTGATCTGTGCATGCACACGCATTCAAGCCACGAGATCGGAACGCAAATCTGCTCGATCTAGACATCAACTTTATACACAGCTTCTGATGGGGGGAAAGGGACAGTAACATTCTCAAGTGGAAGAGATTTAGTAATAAATTAACAATTTAGGCAGGGATTCATGTGTCAACCATTTGAGACCAAGGTAGCGTCAACTGCCAGAAGTCAATACAAGCACTATAGCTGTTGCGAACACAACACAATCTTAGAATCCGGTCCAGGAACAGGGCAGAATACTATCTTTTCCTCACTCATTAGTACATCTCCAACTTTGTTACACAAAATAGTAGTTGCTTAAACCAATTTATATGAAAGCAAACAGGTGCATAGAAGGCAGGGCTAATCTACACAGTAAACAAGGAAATCTTAGAACATTACCATTTACCCAATACAGTGATTGCATGATAACAGGGACCCGTATTCAGACCTCTGTGTTCTGTGCCCGTACGTCCGTAACTAACCGATTGAAGTTACTGGGCATGCGTAGTAATTTTTGTACGCTATTTACGTAGCATTTCGCTACGTAGATTACGCACACGCAGTCATTAAGACGTAGTGAAACACTATGTAAATAGCATACAATAATTATTACGCATGCCCAGTAACTTCAATCGGTTAGTTATGGTTGTACGAGTACAGAAAATGGAGGTCTGAATACGGGCAAGAAACTGTAGCATCCACCCCCATGATAAGAATAGCTATGTTACCACCTCACTATTGAGCAGGCAGGTTACAATACAAAGATAGAAAGTGATACTGAGGCATTTAAGTTATGTAGCATCAGCTGAGATAGGCACTTCCACTCGTATGTTCGCTAAGTCCGCATTGAGAAGTTAAGGTAGGGCTATGGCATGTGGAAGTCTGCTAAATTCCGTCCATCAGAGGGGAGTGTCAAAAACTGTGTTAACGTATCTTTACCATGGCATTGTTTGATAGGCCCCCTTCAAGGTTTTTCTGCCTAGGACACCATAAAACCTAGGCCCGCCACTGGTTGACACATAGATATCTTGATAATGTGGCCCAACATTTGTGGATGGATCCCTCAGAATTTATAGCTCAGGAACTTAATGAAAATAAAAGATATTAAAGCTAGTATAGGTGTTTAACAAAATAAAGGAAAATAATGCTTTAAATTGTTTATGAACCCAGTTAGAGACCATAATATATTAATACCAGTAGGAAGACACCGGTGGTGCTTGCACTGCTGCTATTCATAGTAAGATGGCTTAGTATTTAGGGATTTTTATCAGTAGGCCCCAATACCATTATGCGTAACACTAATTAAAAATCCCAAGCAATTCTTTGTTTTCAGTTTTTGAACAGAGCTTACCTTTGTAATTTATATGTGGTAAGCCCATTAACCAAGAGACTGTGTAAAGTTTTGTTCTGAGTCAGTGTTAGAAGTGTATTTACTTTCTCTGTTTTAATTTTCGCTTGCTGTAGATTTAGTAAACTACAGGGAATTATTTTTAATGAAAAGGTTATTAACAAAATGTGTGCAGGTACTGAGAGGACATGTCGGGTCAATATTTGTAACAACATATTATTTCTACAAGGTATTCAGATGTGTATTGTTTAATGATCCATGACAGTCTAGATCGCATTAAAGCACAAAACATGCCAGGGAGTTTTTTTTTCTTCACTTTATTAATAATGTCCCCAACTTCAAAGGAACTTTGAAAATTAAATACAGCCTATTTTCTTGTATACGTTGTTGGTCAAGAGCTTATAGAATACGCTTAGAACATTAATCACAAAACTATTAGACAAGTATTTATATATTTCATTATACAAATACAGTGGTGCACACTAGGTGAGCGATGCATATGCCCTATTGCATATATTTGCACTGCCCTTGCACAGAACACAGCATGTTTTTGTAAACGATTCTTGCTTTGTGGACAATTTTAGCTGTATTATTTGTACCAGCAACCAGGCCGGTCTAAATCTATAATGATAGCTGGGGCCCTAAAATTACACAAAGCAAAATAGAATAAAAAAATATTTTTAAAAAGCAACTTTCTTCCCAGCAGTATATATTTTATTATAGTTGCAGAATAAGGGCCTGATCCAGACTTAATAACAACAGCCAACTTACACATGCGGCACGCTTAAATCTGGCTGTAGAAACGCACTGCACATGTGCGCATCAGATGTTACATATCATAATTCTTATCATACGTAACTTGTACATAACTTGTATGTAACTCCATACGATATGGCGTGACATCCCAACGCTAGCCGAAAATGCGCATTGTGGGAGGAGGGAGGCATTTAAATTGTACTGTATGGGCTGGCTTAGGCGCTTACATAAAAGCACATGTACGCACAGAGATATGCAAAGAAATGTTAAGGTAGGGTTCTGAACACATAAGTCAGCTAAGTTACATACTTGAGAGAGGGGAGTGCCATTGGGAGTGCATTATCCTTAGTAGTGCATAACTTTGGTACACACATGTACGTAAAAGTATTTTAATTCTGGATCAAGCCCAAAGTTATTAATTAAATAAGGCAAAATTATCAATAAATTAAATAGTAGGTTTGTTTACAGTAACATCAAACATAGCATTTTATAAAAATGTATAGAGGGAAAGAAATAATTTATTAGGAATTAATTAAAGTTGAAAACTAAGTAAAAGAGCTGCTGATTTAACATTAATGGATTGATATCTGGTAACTATGTGCAGCTATTATTAATAAAACATTTATATCAATTGATGTCTTTCATTGACGGTATTGCTTTTCTACAAACAAATATACAAACAAAATGGAGGTACAGGTAGCTCAATCAATTTATAGGTAAATGCAAACAGGTGCATGAAAGGCACAGGGGTAATCTGCTAGCAACAGAAACAAAGGAAAAGAAATGCCCAAGCAGCACTGCCATTACCAGTAATAAACTATTCTATTCTATATGTAAAATAAAACGCAGAAACAAACAAATTTATAAATATATATACATTTAATTTCTTATAGTATTCAAGTAGCTATGTAAAACACAGACATTTGGACTTTGTAATCATAAACATATCCGAGTCATTAGCTATTCAGTACACAATATAAATCCACAATAAATCCTGATTATAAGTCTAGTTCAAGCATTGAAATTAAATTAATGATCATATGAAAAGGCCTCAGACAGTTTGTTACAGTACACATGGGCCTGAAAGGCCACGTGTAGTATGTCACAGCATAGTCCAAAAGGCAAACAGTTAACCCGCTAACACCACAATGCAGACAGACTGATGGGCATTCTTTTATCTGCAGAAACACAGAATGGAAGTTGCGCAATCAATTTATAGGTAAATGCAAACAGGTGCATGAAAGGCAGGGGTTAATCTGCTTGCCACAGAAACAAAGGGAAAAATTGCCTCAGCAACACTGCCATAAACCAGACTATATTGTTCTATCTGTAAAATATAACGCAGAAATGTCCGTTACACATATTTGCGCAAATATATGATAAGCCACCAGCCACCGTCAAGGCCTTTCTGCATATGGTGGTCCTAACTCTAACAGTGAGAGTCCCAATGTTGGGTCATATATATATGTTTATAAGTTGAGAGCCAAACTTACCTCAGGAGACACCCCTTAAAGCCTCCAAAATTTCTGCTATGGAACAACCCCCCCTCTCAGCTGCTGCTCCCAGACAAGCCCACAAACAGTATAAACACAGAATGGAAGTTGCTCGATCAATTTATAGGTACCTGCAAACAGGTGTGTGAAAGGCATTCTTTAATCTGACAGGGTTTTTAACTCGTCAGATAGAATATTGTAATATCTGACACTTAATGTGTTCTGCATTACAATAACCCTAACCCTAATTACTAATTAAGCAATTACTACTTACTCTTCTGCAACATCATCAGGGGGGGGTGAAGGGGCATCTCACCCCTCCCAAAATATGAGGGGGCGGCACCAGGCGCAGAATGGGGGGTGGCATGGGGCAAGGGCGCAGCAGAGACCGGCAGGCAGCTGAGCACATACAGGAGATTCCTGTATGAGCTGCCATGGAAGTTACATAGAGCAGCTGATGTCAGCTGCTCTGTGTAACTACCGCAGACGCTCATACAGGAACTTCCTGTATGAGCATGAAGGAGGAGGAGAGTGCGCTGGGGTGGGGTGGGGGGGGCTGGTGGCGCATAATGGCAGAACTAGAGGGGGGCTGGAGACACATGATGGTAATACTTTGGGGGAGGGACTGGAGACCGATGATGTGGATACTTGGTGGGAGGAGACTGGTACACATGATGGGAGTACTGGGAGGGGCTGGCTGGAGAGCCATGATGGGAATACTGGGGGGTGGACTGATGACATATGATGGGCGTACTGGGGGGAGCGGGGTAAAGACACATGATGAAAATACTGGGAGGGGGGAGGCTCCAATGGGGTGG
>WWET01001450.1:170584-186839 GCA_011038615.1 Limnodynastes dumerilii
TAAAAGTGTTAGAGTAAGCGTGGTGAAATACTCTTTTTCATATATAATGCATGAATTGTTAAATTACCTTTCGGTATATCTTTTTGTATACTTAAAATAGTCATTAGGACATAGAACCTGTTGTTAATTTTTTTGAATCCCACCACTGCATAACATGAATATTGAGTAAACATAAAAATAAACACTGCTTACAGGGTGATCCATATGGTGACACAAACTTGACAGCAAGATAAAAATACAAAACAATTCAAGTATCAAGGCAGAAGGGGCAGAGGTGAGATTGGAGAAGGTGGACATCCTAAAGGGTCCTGCTTGCAAGAGCTAACAATCTACAAGGAAAGGGGAGACTAACAAGAAACACATGGGGCTAGATTTACTTAACTTCTCAAATGGAAAAATGGAGATGTTGCCTGTAGCAACCAAACAGATTCTAGCTTACATTCTATGTAATAGGACCGTGAAAGCTAGAATCTGGTTGGTTGCTATGGGCAACATCTCCATTTTCTTCCTTTTGAGAAATTAAGTAAATCTAGCCATTGGTGGGGAAAGGGAAAGTGGGTTAGAGGGCTGGAGTAAGGGAGAGGTAGTAGTGGGTTGTTAGGGGGCAGGGAAGGGGCATAATAGGAAAAGTAAATGAGAGAAAAAGGGGAAGAGAAAGCGCTTTGTCGAGAACACTTTCTTGAAGAAATGAGTTTTGAGGGATTGCCTGAAAATATGCAGGCTCGGGGTTAACCTGATAGTTTGAGTGAGATCATTCCAGGGAAGAGAGTATATAAAACAAAACGGAAAGAGCTTTGTCGAGTAGGGAACACTTTCTTGAAGAAATGAGTTTTGAGGGATTGCCTGAAAATATGCAGGCTCGGGGTTAACCTGATAGTTTGAGTGAGATCATTCCAGGGAAGAGAGTATATAAAACGTCATATTACGTTATTGGAAAGAAATACAATATATGGAAGAAAATAAAATGATGAAAAAAATATTGCAAATGTAAAATTGATAATAAAAAAAAGAGTATTTTAAATCCAATGCACATGATTTTCAGAGCCTGGAAATTGCATTGATATGATAACACATTGTTATGCCAAAGTTTTCTTATTAAAGTAAATGACTAAAGCATGTCATTAAAATAACCCCTAGGGTGTATGCAGATTGGTTACATTTGTTTTGCGGATAAAATGTTTCACTCTTGATGATGAATTTTAAATAGCATGTAATTGATCTCTGGTTTAACACTATATACAGTATCTACTCTTGAGGAGGCAGCAGAACATTTACCATGACATTCTACTATTCTCAAATAAACTCTGTTTCCACAAAAGCCATTAAATTCTATGCTAAATCAGGAACGTGTCACCCTAAAAATTTTTTTATTTTGTAGTAAAGAAGAAGTTTTCACACGCTGACTTCTATATATTCTGCTCACAGATGCAGCAAGATTTGAACAACAATTAGTTTCTGTCTCAATACATTAATAAAATATTGATGTAATATATAATTGGTATAACAATTGCAAGAAGGCAGTGGCAGGGATATAAAATACTAATCACAGCCCATGTAAGTGCTACAGTATGTTTCAAACGGATGTGGGGCTCCGGTGCGAATGGACGATTTTCGAATCGGCCATCCCTCCCCAGCCAGTTGCGAACTGGCTGGGATTTCGATTGCATATGCCTCGAGGAGACATAGCAATCGATCCACTGAGCACCAACCTTTCGGTGTGCTCCAAAAAGTGTAAAAAAAAAGTCCCCCACTACTTCCCCTAATTATTACCCTAACCCTCCCCTCTCACTACCCTAACACTCCCCTCTCACTACCCTAACCCTCCTTCCTGCAGCCTGACCCTAACCCTCCTTCCTGCAGCCTGACCCTAACCCTCCTTCCTGGCAGCCTGACCCTAACCCACCATTTACCTCAGCCTGACCCCAACCCTCCCTCCTCTGCAGCCTGACCCTAACCCTCCCTCCCCTACAGCCTGACCCTAACCCTGCTGAAAGACTTTACTCACCTGTCCTCTTGGTCCGGCGAGCAGCGACGGAGGTGCGGCGGAGTGATCTGTTCTTTCCGAAATTGAATGGGTGAGTATGACAAAAATTTTTTTCTAAATGTGTAAGTTTTGGAAAAAGGGACATTAGAAAAGTAACTTTCGAATATCCCTTTTTTGGAAGCCATACTTTCTAAACGGAAATTGTAACCGGTTTCAAACCCCTACAGATGACGTGGTGTTTTTGCCCCAATGCCTTAAATCCGCCTATATGTGATATCACAGGGGATGTCACATAGCACCACAGATGTGTCTCGGGCTCCAACATTTCTTGGAGCGGCCCTGAAGACAGCTATATAAACGGGATTGAAAATTCTAAACATTTAAGTAAGTTGAGTCTCATGATTCCAACAGCCATAAGCCAGGTAGGATTCGCTAGGGGGACAAAATAAAAAATGCCTGGAGTCTCATCTACGGATTTCTGCAAAACTGAGGAAAGGGTGGTAATAACATACAATACATTGTACCGGATCCAGACTTGTATTTTGCATTAGCATTTACACACCGCCAGTCTGGCCATAAAGGCATGTAAGGGTTAATATTTTGCTACTTTGCTTCCTCATCAGCTGAGAGGTGTGTGCAGACTCAGAAGCTGATTGGGACAGGTGCCTGTATATCCTGCAGTGTGAGGCTCACATTGCTGGTTATAGCGTCTGGTTTCCTGCGTTCTGTCTGCTCCTGTAATTGTGCTGTGTTTAGCATTGCTAGTTCTGATTGTTGTGTGGCTCTTTCCTTTTACCTGTTCCTGGTCCCTTCCTATGTGTGTGTAGCGGTCCGTGGCGAGTGTCCTGGCACCGTCGCTGACAGCTGACTCTCAGAGTTTCATGTGCTGGGTGCCACCGTATGAGTTAGAGCTCTGTCACAGCTCTGAGTATTCCACCTGCTCAAATCTGTTTAGTGTGTTAGAGCTCTGTCATTTGCTCACACCACTCTGAGTATTCCACCTGCTAATATCTACTTAGTGTGTTAGAGCTCTGTCATTTGCTTACACCACTCTAGACTAGAGTCAGAGCAACTCTGTATTCATTACTTCATTTCCTGTATATTAGCAGACTTAGCAAGAGGTCACACAATAGTAGGCGAGAAGACAAAGTATTCTATACCACATAGTATAATAGATTGGTGGAATCATTTTTATATTGTGAACTTAACCTCCTTTTTATGCATGTGCTGACACATAGTGTTATATAATGTTTGTTTGGAGCGCCGAACTTGTTTTTTGTTCCTTGTAGTTACACAGTCACTTTGGTCCCTGGCTGCACCTCTCCATTTATATATACACTTGCACACATTTCATATATTTGATTAGAAGCGCGTCCCTGTGTTTTCTTGTTACTGTTACTAGTTTTACTTTGGGAGCCTGACCCAGTGGCGGAAGTACCGGAGGCAATGGAAGCGCTCGCCTCCGGGCGATAGCCCGGAGGTGGGCACTTCTTCACTCCATTTACAATAAATGGAGTCCATTGCCTCCTGCTCCCTCCTGCCCGGCCAGCGGTTCCCCGAATCCCTCAGAGTCAGAGTCAGAGTCTGTCTCTGACACTGACTTCTGTCAGTAAGGCCCCGCCGCTGCAGAGCTGGCTGCAATACACAGCCGCCCGCAGCTCTATTCACATGACGCCAGCGTGACCTAAGGTCACGCTGACGTCATACATTAGCAGAGCGTGCGCGCGCCGCGGAGGAGCGTTCTAGAAGGCAGCAAGACGGCAAAGGTAAGATGGAGCCGACTCCAAGGGCAGTTGGGGAACGGGGATTTGGAGGGCCGCAGTGCGCACAGAGGCAGCAGCTGAAGCACATATGGGCAAAAAGACTGGACACCAAGAGGAGGCAAAAAGACTGGACACCAAGAGGAGGCAAAAAGACTGGACACCAAGAGGAGGCAAAAAGACTGGACACCAAGAGGAGGCAAAAAGACTGGACACCAAGAGGAGGCAAAAAGACTGGACACCAAGAGGAGGCAAAAAGACTGGACACCAAGAGGAGGCAAAAAGACTGGACACCAAGAGGAGGCAAAAAGACTGGACACCAAGAGGAGGCAAAAAGACTGGACACCAAGAGGGGGCAAAAAGACTGGACACCAAGAGGAGGCAAAAAGACTGGACACCAAGAGGAGGCAAAAAGACTGGACACCAAGAGGAGGCAAAAAGACTGGACACCAAGAGGAGGCAAAAAGACTGGACACCAAGAGGAGGCAAAAAGACTGGACACCAAGAGGAGGCAAAAAGACTGGACACCAAGAGGAGGCAAAAAGACTGGACACCAAGAGGAGGCAAAAAGACTGGACACCAAGAGGAGGCAAAAAGACTGGACACCAAGAGGGGGCAAAAAGACTGGACACCAAGAGGAGGCAAAAAGACTGGACACCAAGAGGAGGCAAAAAGACTGGACACCAAGAGGAGGCAAAAAGACTGGACACCAAGAGGAGGCAAAAAGACTGGACACCAAGAGGAGGCAAAAAGACTGGACACCAAGAGGAGGCAAAAAGACTGGACACCAAGAGGAGGCAAAAAGACTGGACACCAAGAGGAGGCAAAAAGACTGGACACCAAGAGGAGGCAAAAAGACTGGACACCAAGAGGGGGCAAAAAGACTGGACACCAAGAGGAGGCAAAAAGACTGGACACCAAGAGGAGGCAAAAAGACTGGACACCAAGAGGAGGCAAAAAGACTGGACACCAAGAGGAGGCAAAAAGACTGGACACCAAGAGGAGGCAAAAAGACTGGACACCAAGAGGAGGCAAAAAGACTGGACACCAAGAGGAGGCAAAAAGACTGGACACCAAGAGGAGGCAAAAAGACTGGACACCAAGAGGAGGCAAAAAGACTGGACACCAAGAGGGGGCAAAAAGACTGGACACCAAGAGGAGGCAAAAAGACTGGACACCAAGAGGAGGCAAAAAGACTGGACACCAAGAGGAGGCAAAAAGACTGGACACCAAGAGGAGGCAAAAAGACTGGACACCAAGAGGAGGCAAAAAGACTGGACACCAAGAGGAGGCAAAAAGACTGGACACCAAGAGGAGGCAAAAAGACTGGACACCAAGAGGAGGCAAAAAGACTGGACACCAAGAGGAGGCAAAAAGACTGGACACCAAGAGGGGGCAAAAAGACTGGACACCAAGAGGAGGCAAAAAGACTGGACACCAAGAGGAGGCAAAAAGACTGGACACCAAGAGGAGGCAAAAAGACTGGACACCAAGAGGAGGCAAAAAGACTGGACACCAAGAGGAGGCAAAAAGACTGGACACCAAGAGGAGGCAAAAAGACTGGACACCAAGAGGAGGCAAAAAGACTGGACACCAAGAGGAGGCAAAAAGACTGGACACCAAGAGGAGGCAAAAAGACTGGACACCAAGAGGGGGCAAAAAGACTGGACACCAAGAGGAGGCAAAAAGACTGGACACCAAGAGGAGGCAAAAAGACTGGACACCAAGAGGAGGCAAAAAGACTGGACACCAAGAGGAGGCAAAAAGACTGGACACCAAGAGGAGGCAAAAAGACTGGACACCAAGAGGAGGCAAAAAGACTGGACACCAAGAGGAGGCAAAAAGACTGGACACCAAGAGGAGGCAAAAAGACTGGACACCAAGAGGAGGCAAAAAGACTGGACACCAAGAGGGGGCAAAAAGACTGGACACCAAGAGGAGGCAAAAAGACTGGACACCAAGAGGAGGCAAAAAGACTGGACACCAAGAGGAGGCAAAAAGACTGGACACCAAGAGGAGGCAAAAAGACTGGACACCAAGAGGAGGCAAAAAGACTGGACACCAAGAGGAGGCAAAAAGACTGGACACCAAGAGGAGGCAAAAAGACTGGACACCAAGAGGAGGCAAAAAGACTGGACACCAAGAGGAGGCAAAAAGACTGGACACCAAGAGGGGGCAAAAAGACTGGACACCAAGAGGAGGCAAAAAGACTGGACACCAAGAGGAGGCAAAAAGACTGGACACCAAGAGGAGGCAAAAAGACTGGACACCAAGAGGAGGCAAAAAGACTGGACACCAAGAGGAGGCAAAAAGACTGGACACCAAGAGGAGGCAAAAAGACTGGACACCAAGAGGAGGCAAAAAGACTGGACACCAAGAGGAGGCAAAAAGACTGGACACCAAGAGGAGGCAAAAAGACTGGACACCAAGAGGGGGCAAAAAGACTGGACACCAAGAGGAGGCAAAAAGACTGGACACCAAGAGGAGGCAAAAAGACTGGACACCAAGAGGAGGCAAAAAGACTGGACACCAAGAGGAGGCAAAAAGACTGGACACCAAGAGGAGGCAAAAAGACTGGACACCAAGAGGAGGCAAAAAGACTGGACACCAAGAGGAGGCAAAAAGACTGGACACCAAGAGGAGGCAAAAAGACTGGACACCAAGAGGAGGCAAAAAGACTGGACACCAAGAGGGGGCAAAAAGACTGGACACCAAGAGGAGGCAAAAAGACTGGACACCAAGAGGAGGCAAAAAGACTGGACACCAAGAGGAGGCAAAAAGACTGGACACCAAGAGGAGGCAAAAAGACTGGACACCAAGAGGAGGCAAAAAGACTGGACACCAAGAGGAGGCAAAAAGACTGGACACCAAGAGGAGGCAAAAAGACTGGACACCAAGAGGAGGCAAAAAGACTGGACACCAAGAGGAGGCAAAAAGACTGGACACCAAGAGGGGGCAAAAAGACTGGACACCAAGAGGAGGCAAAAAGACTGGACACCAAGAGGAGGCAAAAAGACTGGACACCAAGAGGAGGCAAAAAGACTGGACACCAAGAGGAGGCAAAAAGACTGGACACCAAGAGGAGGCAAAAAGACTGGACACCAAGAGGAGGCAAAAAGACTGGACACCAAGAGGAGGCAAAAAGACTGGACACCAAGAGGAGGCAAAAAGACTGGACACCAAGAGGAGGCAAAAAGACTGGACACCAAGAGGGGGCAAAAAGACTGGACACCAAGAGGAGGCAAAAAGACTGGACACCAAGAGGAGGCAAAAAGACTGGACACCAAGAGGAGGCAAAAAGACTGGACACCAAGAGGAGGCAAAAAGACTGGACACCAAGAGGAGGCAAAAAGACTGGACACCAAGAGGAGGCAAAAAGACTGGACACCAAGAGGAGGCAAAAAGACTGGACACCAAGAGGAGGCAAAAAGACTGGACACCAAGAGGAGGCAAAAAGACTGGACACCAAGAGGGGGCAAAAAGACTGGACACCAAGAGGAGGCAAAAAGACTGGACACCAAGAGGAGGCAAAAAGACTGGACACCAAGAGGAGGCAAAAAGACTGGACACCAAGAGGAGGCAAAAAGACTGGACACCAAGAGGAGGCAAAAAGACTGGACACCAAGAGGAGGCAAAAAGACTGGACACCAAGAGGAGGCAAAAAGACTGGACACCAAGAGGAGGCAAAAAGACTGGACACCAAGAGGAGGCAAAAAGACTGGACACCAAGAGGGGGCAAAAAGACTGGACACCAAGAGGAGGCAAAAAGACTGGACACCAAGAGGAGGCAAAAAGACTGGACACCAAGAGGAGGCAAAAAGACTGGACACCAAGAGGAGGCAAAAAGACTGGACACCAAGAGGAGGCAAAAAGACTGGACACCAAGAGGAGGCAAAAAGACTGGACACCAAGAGGAGGCAAAAAGACTGGACACCAAGAGGAGGCAAAAAGACTGGACACCAAGAGGAGGCAAAAAGACTGGACACCAAGAGGGGGCAAAAAGACTGGACACCAAGAGGAGGCAAAAAGACTGGACACCAAGAGGAGGCAAAAAGACTGGACACCAAGAGGAGGCAAAAAGACTGGACACCAAGAGGAGGCAAAAAGACTGGACACCAAGAGGAGGCAAAAAGACTGGACACCAAGAGGAGGCAAAAAGACTGGACACCAAGAGGAGGCAAAAAGACTGGACACCAAGAGGAGGCAAAAAGACTGGACACCAAGAGGAGGCAAAAAGACTGGACACCAAGAGGGGGCAAAAAGACTGGACACCAAGAGGAGGCAAAAAGACTGGACACCAAGAGGAGGCAAAAAGACTGGACACCAAGAGGAGGCAAAAAGACTGGACACCAAGAGGAGGCAAAAAGACTGGACACCAAGAGGAGGCAAAAAGACTGGACACCAAGAGGAGGCAAAAAGACTGGACACCAAGAGGAGGCAAAAAGACTGGACACCAAGAGGAGGCAAAAAGACTGGACACCAAGAGGAGGCAAAAAGACTGGACACCAAGAGGGGGCAAAAAGACTGGACACCAAGAGGAGGCAAAAAGACTGGACACCAAGAGGAGGCAAAAAGACTGGACACCAAGAGGAGGCAAAAAGACTGGACACCAAGAGGAGGCAAAAAGACTGGACACCAAGAGGAGGCAAAAAGACTGGACACCAAGAGGAGGCAAAAAGACTGGACACCAAGAGGAGGCAAAAAGACTGGACACCAAGAGGAGGCAAAAAGACTGGACACCAAGAGGAGGCAAAAAGACTGGACACCAAGAGGGGGCAAAAAGACTGGACACCAAGAGGAGGCAAAAAGACTGGACACCAAGAGGAGGCAAAAAGACTGGACACCAAGAGGAGGCAAAAAGACTGGACACCAAGAGGAGGCAAAAAGACTGGACACCAAGAGGAGGCAAAAAGACTGGACACCAAGAGGAGGCAAAAAGACTGGACACCAAGAGGAGGCAAAAAGACTGGACACCAAGAGGAGGCAAAAAGACTGGACACCAAGAGGAGGCAAAAAGACTGGACACCAAGAGGGGGCAAAAAGACTGGACACCAAGAGGAGGCAAAAAGACTGGACACCAAGAGGAGGCAAAAAGACTGGACACCAAGAGGAGGCAAAAAGACTGGACACCAAGAGGAGGCAAAAAGACTGGACACCAAGAGGAGGCAAAAAGACTGGACACCAAGAGGAGGCAAAAAGACTGGACACCAAGAGGAGGCAAAAAGACTGGACACCAAGAGGAGGCAAAAAGACTGGACACCAAGAGGAGGCAAAAAGACTGGACACCAAGAGGGGGCAAAAAGACTGGACACCAAGAGGAGGCAAAAAGACTGGACACCAAGAGGAGGCAAAAAGACTGGACACCAAGAGGAGGCAAAAAGACTGGACACCAAGAGGAGGCAAAAAGACTGGACACCAAGAGGAGGCAAAAAGACTGGACACCAAGAGGAGGCAAAAAGACTGGACACCAAGAGGAGGCAAAAAGACTGGACACCAAGAGGAGGCAAAAAGACTGGACACCAAGAGGAGGCAAAAAGACTGGACACCAAGAGGGGGCAAAAAGACTGGACACCAAGAGGAGGCAAAAAGACTGGACACCAAGAGGAGGCAAAAAGACTGGACACCAAGAGGAGGCAAAAAGACTGGACACCAAGAGGAGGCAAAAAGACTGGACACCAAGAGGAGGCAAAAAGACTGGACACCAAGAGGAGGCAAAAAGACTGGACACCAAGAGGAGGCAAAAAGACTGGACACCAAGAGGAGGCAAAAAGACTGGACACCAAGAGGAGGCAAAAAGACTGGACACCAAGAGGGGGCAAAAAGACTGGACACCAAGAGGAGGCAAAAAGACTGGACACCAAGAGGAGGCAAAAAGACTGGACACCAAGAGGAGGCAAAAAGACTGGACACCAAGAGGAGGCAAAAAGACTGGACACCAAGAGGAGGCAAAAAGACTGGACACCAAGAGGAGGCAAAAAGACTGGACACCAAGAGGAGGCAAAAAGACTGGACACCAAGAGGAGGCAAAAAGACTGGACACCAAGAGGAGGCAAAAAGACTGGACACCAAGAGGGGGCAAAAAGACTGGACACCAAGAGGAGGCAAAAAGACTGGACACCAAGAGGAGGCAAAAAGACTGGACACCAAGAGGAGGCAAAAAGACTGGACACCAAGAGGAGGCAAAAAGACTGGACACCAAGAGGAGGCAAAAAGACTGGACACCAAGAGGAGGCAAAAAGACTGGACACCAAGAGGAGGCAAAAAGACTGGACACCAAGAGGAGGCAAAAAGACTGGACACCAAGAGGAGGCAAAAAGACTGGACACCAAGAGGGGGCAAAAAGACTGGACACCAAGAGGAGGCAAAAAGACTGGACACCAAGAGGAGGCAAAAAGACTGGACACCAAGAGGAGGCAAAAAGACTGGACACCAAGAGGAGGCAAAAAGACTGGACACCAAGAGGAGGCAAAAAGACTGGACACCAAGAGGAGGCAAAAAGACTGGACACCAAGAGGAGGCAAAAAGACTGGACACCAAGAGGAGGCAAAAAGACTGGACACCAAGAGGAGGCAAAAAGACTGGACACCAAGAGGGGGCAAAAAGACTGGACACCAAGAGGAGGCAAAAAGACTGGACACCAAGAGGAGGCAAAAAGACTGGACACCAAGAGGAGGCAAAAAGACTGGACACCAAGAGGAGGCAAAAAGACTGGACACCAAGAGGAGGCAAAAAGACTGGACACCAAGAGGAGGCAAAAAGACTGGACACCAAGAGGAGGCAAAAAGACTGGACACCAAGAGGAGGCAAAAAGACTGGACACCAAGAGGAGGCAAAAAGACTGGACACCAAGAGGGGGCAAAAAGACTGGACACCAAGAGGAGGCAAAAAGACTGGACACCAAGAGGAGGCAAAAAGACTGGACACCAAGAGGAGGCAAAAAGACTGGACACCAAGAGGAGGCAAAAAGACTGGACACCAAGAGGAGGCAAAAAGACTGGACACCAAGAGGAGGCAAAAAGACTGGACACCAAGAGGAGGCAAAAAGACTGGACACCAAGAGGAGGCAAAAAGACTGGACACCAAGAGGAGGCAAAAAGACTGGACACCAAGAGGGGGCAAAAAGACTGGACACCAAGAGGAGGCAAAAAGACTGGACACCAAGAGGAGGCAAAAAGACTGGACACCAAGAGGAGGCAAAAAGACTGGACACCAAGAGGAGGCAAAAAGACTGGACACCAAGAGGAGGCAAAAAGACTGGACACCAAGAGGAGGCAAAAAGACTGGACACCAAGAGGAGGCAAAAAGACTGGACACCAAGAGGAGGCAAAAAGACTGGACACCAAGAGGAGGCAAAAAGACTGGACACCAAGAGGGGGCAAAAAGACTGGACACCAAGAGGAGGCAAAAAGACTGGACACCAAGAGGAGGCAAAAAGACTGGACACCAAGAGGAGGCAAAAAGACTGGACACCAAGAGGAGGCAAAAAGACTGGACACCAAGAGGAGGCAAAAAGACTGGACACCAAGAGGAGGCAAAAAGACTGGACACCAAGAGGAGGCAAAAAGACTGGACACCAAGAGGAGGCAAAAAGACTGGACACCAAGAGGAGGCAAAAAGACTGGACACCAAGAGGGGGCAAAAAGACTGGACACCAAGAGGAGGCAAAAAGACTGGACACCAAGAGGAGGCAAAAAGACTGGACACCAAGAGGAGGCAAAAAGACTGGACACCAAGAGGAGGCAAAAAGACTGGACACCAAGAGGAGGCAAAAAGACTGGACACCAAGAGGAGGCAAAAAGACTGGACACCAAGAGGAGGCAAAAAGACTGGACACCAAGAGGAGGCAAAAAGACTGGACACCAAGAGGAGGCAAAAAGACTGGACACCAAGAGGGGGCAAAAAGACTGGACACCAAGAGGAGGCAAAAAGACTGGACACCAAGAGGAGGCAAAAAGACTGGACACCAAGAGGAGGCAAAAAGACTGGACACCAACCCCTCTCTTTCTTTTGTGAACATTGAACAGAAATACTTGTTAAGATGATCTGCCACAGCCTTTTCACCCTCAATAAGAATTCTGCTCTCCGTTTTGAGCCTTAGGATACCCTCTTTCGTTTTTCGCCTTTCATATACCTAAAAAAGCTTTTGTCTCCTTTTTGTACCAAGTGGGCCAGTTTTTTCTTCAGTTTCATGTGTTACATGATGTAACCCAACAAAACTCAAAATCTAAACAAGTCCAATGTTGGTGAATACTTGTTATAGCTATTTAAAGTAGTTCTATCTGTGCAGAGAGCAATAGATGCCTTGAAAGAACCAAGGAAAGAAATATGGACACTTACAGGTCCTCTGAAATTTTTTTTAATTCTGTCAGTTTATTCTCTAGATAATATTTCTCAGTCAGTCTTCCCTACATTATTCATTTAACATTTTTCCTTGAAGGAACATTGTGTCCCTGGTAAAATTTCTTCCCTGGAAAACATTTAGCTGTTTGTTGGTGGCTTTAAGATGATATTACAACCCAAACTATTAAAATATTTTCATATAATAGAAATGATTTGTGCCAAACATATTATTGTCCTTTAATAATACAGCTTAATTCAGTTTACAATAACACAAAAATAGCAGAATGCTAGTAAATTTTTGTTCTGTTTTGTCAATTAGTTTTATGGTCAGTGATGATTTTATTTTCTAATTGTAAACTATATGTGTATGCTATAAATTATCATTGTAAATTATTTCAATTGCTTAACATGTGTCCAATTACTATGTTTTGATTCAGAACATTACTATATTTTTTTTAAAAAATCCATAACTCTTATTTAATCGCAAAAAAGCCTTGTAAAATAAATAATAAACAGATCTAGCCTTGTTCTCCCTTGTGCCAGTGCATCGTAGCCTCCCCTCCACTATCACCAAACAATGTACATTGGAGTATAAGGGATGTAAATGAAAGCAATGATGTTTTTAGAGGTTTGCTTGGTAGCTTTAAGACTAGTGTTGGGACTGATACCTGACTCCTTTCTGAAACCTAGATATTGAGCAGGACAGATTACCAATCCCTAATCCCAATCCATTGAATCCTTATAGTTATAGTTATTGCTAACCGTGAATTCTACTTTTAGGTTATACTGAGAGCAAACCAATAGCCAGATTGGCAGTTCTTCCAAGATCATAAAACACTTAAAGACAGATTAACAGGAATTCTGGATCTTGGAGCAGATCTCTATAATTAAAAAGGTCCGAGCCAGAGGAGAGCATACGACAGCTCTCGTAGCATATCTCGCCATGACACTTATGTTCAGATGTGATGTGTATCAATTACGGCCGATTCAGACCCATAATGAAGGGCGTAGTAAGGGAAGGAAAGGGTGGAAGAATGTAGTCATTGTAGTCAGTTAGGGCATGGCCAAGCAAGAGTACTCAATCCAAAACCAGACGCAGAGTGAAATATACAGTGTTTACTTCAAAACACATGTCAAAGGCCAGTGGGCTGACACTCCACAACCTACAGCAGTGTTCCCCAACCTCAGTCCTCAGGGACCACTAACAGTCCATATTTTCTAGGTTTCCTTAAAGAATCACAAGTGATATAATGAGCAGCACCTGTGGAGCTTTTAAAATGTGACAGTTAGTAATGAACACACTTGTGCTCCAGCAGTGACACCTGGAAAACATGCACTGTTAGTGGTCTCTGAGGACTGAGGTTGGGGAACACTGACCTACAGTATTTAGAAACCTTCGGTTAAAATTTCAAACATCAAAAGCAATTAAAATGTTATGATATTGCTGCCTGAGAACTGTATAGGTATCAAATATTTGATATACACATTATTTAATTGTCTAAATTATTCATTATTATGTCTAAACTCATTCATTATCACGTCTAAATTCATTCATTTTCATGTCTAAATTCATCCATTATTATGTCTAAATTCATCCATTATTATGTCTAAATTCATTCTTTGATATTAATTGAGTGAAATAACATTGCAAAATGCTTGCACAATTTATAACCTCCATTTTCACTATACATGACAGTTTACTGACCTGCAATGTATATAGACACATATCAGCATTGAGCTTGTCTGCTTTGTCTCATACACTATGTTCCAAACTTGTATAGATATCCAAAGGTACCATACTGTGTGTTTTTGGATCACATGCAGCCAAACCATGATTTGCATCTGCATGTACAACACATGCACAACACAAGCAAGAACCTATTGTAGCCAGTACCCTTGTCACAGTAAAAAAAAGGTTGAGTTCCAGTTTGAATATTGAGTCCCCATAAACATGTAGTCAAGCTTCATCGACATCAACCTTTGACTAAATTGTTGTGGGCCTCATTTCAGAATGTGAAGTATCCAACTTTGCAGGCGACAGTGAACGGTGTCGCAGTTGAGGCCAAAAAAAATGAATGGTGGATGGAATTACAAGTGGGAGATGAAAATACGACTATAGAACAACGGAGAGGAGTTCTCCAAATGGCAAGAAAAAATGCTGCAGCTTTTAGTCATAGCCCCACAGATTTGGGAGTTGTTAAAGAGATGCAGCATAAAATTTTAACTGGAGAAGCTTTTCTAATTAAAGAAAGACACCGTCCATTAGCACTGGCATTGTATCAGCCTGCCAAACATATAAGGGTACATAGCTGCAATGAGCTTGTCTGCTTTGTGTCCATACACTTCATGCCGTACTTGCACTTGCCTGCAGCCTGCCTCTGATTTGGATGCTCATGTACAACACATGCGCTCTGTGCTGATGTACGCGTGGCTCTAGCTAAGTCCCTCTGTGTTGCTCCTGCAAAGTTCACAGACAATAGAAATTTGCCACCAACAATATACAATAAAATGAAATGAAACATGTTCCATAGAATTACCAATTATCCCTGCGATGGAGTTGCTTTTTCCCCAATCAGATTGGGTCTGCTCACACTGCGCATGTCTTAGGACCCGTCATACTTAATCCGATCAATTTCAGCCTGTTCAAACTTGAGAGCAATGGACCAGAAACAAACTTAGCAAAATGCTCACTTTCTGCACAAAAGATGTGGAAACTGCTCACATATTGCATGTATGCTACACAAGTAAAATACAGACTTCCATAATGGAAGTATTTCCGGCAGTGGGGTGTATTGTGTGTGGTGTCAGGTATGTAAACAGTACTGTAAGGGCCTGTTCACCCTTACTCACTACCCGGACTTCCACATTTTAGGTTAGTACAGTGTGGAAATCTTAAGGTAGGTTGCACGGTTTGTAAGTCCGCATGGAAAGCTGGATACAGTGTGGATCCAGCTGCAATGCTTCTGGTCTACAGAGGTCGGGATCCTGTCTATTGCCCAGTCGACAGGTTGAGTATGACAGGTGGATGTTCCCTCAGTCTATTTAAAGCATAGTCTTCCCTATGTGTACCATTCTATTCCAGCATGCCTCAGAGTGAAAACTTAAGGTAAACCTGTACTGTTGGAAGTCCATCTATGGGAATAGTTAAATTGCAGATGCACAAATGCCTGGATTGTGTTTAAGCTTCTACCTGAATCATTTTCTCAGGGATCTGATTACAACAACCTTAGATGTCTAGATCATACTGAAGATTCCACTCATTTCTGTTACTTTCATACAACTGATCTTTTACCTGATCTTTTTTTCTTATCACTTCATTTCCATACTGTTAGAAGTGGTTTTATTAGATTTCCATTATTTTCATTGTTAGCATTTTTCCATCTCCAGCTTCTAATTTCCTTTCTAATGTCAAGGAATCACTGAATATTATTTTTATAGTCTCTCTTTCTGCAGCTAATTATTTTTCATACATATCTAACAACATTATCCATAGATGCAGAATGTTAAGGTTGTTACATAACATTTCTTAGCCATTAAAGCTTGCCCTTTCTAGGATTCTTGTTCTAGCTACTAGAACTAATTTATAAGGTATTAGCATTGTACTATGACTAACTAGTCCCACCAGTGAAAGCATTGTTAGTGCTGCTCCTTGCTGTTTTTCATGCTCCAACTCTAATCCCTGCAGCTTCAGTGTCAGGTAAAGAGGTTCCTCTTTATTTGGCTGCAGCACCTTACACTTCTGTGGTCGTGATTCAAGTGTGAGTGAAGAGGCTCATGTCAAGGCTATTTCTGGGACTAGTGACATTTACAGCGATAGAAAAAGGTGGAACAGGTATTCTGTTTTTCAGTCTGTAGTTGCTATTCTGTATCCTAGAGCAAGTATCTTTTTTATTGTAAGAAATAGCTACTTAGATCTGTATAAAACACACATGGGGGTAGATCCAGAACTACGTTTGCCGTACGTTTACTCGCGTAGCGTATTTTCGTGTGCGTAAGTTCTATACACTCCCCTAGGCACACCCCTTGAATTTACGGATTTTGTCACGATACGCTTTTCAAACCCTACCTTAACTTTTGCCAACGTAACCGCAGTGATCCGCACACGTACGTATGGGCAACACGTATTTACGCAGCTAAGCACGCCCATACTGTACACTTTAAATACAAACCC